>SJYW01049602.1:11921-27713 GCA_006410735.1 Raphicerus campestris
GGGCCATGAATTTCCTACAGCCTGTCCCTAAGGCCAGCCAGTGCCCTGGGATCTCCTTAGGTTGGAGCTTCTATTGTGAGGCCAACTATTAAGAATACTCTGAATTCTAATGTACATTTTTTCTTAGATAAATCTTAGCCATCCCATATCCAGTGTTTGCAGCACTGGGAAATTTACTTCTTTTATCCTGGGATTCTGGTTCTGAAATGGGGAAAACTCTGCCTTAAGGATTCAGGGAGCAGCAAACACTTCATCAGAAAGTGTGTGGGAGATGGAGGTTAACTACAGATTTTGTGGACGTCATATGAGGGGTTTCTGCAAGTTCCTGGTTTTGTTTGATTGATATTTTTTAAAGATTAGCCCCCATCACAGAATAGACTCAAAGGGACAAAGTGGAGGTGGAGACACCTGTTAGGAGACTGCTGAGGCAGGGGTGGTGATGGAATCTGGACTGGAATGATGATCTTCAAAACAGAGACAGGCGAACAGATTTGGAGCCAAGAGAACATGCTGATGGGCTGGGTCTGGAAAGTAGGGGAAAGAGGGGAGTCAAGGGTGACTCCTAGCTTTCCAGTCTGAGGAGCTGGGTGAATGGTGATGGCTCTGAAAATAACCTGGAGTTGGTAACAGTGTCTATAATGTTGTGCGTGGGATAATGTAGGCATTGTCTCAAAGCAGAAATGGGTAAATATAACAGGATTCCTCATGCAGGAATCAGACCCTTAATTTCAAGGGCCAGCCGGCAAAGTCTGCCTTCTCCGAAAAACAGGCTTTCACATGTGATTATCAATTGCCTTCCCTCTGGTCCTGGGTCTATGCCTGACAAATCCAGAGGACTTTGACTTATAGACACATTACAGAGATATGCAGAGACTTGCGGAATACCAGCACAGAAAGAGCTGGCAGATGATTTGGTGTTTAAATTCAGGTTTCAATTGCTGTGCTCTACTGCTCTGATATTAACTTTCAACTTTCCTCGGAAGTTGAATATGCACAGTCAATTTTGTGTTACCTCCTATCTTATGAAGAACAGCTACTGGTAGCAACTCAGAGTCTTCCTCTTCACCCCATTGTTTCCTCCTCTATGAGCTGTTTGCTTCCACATGGTCAGAGTAAGAGCTGAAAGGGATCCTGAAAAATATCTGTTGTTATTGCTGTTCCGTTGCTAAGTCATGCCCATGGAGTGCAGCTTGCCAGCTTCCTCTGTCCTCCACTCTCTCCTGGAGTTTGTGCCAATTCATGTCCATTGATTTGGTGATGCTGTCTAGCCATTTTATCCTCTGCCACCCTTTCTCCTTTTGCCTTCAACCTTTCCCAGCATCAGAATCTTTTCCAGTGAGTCTGCATCAGGCGAAGTATTGGAGCTTCAGCTTCAGCATCAGTCCTTCCAATAAATATTCAGGGTTGAATATTTATTCAGTGGGTGGGAGCATTGCAGGGGAGATATTTGAAGTTCATTCTAACACTGGGTCTTCTGTTTCCTCATGTTCCAGGGCTTGCAAACCCTGGAGATTCCCAGCTGAGACTTGTCTTAGTGGGTAAGACTGGGGCAGGAAAAAGCGCAACAGGAAACAGCATCCTCAGAGAGAAAGTGTTTCCATCTATCTTTTCACCTGGATCCATCACCAAGCACTGTCAGAAAGGAAGCAGCACCTGGAAGGGGAGAGAAGTTGTTGTCGTGGACACACCTGGCCTCTTTGACACGGAGACCCCAGATGCTGAGACTCGCAAGGAGATTACCCGCTGCATGGTGCTGACCTCCCCAGGGCCTCACGCTCTGCTCCTGGTCATCCCACTGGGCCGTTACACCCCCGAAGATCAGAAAGCCACAGAGAAGATCCTGACGATGTTTGGAGAGCGAGCTAGGGAACACATGATTCTCTTATTCACCTGGAAAGATGACTTAGAAGGCATGGATTTCCATGAATACTTGAAGCGTGCTCCTAGAGCCATCCAAGAGCTGATTCGCGAGTTCAGAGATCGCTACTGTGTTTTCAACAACAAGGCCACAGGAGCTGAGCAGGAGAACCAGAGGGAGCAGCTGCTGGCCCTGGTCCAGGATGTGGTGGACAAGTGCAATGGTAGATACTACACAAATGGCCTGTATCAGAAGACCGAGGAGGAGATTCAGAAACAAATCCAAGTGTTACAAGAAAATTACAGAGCAGAATTTGAGAAAGTGAAAGCTCAGATAAAACAGGAATTCAAAGAGGAAATCAGAAAGCTGAAGGATGAATTAGAACAGCAAAAGCGGAAGGTGGAATTGGAAAGGCTATTGGCAGAAAGGGAAGCTTACTGGATTTCAAGGCAGCAAACAGCCAGAGATGATGTTTTGAGTCAGAATAAGATAATTGAAATCATCTGTGCCTTGCCACAGGTTGTTTCATTTGTCTTTTTTCTCTTTAAGAAGTAAACTTCATGAAAATCTTTCTATATTTCCTGCATAATTTCGGGTGGTCCTACCCCACATAACTCAGAGCATTCTCCTTTTTGTGACACTTTCAGGGCTAAGGAGAGTAAAGTTCACTATTGATAATTGGCATATGTTTGATTGATTTAACAGGAAAGGGATAAATTCTCAACTTGTGAAACTCCAAAGCAGAAAGTATTGATCTCCCTATTTGTGAATTCTTTCTCAGAGACACCAAGACAGGGAGTGCAGGAGACCAAAGAAGATGACCTCAAGCTTTCTCTCTTTATCAATGGAAAATATTTCTCCTCTAGATTCTTTCTAGATTTGTAGGTGATCTTCTCCTATAGCTTTTTCTCACTTATTTTGTCTTTAGACGGGGCTGATCCTCTTACCCTTATAGTTTATTAGAAAGATTGATTCTTTCCATTAGTTAAGCTTACAGAAGGAGATACTGATCGAAATCTTTCTAGATGAATGGAAATTTGTTTCCTTATAATTTTACCGAAGGCCTCAAATTGTTCCTTATCAACTGACCATTATGAACAAAGCGTTCTCTGGCAAATAGATCTTTCAGAATTTAACTATCTGAAAAGCCAAAAGGTGCAAAAGATATTCAACAGATAAGGGAAAAATGCTTGGTGTATTCAGATGTATCTGTAGGAAATCTTTGACCAACAGCAACCAGTTTGCTGAATAACCAGTTCTCTCCTTTTCCTGTGAAACTAACAGCTGCCCCATCTGTGCAGATGAATTGTTTGCTTACTGTTATTTTAATAAAATGTTCCGTTCTCTCATACTTGTACAAATTGGAACCTGTTTTTTGTTTTTTTTTCTTGGAAAGCACCACTATTCCTTCTAAGAACAGGGATGAATTTCAGTTTTTTTGTAAAAGTTCAAAATGATTTTGGTGTGGACTTGTCCACCCTGCAGACATCTTCCCTCATCTTTCCCCCCAATCCCGGAAGGTTTGAGCCAGATCCTCAACGCCTCTGTCAGTCAAAGTCTACATTCTCCTTGGATTCATCCATTACGTATTGGGGGAACTTATGTGTAATTGAGGTTTCTGAGACCTTTGTGACTTTCTTGCTGCAAAGATTCTTTTAAATCTATGGATAAAATAGAGACATGCCTGTCCCTTTTCTCCTCTTCCAATGGGTCCTCTTCACCTAGTAATTGTACGCTTTTCCCAAGCACATTCCCATGTTCTTCCAATATGGTCTGGAGGTCACATGTGACCTATGCCAACTCTCCTTGCTTGGTCATCTTAAAATCATCTTCTTCATTCCCTAACCAATCCTGTCCAAAACAGGACATATGCCTTGCCTTGACTTCCCCCAAACACACAGGACTGTACCTTTAACCCAGCTGCTATCTATCTACAGCTGCCTCACTTTGCTGTACAGTAGAAACTAACACACTATTGGAAAGAAACTATTGCTGTTGTTGTCCAGTCACTAAAATGAAGTGAAGTCACTGTCATGTCCAACTCTTTGCGACCCCATGGACTGTAGCCTACCATGCTCCTTTGTCCATGGGATTTTCCAGGCAAGATTACTGGAGTGGGTTGCCATGTCCTTCTCCAGAGGATCTTCTTGACCCAGGGATTGAACCCAGGTCTCCCCCATAGTAGGCAGACCCTTTACCATCTGAGCCACCAGGGAAGTTAGCAAAGGCTCAAGGATATGAGAAGCACCTGGCAAAGAAGCACAGGACTCCAGCAGAGGCGGTCACTCTGAGTGGACAGATTCCATTTCACTCTGCAGAATGTGAAAGAACTTGGTCTCTAGAGTTTTCATCACTGGTGTTTCAGTCAAAATTCTTAGGTGTGAATTTAACATGCTATTGTATTACAACTTTCCACAAGCAAATATTCAACCAAAGAACAATACATACCCTTAAAGAAAATTAAATTCAGGTTTAAGATGAAAACAAAACAAAACAAAACAAAAAAAGCTAGCTGTAGTGGTAATTTTCAGTATAAATACATTCAATTATTCTTATTCTTGCATCCCAGGTTAATGCTGTAGATGAGACAAAGAAAATCATCATGCTATTTATTTCCCATCTCATTACTTTAATCATTTCATCAAAATAATCTGAACATGGGTATATGAATACTTGTTTTATTATAAGAATGTGCAGTTTAAAAGTCCCTGAGACACATCCAAGAATGGATTGAAATGTATTCAATGTAATTCCATCTATGGAATCTCACAGAGTTGGCCACAACTGAAGCGACTTAGCAGCAACAGCAGCAATGTAATTATTCACCATATTTTGACACTGACTTTCTTTGGGATTGAAATGAAAACTGATGTTTCCCAATCCTGTGGCTATTGCCTAGCTTTCCCGAATTGCTGGCACACTGAATGCAGCACTTTAACAGCATCAACTTTCAGGATTTTAAAGAGTTTGGCTGGAATTCCATCACCTCCCCTAGCTTTACTAATTACCAAGGACTTGGCTCCCTTCCCTGATACTTAAGGAATGTGACTTTAAAAAAAGATATGCATGATATATATACACATATATAATATATATAAAATAATATTTACAATTTTCCATGCTGGGTTTAAGAAAAGCAGAGGAACCAGATATCAAATTGCCAACATCCATTAGATCATAGAGAAAGCAAGGGAATTCAAGAAAAACATCTAATTCTGTTTCATTGACTATGCTGAAGCCTTTGACCATGTGGATCACAACAAACTGTGATCTTCAAGAGATGGGAATATCAGACCTCCTCACCTGTCTCCTGAGAAATCTGTTCGTGGGTCCAAAAGCAGCAGTTAGAACCTTGCATGTAACAACATACTGGCTCAAAATTGGGAAACGAGTACGACAAGGCTCAGCCTGTTTACTTAACATATATTCAGAGAACATCATGAGAAATGCTGGGCTGGATGAAGCACAAGCTGGAATCAAGATTGCCAGGAAAATATCAATCCCCTCAGATACGCAGATGATGCCACCCTTATTTCAGAAATCGAAGAGGAACTAAAGAGCCTCTTGATGAGGGTAAAAGAGGAGAGTGAACAAGCTCAACATTCAGAAAACAAAGATCATGGCATCTGGTTCCATCAGCTCATCGCAAGTAGAAAGGGGGAAAAGGAGAAACAATGACAGATTTTCTTTTCTTGGGCTCCAGAATTACTGTGAATGATGACTGCAGCTATGAAATTAGAAGATGCTTGCTCCATGGAAGGAAAGGTAGACAAATCTAGACAGTGTATTAAACAGCAAAGATATTGCTTTGCCAACAAAGGTCTATATAGTGAAAGTTATGGGTTTTCCAGTAGTCATGTAAGACTTGGACTATAAAGAAAGCTGATTGCTGAAGAATTGATGCTTTTGAACTGTGGTGTTGGAGAAAACTCTTGAGAGACCGTTGAGCTGCATGGAGATCAGTCAAACCTAAATGAAAACAGACTGAATATTCATTGGAACGACAGATATTGAAGCTGAAGGTCCAATACTGTGGGCACCAGTTGTGAAGTACTGATTCATTAGAAAAGACCCTGATGCCGGGAAAGATTGAAGGCAGGAGGAGAAGAGAACAACAAGCGATGAGATTGTTGCATAGCATCACTGACTCGATGGACATGAGTATGAGTAAATTTCAGAGGCTGGTGATGGACAGGGAAACCTGGCATGCTGCAGTCCACGGGGTGGCAAAAAGTCAGACATGACTGAGTGACTGAACAACTATATATATATATATGAACACACACCATATGTGCTTAGTCGCTCAGTCATGTCCAACTCTNAATTGTGTGGTAGTTTGAGCATTCTTTTGCATTGCCTTTCTTTGGAACTGGAATGAAAACTGACCTTTTCCAGTCCTGTGGCCACTGCTGAGTTTTCCAAATTTGCTGGCATATTGAGTGCAGCACTTTCATAGCATCATCTTTCAGGATTTGAAACAGCTCCACTGGAATTCCATCACCTCCACTAGCTTTGTTTGTAGTGATGCTTTCTAAGGCCCACTTGACTTCACATTCCAAGATGTCTGGCTTTATATTAGTGATCACATCATCATGATTGTCTGGGTTGTGAAGATCTTTTTTGTACAGCTCTTAATATCTTCTGTTTCTGTTAGGTCCAGACTATTTCTGTCCTTTTTTGAGCTCGTCTTTGCATGAAATGTTCCCTTGGTATCTCTAATTTTCTTGAAGAGATCTTATTCTTTCCCATTCTGTTATTTTCCTCTATTTCTTTGCATTGATCACTGTGGAAGGCTTTTTTATCTCTGCTTGCTATTCTTTGGAACTCTGCATTCAGATGCCTATATCTTTCCTTTTCTCCTTTGCTTTTTGCTTCCCTTCTTTTCACAGCTATTTGTAAGGCCTCTCCAGACAGCCATTTTGCTATTTTGCATTTCTTTTCCATGGGGATGGTCTTGATCCCTGTCTCTTGTACAATGTCATGAACCTCCCTCCATAGCTCATTGNCATGGCCTGCAAATGTCAGGCTTCCCTGTCCATCACCAACTTCTGAAGTTTGCTCAAACTCATGTCCATTGAGTCGATGATGCCATCCAGCCATCTCATTTTCTGTCATCTCCTTCTTCTCTTGCCTTCAATCTTTCCTAGCAACAGAGTCTTTACCAATGAGTCAGTTCTTCGCATCAGGTGGCCAAAGTATTGGAATTTCAGCTTCCATATCAGGCCTTCCAATGAATATTCAGGACTGATTTCTTTTAGGATGGACTGGTTGGATCTCCTTGCAGTCCAAGGGACTCTCAAGAATCTTCTCCAACACCACAGTTTAAAAGCATCAATTCTTCAGCACTCAGCTTTCTTTACAATCCAACTCTCACATACATACATGACTACTGAAAAAACCATAGCTTTGACTAGATGTACTTAGTCAGCAAAGTAATGTCTCTGCTTTTTAATATGCTGTCCAGATTGGTCATTGCTTTTCTTCCAAGGAGCAAGCATCTATTAATTTCTTGGCCGCAGTCACCATCTGCAGTGATTTGGAGCCCAGAAAAATAAACTCTCTCACTGTTTCCACTATTTCCCTATCTATTTGCCATGAAGTGATGGAACCATACGCCATGATATTAGTGTTCTGAATGTTAAGTTTTAGGCCAATGTTTTCACTCCTCTTTCACTTTTATCAAGAGGCTCCTTAGTTCTTCTTCACTTTCTGCCATAAGGGGGGTGTCATCTGCATATATGAGGTTATTGATATACTTCCAGTAATCTCGATTCCAGCTTGTGCTTCATCCAGCCCAGCATTTCTCATGATGTACTCTGCATATAAGTTAAATAAGCAGGGTGACAGTATACAGCCTTAATGGCCTCCTTTTCCTATTTAGGACCAGTCTGTTTTTCCATGTCCAGTTCTAACTGTTGCTTCCTGACCTGCATACAGATTTCTCAAGAAGCAAGTCCAGTCACCTGGTATTCCCGTCTCTTTCAGAATTTCCACAGTTTATTGTGATCCACACAGTCAAAGGCTTTGGCATAGTCAATAGGGTAGAAGTAGATGTTATTCTAGAACTCTCTTGCTTTATTGATGATCCGATGGATGTTGACAATTTGATTTCTGCTTACTCTGCCTTTTCTAAAACCAGCTTGAACATCTGGAAGTTCACGGTTCACATACAGTGGAAGCCTGGCTTGGAAGATTTTGAGCATTACTTTGCTAGCATGTGAGATGAGTGCAATTGTGCAGTAGTTTGAACATTCTTTGGCATTACCTCCCTTATATGCACAGTACATCATGAGAAACACTGGGCTGGAAGAAGCACAAGATGGAATCAAGATTGCCAGGAGAAATATCAATAACCTCAGATATGCAGATGACACCACCCTTATGGCAGAAAGTGAAGAGGAACTAAAAAGCCTCTTGATGAAAGTGAAAGAGGAGAGTGAAAAAGTTGGCTTAAAGCTCAACATTCAGAAAACTAAGATCATGGCATCTGGTCCCATCACTTCATGGCAGATAGATGGGGAAACTGGAAACAGACTATATTTTTGGGCTCCAAAATCACTGCAGATGGTGACTGCAGCCATGAAATTAAAAGATGTTTACTCCTTGGAAGAAAAGTTATGACCAACCCAGATAGCATATTCAAAAGCAGAGACATTACTTTGCCGACTAAGGTCCGTCTAGTCAAGGCTATGGTTTTTCTTGTGGTCATGTATGGATGTGAGAGTTGGACTGTGAAGAAAGCTAAGTGCGGAAGAATTGATGATTTTGAACTGTGGTGTTGGAGAAGACTCTTGAGAGTCCCTTGGACTGCAAGGAGATCCAACCAGTCCATCCTAAAGGAGATCATTCCTGGGTGTTCATTGGAAGGACTGATGCTAAAGTTGAAACTCTAATACTTTGGCCACCTCATGCAAATAGTTGACCCACTGGAAAAGACCCTAACGCTGGGAGGGATTGTGGGCAGGAGGAGAGGTGATGACAGAGGATGATATGGTGGATGACATCACTGCCTCAATGGACGTGAGTCTGAGTGAACTCTGGAAGATGGTGATGGACAGGGAGGCCTGGTGTGCTGCAATTCACGGGGTTGCAAAGAGTCGGACATGACTGAGTGACTGAACTAACAAACCAGATAACTCTTTGGGAGTGGGACGAAAATTGAACTTTTCCAGTCATGTGGCCAATGCTGATTTTTCAAAATTTGCTGACATATTGAGTGCAACACTTTCAAAGTATCATCTTTTAGGATTTGAAATAGCTCAACTGGAATCCCATTGCCTTCAAAGCAAAAACACCCAATTGTGGATATGACTGGTGATGGAAGTAAAGTCTGATGCTGTAAAGAGTAATATTGCATGAGAACGTGGAATGTTAGATACATGAATCAAGGCAAATTAGAAGTGGTCAAACAGGAGATAGCAACAGTGAACATCGATATTTTAGGAATCAGTGAACTAAAATGAACTGGAATAGGTGAATTTAACTCAGATGACCATTATATCTACTACTCTGGGCAAGAATCCCTTAGAAGAAATGGAGCAGCCATCAGAGTAAAAAAAAGAATCCGAAAGGCAGTATTTGGATACCGTTTCAAAAATGACAGAATAATCTCTGTTCGTTTCCAAGGCAAGCCATTCAGCATCACAGTAATCCAAGTCTATGCCCTGACCAGGAACACTGAAGAAGCTGAAGTTGAATGGTTCTATGAAGACCTACAAGACCTTTTAGAAGTAACACCCAAGAAAGATGTCTTTTTCATTATAGGGGACTGGAATGCAAAAGCAGGAAGTCAAAAGATACCTGGAGTAAAAGGCAAATTTGGCCTTGGAGTACAAAATGAAGCAGGTCAAAGGCTAACAGAGTTTTTCCAGTGTACAGATTGGTCATAGCAAACACCCTCTTCCAACAACACAAGAGAAAACTCGACACATGTCTACACATGGACATCACCAGATGGTCAATACTGAAATCAGATTGATTATATTCTTTGCAACCAAAGATGGAGAAGCTGTATACAGTCGGCAAAAACAAGACCAAGAGCTGACTGTGGCTCAGATCATGAACTTCTTATTGTGAACTTCAGGCTTAAACTGAAGAAAGCAGGGGAAACCACTAGACCATTCAGGCAGGTAGATTAGTTCTTTAAGTCCCAGGGTACCAATTAGTAGAATGAGAACTGTTCAACTGGAAGCTCTCTAGAGAAGATCTTCTCCAACCCCCTATTTTGCAGTTCAAGTGACAGAGGCTTAAAGCAATCGTGACTTGCACAAGTATGATTGGTTTTGCCACTCTTGCTGTAACCTCTGGCAAGTCCTTAAACACATCTGGATTTCTGCTCCGTCCTCTGTAAAATGAACTGGTGATCATCACAGCTAACAGCTTCTAGGTGCTTCCTGTGTGCCTGACACTGTCCTGAGTACTCTAAGTTCCTTTTCTAATTCTTCCAACTTTCCAGAAATTATTTGTGATAGTCTACCTTCTATTATTAAGCAGAATATAAAAACATAGAAAGCTTAAATAACTTGCCTGAGATAAGACAATTAGAACATTTTGCAAAAATGATCTAGTAACCCAGGGAGAACTGCCCCCAGATCCTCAAATTCCAATTCTTATGTTTCTTCTAAGAAAACTAGTTCTGCTCTTGAGCATGATGGAGAAGAGGAGCCCATGTGACATATCCTGACAGCAAAGTGAAGTGATGTTGCTCAGTCTTTTCCAACTCTTTGCGACCCCATGGACTGTAGCCTACCAGGATTCTCCGTCCATGGGCTTTTCCAGGCAAGAACACTGGAGTGGGTTGCCATTTCCTTCTCTAGGGGATCTTCCCTACCCAGGGATCCAACCCAGGTGTCCTGCAATGCAAGCAGACGCTTTTCCCTCTGAGCCAGCAGGGAAGCCCCTGACGGCAGTATTGCCCGTTGCCTCCCAGGGTAGAAGGCAGACAGATTAATACTATGCATTGTGATTAGTACAATAGAAGAATGAAGCGTATTTCCTTCTCTCTAGAGTTTTGGAAGTTTGTTCCCTTTCATCTTTTTATTGACGTTGATTGATTGTTTGCACTGCCTGGTAGGTTATATACTCAGTTCACTTCAGTTCAGTTCAGTCGCTCAGTCGTGTCCAACTCTTTGCAATCCCATGAATCGCAGCACTCAGGCCTCCCTGTCCAGCACCATCTTCCAGAGTTCACTCAGACTCACGTCCATCGAATCAGTGATGCCATCCAGTCATCTCATCCTCGTTTGTCCCCTTCTCCTCCTGCCCCCAATCCCTCCCAGCATCAGAGTCTTTTCCAATGAGTCAAATCTTCTCATGAGGTGGCCAAAGTACTGGAGTTTCAGCTTTAGCATCATTCCTTCCAAAGCAATCCCAGGGTTGATCTCCTTCAGAATTGACTGGTTGGATCTCCTTGCAGTCCAAGGGACTCTCGAGAGTCTTCTCCAACATCACAGTTTAAAAGCATCAATTCTTCGGCGCTCAGCCTTCTTCATAGTTCAACTCTCACATCCATACTAAACACTGAAAATCTAGAGATAAGGGAAACAAAGTCCCTTTTGAGATTTACTTCATTCACTTAGCATAATGATTTGGGGAATCATTCAAGTTGTATGTGCCAAGAGCTTGTTTTCTTTTATTGCTGCATGCTATTCCATCTTACGGATGTATCCCAGCTTCTCACTTCTCTTTCAGTTATAATATAGAAGGTGCCATGGTCCAGGCATGGGTTAGAAAAGAATTTCCAGACATGAGATAGAATGAGAGGGAAGTACAGTTTATTAGAGTGGGAGACGCTGTTAGAACAGTGGGCCAGCTCGAGGGAGAACTGATGCTAAACAGNGAACATTTTGCAAAAATGATCTAGTAACCCAGGGAGAACTGCCCCCAGATCCTCAAATTCCAATTCTTATGTTTCTTCTAAGAAAACTAGTTCTGCTCTTGAGCATGATGGAGAAGAGGAGCCCATGTGACATATCCTGACAGCAAAGTGAAGTGATGTTGCTCAGTCTTTTCCAACTCTTTGCGACCCCATGGACTGTAGCCTACCAGGATTCTCCGTCCATGGGCTTTTCCAGGCAAGAACACTGGAGTGGGTTGCCATTTCCTTCTCTAGGGGATCTTCCCTACCCAGGGATCCAACCCAGGTGTCCTGCAATGCAAGCAGACGCTTTTCCCTCTGAGCCAGCAGGGAAGCCCCTGACGGCAGTATTGCCCGTTGCCTCCCAGGGTAGAAGGCAGACAGATTAATACTATGCATTGTGATTAGTACAATAGAAGAATGAAGCGTATTTCCTTCTCTCTAGAGTTTTGGAAGTTTGTTCCCTTTCATCTTTTTATTGACGTTGATTGATTG
Organism: Raphicerus campestris; assembly: GCA_006410735.1. Taxonomy (NCBI): domain Eukaryota; kingdom Metazoa; phylum Chordata; class Mammalia; order Artiodactyla; family Bovidae; genus Raphicerus; species Raphicerus campestris. The sequence continues at coordinate 24,131 of SJYW01049602.1, forward strand.
TTTGCACTGCCTGGTAGGTTATATACTCAGTTCACTTCAGTTCAGTTCAGTCGCTCAGTCGTGTCCAACTCTTTGCAATCCCATGAATCGCAGCACTCAGGCCTCCCTGTCCAGCACCATCTTCCAGAGTTCACTCAGACTCACGTCCATCGAATCAGTGATGCCATCCAGTCATCTCATCCTCGTTTGTCCCCTTCTCCTCCTGCCCCCAATCCCTCCCAGCATCAGAGTCTTTTCCAATGAGTCAAATCTTCTCATGAGGTGGCCAAAGTACTGGAGTTTCAGCTTTAGCATCATTCCTTCCAAAGCAATCCCAGGGTTGATCTCCTTCAGAATTGACTGGTTGGATCTCCTTGCAGTCCAAGGGACTCTCGAGAGTCTTCTCCAACATCACAGTTTAAAAGCATCAATTCTTCGGCGCTCAGCCTTCTTCATAGTTCAACTCTCACATCCATACTAAACACTGAAAATCTAGAGATAAGGGAAACAAAGTCCCTTTTGAGATTTACTTCATTCACTTAGCATAATGATTTGGGGAATCATTCAAGTTGTATGTGCCAAGAGCTTGTTTTCTTTTATTGCTGCATGCTATTCCATCTTACGGATGTATCCCAGCTTCTCACTTCTCTTTCAGTTATAATATAGAAGGTGCCATGGTCCAGGCATGGGTTAGAAAAGAATTTCCAGACATGAGATAGAATGAGAGGGAAGTACAGTTTATTAGAGTGGGAGACGCTGTTAGAACAGTGGGCCAGCTCGAGGGAGAACTGATGCTAAACAGGGGTCCTTAGTCGTCCAAGGTAAGAGATACCCAAGTAAGATGGTAGGTGTTGCAAGAGGGCATTAGGGGGCAGACACACTGAAACCATAACCACAGAAAATTAGTTAATCTAATCACACTAGGACCACGGCCTTGTCTAACTCAGTGACACTAAGCCATGCCCATGGGGCCACCCAAGATGAGTGGGTCTTGATGGACAGATCTGACAGTATGTGGTCCACTGGAGAAAGGAATGGCAAACCACTTCAGTATTCTTGCCTTGAGAACCCCATGAACAGCATGAAAAGGCAAAATGATAGGATATTGAAAGAGGAACTCCCCAGGTCATTAGTTGCCCAATATGCTACTGGAGATCAGTGAAGAAATAGCTCCAAAAAGAATGAAGGGATGGAGCCAAAGCAAAAACAATACCCAGTTGTGGATGTGACTGGTGATAGAAGCAAGATCCGATGCTGTAAAGAGCAATATTGCATAGGAACCTGGAATGTCAGGTCCATGAATCAAGGCAAATTGGAAGTGGTCAAACANTGAAGGGATGGAGCCAAAGCAAAAACAATACCCAGTTGTGGATGTGACTGGTGATAGACACAAGGTCCGATGCTGTAAAGAGCAATAGTGCATAGGAACCTGGAATGCTAGGTCCATGAATCAAGGCAAACTGGAAGTGGTCAAACAGAAGATGACAAGAGTGAGTGTCGACATTTTAGGAATCAGCGAACTAAAATGGACTGGAATGGGTGAAATTAACTCAGAAGACCATTATATCTACTACTGTGGGCAGCAGTCCCTTAGAAGAAATGGAGTAGCCATCATGGTCAACAATAGAGTATGAAATGCAGTACTTGGTTGCAGTCTCAAAAATGACAGAATGATCTCTGTTTCCAAGGCAAACTGTTCAATATCACAGTAATCCAAGTCTATGCTCCAACCAGTAATGCTGAAGAAGTGGAGGTTGAACAGTTCTATGAAGACCTATAAGACCTTTTAGAAATAACACCCCCAAAAGATGTCCTTTTCATTATAGGGGACTGGAATGCAAAAGAAGTCAAGAAACACCTTGAGTAACAGGAAAATATGGCCTTGGAATACAGACTAAAACAGGGCAAAGCCTAACAGAGTTTGGCCAAGGGAACACACTGGTCATAGCAAACACCCTCTTCCAACAACACAAGAGAAGACTCTACACATGGACATCACCAGATGGTAAACACTGAAATCAGGTTGATATACTTTGCAGCCAAAATGGAGAAGCTCTAGATCAGCAAAAACAAGACTTGGAGCTGACTGTGGCTCAGACCATGAGCTCCTTATTGCCAAATGCAGACTTAAATTGAACAAAGTAGGGAAAACCACTAGATCATTCAGGTATGACCTAAAGCAAATCCTTTATGATTATATAGTAGAAGTGAGAAATTGATTTAAAGGCCTAGGTCTGATAGATAGAGTGCCTGATGAACTATGGACTGAGGTTTGTGATATTTTACAGGAGACAGGGATCAAGACCATCCCCATGGAAAAGAAATGGAAAAAAGCAAAGTGGCTGTCTGGGGAGGCCTTTTCAAATAGCTGTGAAAAGAAGAGAAGCAAAAAGCAAAGGAGAAAAGGAAAGATACAAGCATCTGAATGCAGAGTTCCAGAGAATAGCAAGAGATTAAAAAAAAAGCCTTCCTCAGTTTTATATGCAAAGAAATAGAGGAAAAGAACAGAATGGGAAAGACTAGAGATCTCTTCAAGAAAATTAGAGATACAAAGTGAACATTTCATGCAAAGATGGGTTTGATAAAGGACAGAAATGGTATGGACCTAACAGAAGCAGAAGATATTAAGAAGAGGTGGCAAGAATACACAGAAGAACTGTACAAAAAAAAAGAAAGAAAGAAAGAAAAAACCTTCATGACCAAGATAATCATGATGGTGTGATCACTCACCTAGAGCCAGACATCCTGGAATGTGAAGTCAAGTGGGCCTTAGAAAGCATCACTATGAACAGAACTGGTGGAGGTGATGGAATTCCAGTAGAGCTATTTTAAATCCTGAAAGATGATGATGTGAAAGTGCCCCACTCAATATGCCAGCAAATTTAGAAAATTCAGCAGTGGCCATAGGACTGGAAAAGGTCAGTTTTCATTCTAATCCCTAAGAAGGCAATGCCAAAGAATGCTCAAACTACCACACAATGGCACTCATCTCACACGCTAGTAAAATAAGGCTCAAAATTCAACAAGCCAGGCTTCAGCAATACATGGACTATGAACTTCCAGATGTTCAAGCTGGTTTTAGAAAAATTAAAGGAACCAGAAATCAAATTGCCAACATCCACTGGATCATGGAAAAAGCAAGAGAGTTCCAGAAAAACATCTATTTCTTCTTTATTGACTATGCCAAAGCCTTTGACTGTGTGGATCATAATCAACTGTGGACAATTCTGAAAGAGACGGGAATACCAGACCACCTGACCTGCCTCTTGAGGAACCTATATGCAGGTCAGGGACGAACAGTTAGAAGTGGACATGGAACATCAGACTGGTTCCAAATAGGAAACGGAGTACATCAAGGTTGTATATTGTCACCCTGCTTATTTAACTTATGTGCAGAGTACATCATGAGAAACGCTGGGCTAGAAGAACCATAAGATGGAATCAAGATTTTTGGGAGAAATATCAATAACCTTAGATATGCAGATGACACCACGCTTATGGCAGAAAGTGAAGAGGAGCTAAAAAGCCTCTTGATGAAAGTGAAAGAGGAGAGTGAAAAAGTTGGCTTAAAGCTCAACATTCAGAAAACCAAGATTATGGCATC
>SJYW01049608.1:11638-39065 GCA_006410735.1 Raphicerus campestris
AATTTTATTTTTACTTTATTTTACTTTACAATACTGTATTGGTTTTGCCATACATTGACATGAATCCATCACGGGTGTATATGAGCTCCCAATCCTGAATCACCCTCCCACCTCCCACCCCATATCATCTCTCTGGATCATCCCCGTGCACCAGCCCTAAGCATCCTGTATCCTATATTGAATATAGACTGGCGCTTCGTTTTTACATGATAGTATACATGTTTCAGTGCCATTCTCCCAAATCATCCCACCCTCTCCCTCTCCCTCAGAGTCCAAAAGTCCGTTCTATACATCTGTGTCTCTTTTGCTGTCTCACATACAGGGTCTTTTCAGTTCTTTTGATCAACACTAATGCCTTTTAATTCCATTAGCATTTTGCATTGGAAAGCGTTTGTTCCATGAAAACATTTGGTGTTCTTAATAATAATTTCAAAATGTCTTTAATTCAACCAAAAAGACTGAAAGCTCATTTCCCTTTCTTATACATACCTGAACAAAAATGATGTGCATGTTTTAGGGATAAATTACTTAACCATCTCTTGGTCTATTTATGTATAGGAATGCTTTTTGAAGCATATACCTTATTTTAAATGATGCACAAACTGAAGACATTAATAAAAATATAAGAGTAATACAATGAGTTGCTTGTTTGAGAATTTCTTTGTGGAATCTAATTTCTTCTGATGACATTTTGCCATAGTTTGCAGAACAAAAATATTTTACTTGTGATGAAAATACATTTTAAAATGAGACCTGGAGCCTTCAAGAGCTATAGCACTGTCTCAGGTGTATAAAATTTTCTTCAAAATCAAAAGACAGAAAAGTTAAAGAATATGTAGGCCATACTGTAACCCACAAAAGATCATGAAATGACCACACAGCCTCTACAGCCATCATCCTGAGACCATGGTTGAGACAGAATAGCAAAAGAACCCTAGGGATTATAATCCATTTCAACTCAACTCTGACTGATTCTGAAATAGATGACTCAAAGGAAGGCATACAGGGTGAGAGTGAATAATTTGTTATAGCAAAACAGACTTAGATAAAGAGAAAAAGAGATAGAATGGCAAAGATCAAATGTACAAGAAGCTTGGCCACAGCAAAAAATAATGGGTCACTTGGGGCCTTTGAATCTTGGTAACTGAAGTAAAGAATGATAGAATATGTTCTAGTCCATGATAAAGCAACTCAGAAACAGCCCATTTAGCTTTCTCCAGGCCTCCTCGAGGGAGACACTTAGAGATGGGCTGAGGGAATGCTATTTGTTTATTTGCTGTTCAGTTCAGTCGCTCAGTCCTGTCTGACTCTTTGCGACCCCATGCCTGCCTGTCCATTACCAAATCCCAGAGTTCACTCAAACTCATGTCCATTGAGTTGGTGATGCCATTATTTGTTGTTATGAACAGAAAAAGAAGTGGCACAGGCTAATTATTTCTCTTCAGACTGTTGGCCACAAGGTCAAATAGTGTCACAATTCATAAGTTTCCTTCAGAATAAATGGGCAGAACTTCCATCATATAATGATTCTTCCTTGTCTAACTCTGCCTTCCCAGCCTCAAGATGGACATAGAAGTTGGGATGCTTGTCTGGGGTCTTAGTGGAAATTTACATAACAACAGAAATAGCAGCCATAGACCTTCGTGCAATATTTACATTAGAAGCAGATCTGTTTGGACCACTCTGTCTTTTAAACAATAATAAATGGGGTAGAGTGGTGATAATAAATTGGACAGAGTGGTGGTGGTGGTTGACCTATGATTTGGTTTGAATTCAATAAGGAAAACAGCCAAGACAAGGATGATGGAAATAAGGGGCTTAATACTGTATTCAAGTGTACACAGGTGTATGACAAAGTAGGAAGAGATGGTCTGGAAACCAAGTGCCAGATAAGGGGAAGAGTCCTGAATATTTTCACTTAATGTACTAGTGTTGGTGAACAGTTGGAAAACCTGAGAAGCCCTCCGTGTCTGTTTGCCAAAATAGGTGTGTGACAAAGACTGTGGCAAAATAGCGATGGTCTCAGTAAACTTGATGCCAAGTGCCCTATTGTGTCCCCAGTTGGTGAGGAGGGCCAGTAGTCAAGAGGATGAGTTGGATGCAGAATGGAGGAGATTGACACAAAGTCGGGAGATATGCCAGGTACCTTAGCATCTTCATGTCTGAGTGCCTTGACCTGCAAAAAATATTGGCCTCCACTTTCCTTCTGCTTTCCAAGTCTCACGTGAGTTCATTTCACTGGCAAAATGGAGTTCTAAAAGTGTATAGAGAAAGGAGTTTCAACAAAATTCCCAGCTTCTAGCCAGAACAGCACTGCCAATCTAGCCCAGCCAAGCTCTTCCTGGATTCATTCTAAAGACTGATTCAACTGTTTCTTCTTATGGAGAAAGACCATTTGAGAAGTTAAAGCATTCTTTTGGTCATGGTACATTGAACAAGATTATTTTGAATTCATGTTTATTAAACTGATGGATTTGTGTTGTTTATTAAACATCTATATTCAAAATATATTGTGACTTGTTACATCTCTTCCAAAGAGAGGAATGGCTGTGAAAGAAAATATATATGTGCAGGGTGACACCCTGATTTACCTTTTTAAAATTCACATTCCAAGTTTGGACCAAAGTAAAGAAAACCTTAAAAGTCTCATGGGCTCAAGAGGAGGGGAGGTTCATGCACATGCGCACACACACACGCACACACACACACAGACATATTAATGGCTGGTTCATGTTGCTGTACAGCAGAAACCAACACAATCTTGTAAAGCGGTTATACTCCAATTAAAATAAAAGGCTCATACTCAGAGAGAGGACATTAAATTCAGTAATACCCCTTACAGACTTCACTTCTGGATAAGATGGAGTAAGAGTATGTTTACCCTCCTGCTTGAAATAACCCAGTAAAGGGATTGTCTTTAAGACACTGGACTCCAGGCGATGAAGGGGTAGTGATGTTTCAAACTGCTGAACTCAGTTATTGCCCCAGCTTATGATGAGAGAGTATTCTGGCCACGATAGAATGAGAAGGAACCCAAGGTATTTGGTAGAGTAGTCAGAAGGGTCTTGCATAAACCAGGCTTTCTCAATCTTTGCACGGTGGATGTTTGGGACCCGATGCTCTTTGAGATTGTCCTGTGCATTGTAGGATGTCCAGTAGCATCCCTAACCTCAAGCCACTGGATGCCAGGAGCACACTGTCTCCAATTGTGACAACCAAAAATGTCCCAGTGTTCCTGCCAAGTTGGAGTAGGGGAGCAAAATCAACCTTGGCTAAGAACCACTGGCCTACAAAACTAGCTACTGTTGCTGTTCAGTCACTAAGTCATGTCTGATTCTTTGCAACCCCATGGACTGCAGCATGTCAGCTTGCTCTGTCTTCCACCATCTCTTGGAGTTTGCTCAGATTCAAGTCCATTGAATGATTGATTCTATCTAACCACTTCATCCTCTGTTGCTGCTCCCTTTTCCTCCTGTCTTCAATCTTTCCCAGCATCAGGGTCTTTTCCAATGCGTTACCTGTTCACATCAGCTGTCCAAAACATTGGTGCTTCAGCTTCAGCATCAGTCCTTCCAGTGAATATTCAGGGTTGATTTCCTGTAGGATTGACTGGTTTGATCCTCTTGCTGTCCAAGGGACTCTCAAGAGTCTTTAGCACCACAACCTGAAAGCATCAGTTTTTCAGTGCTCACCTTCTTCATGGTCCAACTCTCACATCCGTACCTAACTACTGGGAAAACCATAGCTTTGATTATATGGACTTTTGTCGGTAAAGTAATGTCTCTGCTTTTTAATATGCTGTCTAGGTTTGTCATAGCTTTCCTTCCAAGGAGCAAGCATCTTTTAAGTTCACGGCTGGAGTCACTGTCTGCAGTGATTCTGTAGCCCACGAAAATAAAATTTGTCACTGTTTCCACTTTATCCCCTTCTAGTTGCCATGAAGTGATGGGCCCAGATAAAATGATCTTAGTTTTTTGAATGTTGCGTTTCAAGCCAACTTTTTCACTCTCCTCTTTCACTTTCATCAAGAGACTCTTTAGTTCCTCTTTCCTTTCTGCCATTAGAGTGGAATCATCTGCATATCTGAGAAGGTTGCTATTTCTCCTGGCAATCTTGATTCCAAATTGTGATTCATCCAGCCTGGCATTTGCATGATGTACTCGGCATAGAAGTTAAATAAGCAGAGTGACAACATACAGCCTCGTCATATCCTTTCCCAGTACTGAACCAGTCAGTTGTTCCATGTCCAATTCTAACTGTTACTTCTTGACCCCTATACAAGTTTCTCAGGAGACAGGTAAGGTGGTCTGGTATCTCTAAGACTTTTCCACAGTGGAAGGGGACATAGGTAAAACTATGACTGATCATGCTGATGTTTGGTAGAAACCAACAGAATACTGTAAAGCAATTATCTTCCGATTAGAAATAAAATTTTAAAAAGGGTTTTTCATTTTTTTGTGATCCCTACAGTCAGAGGCTTTAGTGTAGACACTGAAAGATAAGTCGTTTTTGTTGTTGTTGTTGTTGTTGTTGTTGTTTAACTCCCTTGTTTCTCCATAATCCAACGAATGTTGGCAAATTGATCTCTGGTTCCTCTGCTTCCACAAAACCCAGCTTGTACATCTGGAATTTCTTGGGTCACATTCTGCTGAAGCCTAGTTTGAAAGATTTTTAGCATGACTGCCAGCATATGAAATGAGTGCAGTTGTACAGTAGTTTGAACATTCTTTGGCATTTATCTTCTTTGGGATTGGAATGTAAACTGACCTTTTCATTCCGGTGGCCATTGCTGAGTTTTCCAAATTTGCTGCTATATTGAGTGCAGCATTTTTTAACAGCATCGTCTTGTAGGATTTGAAATACCTCAGCTGGAATTCCATCATCTCCAGTAGCTTTGTAGTAGTGCTTCGTAAGGCCCACTTCACACTCCAGAATGTCTGGCGCCAGGTGAGTGACCATCATGTTTATCTGAGTCATGAAGACCTTTTCTGTATAGTAGTTCTCGGTATTCTTGCCACCTCTTCTTAATCTCTTCTGCTTCTGTTAGGTCCTTATTTACCATTCCTGTCCTTTATCATGCACATCCTTGTATGAAATACTCCCTTGATATGTCCAGTTTTCTTGAAGAGATCTCTAATCTTTCTCATTTTATTGTTTCCTCTCTCTCTCTCTCTTATATATATATAAATATATATATATATATATATATATTTTGCACTGTTCATTGAAGAAGGCCTTCTTGCTATTCCTTGGAACTCTGCATTCAGTTGAGTGTATCTTTCCCTTTCTCCCTTCTGTTTTGCTTTCTTCTTTCCTCAGCTATTTGTAAAGCCTCTTCAGACAACCATTCTGCCTTCTCACATTTCACTTTGTTGTTGGTCAGTCACTAAGTCACGTCTGACTGTGACCCCATGGACTGCAGCATGCCAGGCTCCTCTGTTCTCCACTATCTCCTGGAGTTTGCTCAAATTCATGTCCATTGAGTTGATGATGCTGTCTAACCATCTCATCCTCTGCCACCCTCTTCTCTGTTTGCCTTCATTTAGATAGACACCACAAAACTTTTGCTTCATTGTGTTTGGGTTTGTTTGGGAGGAGTTAGTCATCATGCATTATCAATACTTTCTTGGAAAGGTTTTTTATTCCCTCAACAACTATCCTAGATAAACCCAATTCTAGCTAATAAAGGCTGTTGAAGCCTGGCATGCTGCAGTCCGTGGGGTTGCAAAGAGTCGGACATGACTGAGCAACTGAACTGAACTGAATAATCATTAGGGCCAGGTGGTCCCTCTGCCTTGTTAGTCCCCAACCCATGAAGACTTTCCCTGAAGTGTTCCTGGCACCCATGAGACCAGTCAGCTATTCATGAAGCTTGATTCAGGACTGTACGCCCTGTTTCCAAGCACTGTCCGCCACCATGTCAACTGTCAACAGACCCAGTGACCGGCCATGCAAAGAGCAGCTGCAAATATTTCTGATCATTCCTGGATCCTGATTCCACCGTGAAAGTTACTGGATAATAAACTGATCTATTGATTACTTGGAGCTGCCTGTCTCTGTTTCAGGACCCAGCTTTGAGGGGAGGGGACCTGCCTGAGGGAGGATGGATGTGCACTAGTGGGGGACACTCATTGATGGTCCCCTCATCTGTCCAAGGCACAACACCCTGTCCATGTCCATCCCTGTCCCTCTCCAGAACTCTGTGAGCTTGTCCTCCACAGGAAACCTTGCTTTCTAGGCTCCAAGCACCCACACTTCCCCATCTCAACTCCTGCATGGTCCAATTGCCTTCCTGGCTGAGGTCTAGTTGGAGACAAGGTGGTTTCCAGCAGTCCTGGGGGCCACTGGGGGCACTCTGAGTGCAGGCTAGGAAGGAATAGCCTGGATCCCCATGCCTGTGGCTAGGCCTGCTGGTGTCTCCATCCTCCCATAGGGTACCATTTTCACCTTCCCCTGCTGCCTTGCTGGCTTGTCTGCTACAGGATGGTCAGCTCTGTGTTCCAAATGCTATCCCCTGATCCTTGCCTCCTCTACAGCCTCCGTCCAGCCTCAGGGCTGACCCAGGCCAATCTCCTGGCTCACACCCTTGCTCTTGGTTGGTGTCCTCAGTCCACCTGGGCTGACAGGTGATGGCCCCCTCTAGTCACCATGCAATGCTGGCTGACAGCTGATGGCCCCCTCTAGTCGTTCAATGCTTCACGAAGCTGTGACAGTGCCCCAAACACAGGAGAAGCAGCCCTCCTGCAGGATGTGGGAAGGCCTGACCAACACCAGGGTGGACAGTGTGCCGTGGGTCACTAGGCAAGGGTAGCTGAGTCCTCACTCTGGACCCCATGCCCCCATGGGCCTCCATTGCCTCTGCTCTTGTGAGCCAAACAGGGATGCACGGTCTGTTGTCACAGGGGGAGGGACACACACTGCTCTCCCAAGGGCACTCACGCTGACTGCACCAAATGGGCGCTACACCAGGACTTCTGCAGGGTGGGTTCGCCTGTGCACAGAGGTCAGGCCTCTGCTCTGGGCTCCAGGAGGTCACCTTGAGTCCTGATGGAAGTGTCCAAACTTATGGGCCTTGCATCAGGTCTGTGCTGATGCCATGGGTCGGGAGCTCGAGGCTGAGGTCAGGCATGTGGTGGTTCCCAGGTGGATGTAACGGACTCCAATGAACCCTGCACCTCAGGACTTACGAGGGCACACCTGAGCAACCCCCAACCCTGCTCTGACCTTTGCCCTTGGCTGCTTTTACCCTGCCACCTAAGCAACTCGGCACCAGCTGCAAAAAGAAGAAGCTTGTTCACACACTCCCAGTGCCCAGGGCTCTCCTGGGCAGGCACAAGGCAGCTCATGAAGCCAGTCCCCCAAAGGCCATTGGGGGCTCATGAGGGTAGGTCCCTCCAAGGCCACGGGGCACCCCTCCAGCTCCACACACAGGAAGCATGCACATAGCGCTTGTTGCAGGCTACCCCCAGCCCACCTGTTGGTCGGCTGACCCAGGGTGCTTCAGAGCAGAACCTGAACTAAGAGTGTCTCCTGCGCAGGTCCATGGCCCGAGGCTTCACTCTGCAGCCTCCTTCCAGTGAAGCAAGTCCTCTAAAGGCTTTCACTGCTCCCAGGCCACTGGGCTCCTGTCTCCCCCGCCTCCACCACCAACCCCTTTCTCCCTGACTCCTGGATTGCTCTTGTGCAGACATGGTCTTTGTGAAGTTGTTCCCTACTCATGGGCCAGTTGACATGATGAGAAAAGAAACCAGAGTTACAGCCACATGCCCATCCTTACCTTCAGGACCCCACACCTGGTCCTTGGTCCTGACCTGTGCAGCAAGGCCTGTTTTCTGCAACTGTGAGCCCCTGATGGGTGAAGACTGGCTGACCTGGGAAGCCTGACTTGGCTGGCCAGCCCTTCCCAGGTATTCCTGGGTAGGGGTCTATATAAACACCCTGTCCAGACAGCAAGAAGTGAGTGGGGCTCTGCTGGACCTTCTGCTTGACTTACGAGGCTGTCACCTGCTGAGAAAGAGAATGTGATGCCCATGCTTGCTGTCTGAAGCCTCCCCAGGCAGAAGTGAGGATGCAATAAAAAATACAGTGGGGCCACAATGGAAGGAGAAACTCAGGGAAAGTGACAGCTTCCAGAGGAGCACCCAGGCCAGGACCATCCTGCCTGGTCTGCAGGCACCAACTCAGCAAGGGAGCTGTCACTAGTGTGGCTCCCAACACTTTCCTCCACCCTGTAAGGTCTTTCCACATATTTCAACATTTTACCTGGGAAGGGTGGATAAGGTTCAGGAGCAGCTGGCCTGGGGGCAGCTAACTTTACTCCCAGATGCCTGCTCGTGGCCCACCAGCATCCCAGTGAGGACACTCCTTGCAGGGGCAGGGATACAGGGACTGCTGGCTGCATGGGAGAAACTGCCCACCCCGACCCACCTTCAGAATTGTTCATCCTAGCATCCTATTTGGGTTTTTACCTGTGTGCCTGGTGGGTTCTTAAAGAGCAATGTAAACAATGACATTAAATGTCCTCAGTCAGGACTAGATACTTACTATGCCACGTGTACAGGTGTAAGAACCTGGGGAGGCATGTGCAGCTAGTACTCTAGGGACATGCTTCAGATTGACTCCTCAACATTCTGGAGTCCAGACACTACTTTAGCATTTCTGAGGGCCCAGTGTTGACTCTAAGTGTTCTGTAATCCAGCCTCTGTCTTCCTTTAGTGAGACCCACACTTCTAGGATCCTACAGAGCACAGGCTTTGTAAGTTCTCTGTGGCTTCTTTAACAAATGACCACATGTCGGGTGGTTTAAAACAATAGGAGTTCACCCTCCTCCAGTCCTGGAGACCATACACCTGAGATCAAGGTGGTGCAGGACTGAAGTCCCTCCAGAGGCTCCAGCATAGGGTCCTTTCTGCCTTTTCCAGCTTTGGGGGCTCCAGGGGTCCCTGGGCTTGTGGCCCCCTCCCTCTATCTCTGCCTCTGTCTTCATGAGGCTTCTCCTCTGTGTCCTCTTTCATCCCTTATAAAAGTACCTGTTGAACTTGGCTCTGTGATCATCTATCAAGTTTTGAATTCTTGTTCGTTGACCACCCCTAGGAGACTTCTGGAAGGCAGTTGTTTTTCACTTACAGCCCCACAGACCTCATGAATATTAAGTGCATGGAAAGATTGAAGGCGGGAGGAGAAGGGGACGACAGAGGATGAGATGGTGGGATGGCATCACTGACTCAATGGACATGAGTCTGAGCAAGACCCAGGAGCTGGTAATGGACAGGATAGCCTGGTGTGCTGCAATCTATGGGGTCGCCAAGAGTCGAACACGGCTGAGCAATTGAACTGCAGTTAACACAGCTGTAGAGTTGCTATTATAAAAAATGGCCACAAGGCGTCAGCGATTCCTCATGTTCCTTTTTAAATGTATTTTTCTGTGCATTCCTTGTTTTATTTTGGAGTAGGGTTGATTTCTGATACTGTGTTTGTTTCAGAAATATGGGAGCTTGATTCAATGATACACAGCCATTTATCAATTCTTTTTTGGTGTTCATTTTCCCCAGATAGAGGATTGCAGTGTCACCAGTATGCTGCCCTTTGCTCTTCAACATTTAAAAAAATTTTTTTTCCTGATTCTCTGTTTGATGTATGTTCATGTCTTTTTGTTCCTTGCAAACTCTTCATTTATCCTACATTGCTAACTTTTTTCTAATAATCAGAGGTTGGTTTTTGAAATTTGTGAGTCTGTTTCTACTGGGTAATATCCTACATTTGCCTCAGTTTCAAGAAGATACCTGTTAGTGATGCCTTGTGATCTTTGTCTCTCTCTCTGGGACTTCCTATACTTAGTATGGTAAGCACTCTATCCATCCACGCTGTTGTCATTGGCTTTATTCCATTCTGATTCAGGGCTGGGTACCTTTGCTGTATAGAGGTGCACCATTCTGTTTTCATTTTCCTGTCGATGGATGACTTGGTTGAATTTGTTGCAGGGAGAAGGAAAAAAAAGGGCTTCCCTGGTGGCTCAGTCAATAAAGAATTTGCTTGCCAATGCAGGAGGTGCAGGTTCAATCCCTGAGTGGGGAAGATCCCCTGGAGAAGGGAAAGGCAACCCGCTTCAGTCTTCTTGCCTGGAGAATCCCATGGGTAGAGGAGCCTGGTGGGCTACAGGCCATGGGGGTCACAAAGTTTTTGACATGACTGAAGTGACTGAGAAGAGATGCAAAGGAAAAAAAGAGGAATGAGTTTATTCTTTCCCTTTTTTGAGAACAAAGGGGATAAAGAGAACAGTGAGCAGGCCTGAAAATATTCCTAGTTTTTTGTTTTGTTTTGTTTTACTTTCAGTTCAGTTCAGTCACTCAGTCTTGTCCGACTCTTTGGGACCCCATGAACTGCAGCGCACCAGGCTTCCCTGTCCATCACCAAATTCCAGAGTTCACTCAAACTCTTGTCCACCAAGTCGGTGATGCCATTCAGCCATCTCATCCTCTGTCATTCCCTTCTCCTCCTGCCCCAATACCTCCCAGTATCAGAGTCTTTTCCAGTGAGTCAACTCTTCACATGAGGTGGCCAAAGTACTGGAGTTTCAGCTTTAGCATCATTCCTTCCAAAGAACACCCAGGACCGATCTCCTTCAGACTGGTTGGATCTCCTTGCAGTCCAAGGGACTCTCAAGGGTCTTCTCCAACACCACAGTTCAAAAGCATCAATTCTTTGGTGCTCAGCTTTCTTCATAGTCCAACTCTCAAATCCATACATGACTACTGGAAAAACCATAGCCTTGACTAGATGGACCTTTGTTGGCAAAGTAATGTCTCTAATTTTCAATATGCTGTCTAGGTTGGTCATAACTTTTCTTCCAAGGAGTGTCTTTTAATTTCATGGCTGCAAGCACCATCTGCAGTGATTTTGGAGCCCAAAAAAAGAAAGTCTGACACTGTTTCCACTGTTTCCCCATCTACTTTCCATGAAGTGATGGGACCAGATGCCACGATCTTCATTTTCTGAATGTTGAGCTGTAAGCCAACTTTTTCAGTCTCCTCTTTCACTTTCATCAAGAGGCTTTTCAGTTCCTCTTCACTTTCTGCCATAAGGGTGGTGTCATCTGCATATCTGAGGTTATTGATATTTCTCCCGGCAATCTTGATTCTAGCCTGTGCTTCTTCCAGCCCAGCGTTTCTCTTGATGTATTCTGCATATAAGTTAAATAAGCAGGGTGACAATATACAGCTCTGATGTGCTCCTTTTCCTATTTGGAACCAGTCTGTTGCTCCATGTCCAGTTGCTTCCTGACCTGCATATAGGTTTCTCAAGAGGCAGGTCAGGTGGTCTGGTATTCCCATTTCTTTCAGAATTTTCCACAGTTTATTGTGATCCACACAGTCAAAGGCTTTAATTGCTAACTCTGAATGTCTATAACTAAGTTTGCTTTTCTGCCCCCTGACTCTGCAGGAGCTACAATTATCATTTTTTTCCTTGGACTCTATGTTAAATACCTTGGCTATCTGGTGTTTATCCTTACAACACCCTTCCCCTTGTACTTACCAGAAAGAAGGCCATAGAGCCACGCCAACTGCCTGAGTCAGTTCCTGGGTTACTGACTTAAGTCTATGACTGCCTTTGAAAACATGTAGGAGGAAGAAATTGAGATCCTGTCCCCTTTGTTCCTCCTCACTGACTCCTGACTGTGAGACCTTGCTTTATATGGGCCCCTAGACTCTTCATGGGTGGAGTGGGGGGGTGTGCAGTCCTTGAGGCATGACCCTACTGTGTTCCCATCTCTGCTGGCTTGAGAATAAAAGCCACCTTCATATTTCCTTCCAACTCTGTATTTTTATTTAGCTTCACTGGGCAGAGAAAGCCAAGGTTTTGGCCAGCAGCAGTTCTAGTTTGGCCATTGTCAGTCGAGCTGCCTTGAAAACAAGTGTGCATGGGTCACTGTGAATTCTGGGTCTGAACACAGACATGTGATTGTCGGGCCTTGTGGTTTTTGGGTTTTTAGTTGATAAGGAACCTCCTTGCTGCACCCATTTACACCCCCACTAAGACTGTAGGAGAATTTCCTTTTGCCTCCATCCTCTGTGGCTCGTATTCTCTGTAGATATTTTAGACGGTGGCCATTCTCACCTGTGGGAAGGGAATTTTCATGGGAGTTTTGGTTAGTGCAGATGTAATACATGGTGGTGTGCTGCAGTCCGTGGGATTGCAAAGAGTAGGATGCGAGTGAGTGACTGAACTGAATACATAGTGAGCTGGAAGGATTTTCCTGGTGATTTTCGATATTGTACAGTGTGACTCTTGAAATTGTCTTCTTGAAAGGTGGCCCTGTTTGAATTCCTGTCTGATGATTTACCCTGGGACATGACTGGGCAGGAAGTGTCCTTTACAGTCCCTCAGGCCTTTGAGTATGAAAAGCCCAACAGCACTAGGTTTAAAGTTGTTCTGGAAGATGGCCCTAAGGAAACAGCATTGCTTTCTGCCCCACTCTGGTCCTCAGGCATTGAGTCCCCGTGGAAAACTCTGTTCATGGATTGTCAGCTTGTGTGGAATGTACCAGAAGAAACACCCAAGGTTTGTGTCTCTTCTCCCTCCCCCTTACCCACGGTCCCTAGGACACATCCCAATTTTTTTGAACACCACTCTGCAGAAGGTGCTGTCATTTGTAGGAGGGGTGACCCTAAGGATGGAGGTAGGAAGCCCAGCCTAAGGGACATACAGTGGCCAGGGGACCTTACAAACCTGTTCCAGCCCAGAGGCTCCACCAATTCTTGGATGAGGTAGGCTTGGTTTCTCAGCAGGAGGGCCCACATGCATCTGGAGATTGGTAGCTCATGCAGAGGGCAGGAGGCACCCCAGGTCCATCATGGGGTCGCATTTCTTGCCACATGCTCCCAGTTCCATCTGCATTGAGACTCTCCAGTCTTGGGACTGAAACCAGCTCATGCTCCAAGGCTGTGACACCATCTGCGTCACCATGGCCTGAGGGCAATAGAGTCAGCCTTTCTGATTCCTTTTTTTGTACTTTTATTCCCTAACATGAATTGGTGTATGTAGTTGAATGACCAGGTTGTGTGTGTGTGTGTGTGTGTGTGTGTTTTTTCCCTTTTGGATCGACAGGAACTTTATTCACTTGTAAATAGATGTATATATCTTCTCTTCCAGGTTCTGTTCCAGTATAGGATGTTACAGAGTGTTGAATAGGATTCCTGTGTTACTCAGTGATTCCTGGTGGATACTTTTTTTAAAAATAGTATTAGCCTCTCTATGTTAGGCTGAATCAGTTCATTACTCCCTGTCCCAGTTTTGTTTTTTTCTTTCTGGGGACCACTGATTCTTTTCTGAGTCTGTGAGACTGTTTCTCTTTGATATAGAAGATCATTTGTATCCATTTTTAGATCCCAGCTACAAGTGATATCTTATGCTAATATTCCTCCCTGTCCCTCTCACCTCACTTGCTATGATCATGTCTGCTTTCTTCCCTGAAGCTGCCCATGGCATTCTTTCTTGCTTGTTGTGGCTGAGTGATGGTTCATTGTGTCTATATACCCCATCTTTTTTATTCTTTATGGACATCTTTGTTTTCAAGTGTTGTTTCCCATTCTGAGGACTATCTTTTTCATTTAAGGTTTTGTTTGCTGTGCAAATGCTTTTAAGGTTAATTCAGTCCTGTTTTCTTAGTTTTGGTTTGTTTTTCATTATTCTAGGCACACATCATGGAATTGATGTTACAGCATGCCCCTCCTATATTGTCCTCAAATTTTCATAGTATCTGTCGTACACTTAGATCTTTATCTTCTTTGAAGTTTATGTTTGCATATGGTTTGAGAGATATTCTAGTTTTATTCTCATATTCATTGCTGATGCACGTCCACGCTCTTCTGCGTAGTGGCTTTCACCTATTTTCATTTCCAGCAACAGAGGTGGAGGATTCCACTTTCTTCATGGCATATGGCAGATTTAACCTTCATAGGGTGCTTGATAGTCACCATTCTGATGGGTAGTATGAGGTGATACTGAATGCCCTTCCCTGATATTTGGCAATGTTAGCAACTTTTCATGTGATTTTTTAAAAATGTGTGAGTTGAAGGTACCTGTTAAAATTGGCTTTGTGGCAATCTACTCAGTTATGAATTCTTTTTGATGATGCCCCCCCCCCCCCAGGAGATTCTAGGAGATCAGTTGTTGTTTTCTTAAAAACCCTTGGACCTTGTGAATGCTGAATGCCCCTCAACACGGCTATCTGTTGATGGGTGGGACTATGGCTCTCCCTGTTGTTTGACCTGAGACCAAACTATGGTGGAGGTAATACAGACAATGGCAACCTCCTTCAAAAGATCCTGTTCCCACACTGCTGCACTCAGTGCCCTTGACCCTTCAACAGGCCACCCCCAACCCACACCTCTGCCAGAGACTCCTGGACACTCACAGGCAACCCTGGGTCAGTCTCTTTTGGGGACACTGCTGTTTTACCCTGGGTCCTAGTGTGCACAAGGTTCTGTTTGTACCCTCCAAGAGTCTGTTTCCCCAATCCTGTGGAAGTTCTGTAATCAAATCCCACTGGCCTCCGAAGTCTAATTCCCTGGGACTTCTCAGTCCCTTTGACAGATACCCAAGTTGGGAATTCTGTTTTGGGTCCTAGAACTTTCCTAATAGTGTGAGAATATCTTTGGTATAATTTTTGTGCTGTTTGTGGGTCGTCTGCTCAGTGTCTCTGTGGTGGGGTAAATGACGACCTCCTCCAAGAGGGCTTATGCCACACCCAGGTTTGCTTTAGCCAGAGCCCCTGCCCCTGTAGCAGGCAGCTGCTGACCTGTACCTCCACAGGAGATGCTCAAACACTCAAAGGCAGGTCTGGTCAGTCTCTGTGGGGTCTCTTGGTCACACAAGGTTTTGTTTGAGCCCTCTGGCAGGTATGGGGTTTGTTTCTAAACAAGATTCCCCTCCTACCATCTTGCTGGGGCTTCTCCTTTGCCTTTGGGCATGGGATATGTTTTTTTGGTGGGATCCAACATTGTCCTGTTGATGGCTGTTCATAGCGAGCTGTATTTTGGAGTTCTCACAAGAGAAGTTGAGCACGTGTTCTTGTATTCTGCCATTTTGTCACTTTGGATTACACATTTACTAAGCAAAGTAATGCTCAAAATTCTCCAAGCTAGACATCAACAATACATGAACCACGAACTTCCAGATGTTCAAGTCGTTTTAGAAAACGCAGAGGAACCAGAGATCAAATTGCCAACATCTGCTAGATCATCGAAAAAGCAAGAGAGTTCCAGAAAAACATTTATTTCTGCTTTACTGACTATGACAAAGCCTTTGACTGTGTGGATCACAATAAACTGTGGAAAATTCTGAGAGAGATGGAGATACCAAACCAGCTGACCTGCCTCTTGAGAAATCTGTATGCAGGTCAGGAAGCAACAGTTAGAACTGGACAAAGAACAACAAACTGGTTTCAAACAGGCAAAGGAGTACGTCAAGGCTGTATATTGTCACCCTGCTTATTTAACTTATATGCAGAGTACATCATGACAAACGCTGGGCTGGAGGAAGCATAAGCTAGAATCAAGATTGCCGAGAGAAATATCAATAACCTCAGATATGCAGATGACACCACCCTGATGGCAGAAAGTGAAGAAGAACTAAAGAACCTCTTGATGAAAGTGAAAGAGGAGAGTGAAAAAGTTGGCTTAAAGCTCAATATTCAGAAAACCAAGATAATGGCATCTGGTCCCATCACTTCATGGCAAATGGATAGGGAAACAGTGGAAACAGTGTCAGACTTTATTTTGGGGGGCTCCAAAATCACTGTAGATGGTGCTTGCAGCCATGAAATTAAAAGATGCTTACTCCTTGGAAGGAAAGTTATGACCAACCTGGACAGCATATTAAAAAGAAGAGACATTACTTTGTCAACAAAGGTCCATCTAGTCAAGGCTATGGTTTTTTTTAGTAGTCATGTATGGATGTGAGAGTTGGACTATANGCTTTATATGGGCCCCTAGACTCTTCATGGGTGGAGTGGGGGGTGTGCAGTCCTTGAGGCATGACCCTACTGTGTTCCCATCTCTGCTGGCTTGAGAATAAAAGCCACCTTCATATTTCCTTCCAACTCTGTCTTTGTATTTTGTATTTGGCTTCACTGGGCAGAGAAAGCCAAGGTTTTGGCGAGCAGCAGTTCTAGTTTGGCCATTGTCAGTCGAGCTGCCTTGAAAACAGGTGTGCATGGGTCACTGTGAATTCCGGGTCTGAACACAGACATGGGATTGTTGGGCCTTGTGGTTTTTGGGTTTTTAGTTGATAAGGAACCTCCTTGCTGTACCCATTTACACCCCCACTAAGAGCCCCACTAAGAGTGTAGGAGAATTCCCTTTTGCCTCTGTCCTCTGTGGCTCATATTCTCTGTAGATATTTTAGACAGTGGCCATTCTCACCTGTGGGAAGGGAATTTTCATGGGAGTTTTGGTTAGTGCAGATGTAATACATGGTGGTGTGCTGCAGTCCGTGGGACTGCAAAGAGTAGGATGCGACTGAGTGACTGAACTGAATACATAGTGAGCTGGAAGGATTTTCCTGGTGATTTTCAATATTGTGCTTCCCTGGTGGCTCAGAGGTTAAAGCGTCTCCCTGCAACAAGGGAGACCCAGGTTTGATCCCTGAGTCAGGAAGATCCCCTGGAGAAGGAAATGGCAACCCACTCCAGTATTCTTGCCTGGAGAATCCCATGGACAGAGAAGCCTGGTGGACTACAGTCCACAGGTCGCAAAAAGTCAGACATGACTTCACTTTCACAGTGTGACTGTTTACTTCTTGAAATTGTCTTCTTGAAAGGTGGCCCTGTTTGAATTCGTATCTGATGATTTACCCTGGGACATGACTGTATGGGAGGTGTCATTTACAGTCCCTCAGGCCTTGTGAGTATGAAAATCCCAACAGCACTAGGTTTACAGTTGTTCTGGAAGATGGCCCTAAGGAAACAGCATTGCTCCCTGCTCCACTCTGGTCCTCAGGCATTGAGCCCCCATGGAAAACTCTGTTCATGGATTGTCAGCTAGTGTGGAATGTACCAGATGAAACACCCAAGGTTTGTGTCTCTTCTCCCTCCCCCTTACCCACGGTCCCTAGGACACATCCCAATTTTTTTGAACACCACTCTGCAGAAGATGCTATTTGTAGGAGGGGTGACCCTAAGGATGGAGGTAGGAAGCCCAGCCTAGGGGACATACAGTGGCCAGGGGACCTTACAAACCTGTTCCAGCCCAGAGGCTCCACCAATTCTTGAGTGAGGTAGGCTTGGTTTCTCAGCAGGAGGGTCCACATGCATCTGGAGATTGGTAGCTCATTCAGAGGGCAGGAGGCACCCCAGGTCCATCATGGGGTCACATTTCCTGCCACATGCTCCCAGTTCCATCTGCATTGAGACTCTCCAGTCTTAGGACTGAAACCAGCTCATGCTCCAAGGATGTGACACCAAATGTGTCACCATGGCCTGAGGGCAATAGAGTCAGCCTTTCTGATTCCTTTTTTTGTACTTGTATTCCCTAATATGAATTGGTGTATGTAGTTGAATGACCAGGTTGTGTGTGTGTGTGTGTGTGTGTGTGTGTGTGTGTGTTTTCCTTTTGGATTAACAGGAACTTGATTCACTTGTCAGTTCAGTTCAGTCGCTCAGTCATGACCGACTCTGCAACCTCATGAATCACAGCACGCCAAGCCTCCCTGTTCATCACCATCTCTCGGAATTCACTCAGACTGACGTCCATTGAGTCCGTGATGTCATCCAGCCATCTCATCATCGGTCGTCCCCTTCTCCTCCTGCCCCCAACCCCTCCCAGCATCAGAGTCTTTTCCAATGAGTCAATTCTTTGCATGAGGTGGCAAAAGGACTGGAGTTTCAGCTTTGCATCATTCTTTCCAAAGAAATCCGGGGCTGATCTCCTTCAGAATGGACTGGTTGGATCTCCTTGCAGTCCAAGGGACTCAAGAGTCTTTTCCAACACCACAGTTTAAAAGCATCAATTCTTCAGTGCTCAGCCCTCTTCATAGTCCAACTCTCAAATCCATACATGACCACAGGATAAACCATAGACTTGACTAGACGGACCTTAATCCGCAAAGTAATGTCTCTGCTTTTGAATATACTATCTAGGTTGGTCATAACTTTTCTTCCAAGGAGTAAGAGTCTTCTAATTTCATAGCTGTAGTCACCATCTGCAATGATTTTGGAGCCGAAAAGAATAAAGCCTAACACTGTTTCCACGGTTTCCCCATCTATTTCCCATGAAGTGATGGGACTGGATGCCATGATCTTCTTCTTCTTTCTGAATGTTGAGCTTTAAGTCAACTTCTTCACTCTCCTCTTTCACCGTCAGCAAGAGGCCCTTTAGCTCCTCTTCACTTTCTGCCATAAGGGTGGTGTTATCTGCATATCTGAGGTTATTGATATTTCTCCCAGCAATCTTGATTGCAGCTTGTGTTTCTTCCAGTCCAGCATTTCTCATGATGTACTCTGAATACAAGTTAAATAAGCAGGGTGACAATATACAGCCTTGATGTACTCCTTTTCCTATTTGGAACTAGTCTGTTCCATGCCCAGTTCTAACTATTGCTTCCTGACCTTCATACATATTTCTCAAGAGGCAGATTAGGTGGTCTGGTATTCCCATCTCTTGAAGAATTTTCCACAGTTTATTGTGATTCACACAGTCAAAGGCTTTGGCATAGTCAATAAAGCAGAAATAGATGTTTTTCTGGAGCTCTTGCTTTTTCCATGATCCAGCGGATGTTGGCAATTTGATCTCTGGATCCTCTGCCTTTCCTAAAACCAACTTGAACATCAGGGAGTTCATGGCTCACGTATTGCTGAACCCTGGCTTGGAGAATTTTGAGCATTACTTTACTAGCATGTGAGATGATTGCAGTTGTGCGGTAGTTTGACCATTGCCTTTCTTTGGAAAAAAAAAAAAAAGTAGTGGGAGAAAATACACCAAAATGTTAATAGTACTTTTCTCTAACAAGTGATTTTATTTCCTGTTTACACTTTTCTGCCTTTTACATTTTTTCTACTACCAACCTGTGATACTTTTATGATTAAAATAAACCCCTCCAACAAGTGGCATTATTTACAAATTAGGAGGGACTTCCCTGGTGCCACAGATGGCACAGAATCTGACTGCAATACAGGAGACCTGGGTTTGATCCCTGGGTTGGGAAGATACCCTTGAGAAGGAAATAGCAACCCACTCTAATAATCTTGTCTGGAGAATTCCATGGACTGTATAGTCCATGGGGTCACAGAGAGTCAGACACAACTCAGACAACTTAGCCTGGAGCTTGTCAGTGAGCTGTGAAAGGGACCTACCTTATTGTTACCTGCCAGGTGTTTGCTCTCAGACTTCAGGATGGGAAAATCTCACTTTTTTTCCAGTCCTGAAGCTTAAGACTACATGAAAGAATCCAGTTCCTATGCAAAATTCCCATTCTTTGAATAAGAAATCAGAGAGATCTTTGTTTCTAGAAAGAGTGAGGTAAACTCAACCTAGAACAGTGAGGAGAGGAAAGAAATGTGGAAACAGGAATCCTGTTACAGCCTTGGGATGGTTCATTCAGGCACTAGAGGAATATATCTTACCAAATGAATATAAGTAACTCCCACATCTTAATTCAGCTGAGAGGTAAGGGAGTAGGGCTGCTCACAGAATCTAACTAGAACATGAAGCATCTGTGTCTATCACCTGTGTGAACTTGCAAAGGAAGAAACATTGGCCTGGATGTACCTGTGAGCCTCTGAAGCCAGACTGTATGGCTTTGATTCCTGGCTTGTCCACATACTTGCTATATCAACTTGGACAAATTACTTGTTCTCTCAGGGCATTTGTGGCAATTCACTCTCCAATCACCAGTTTTCAGCATGGGGACCATTGCTAGCCAGACACAAGGCAAAGAGAGGTCAGCCACCTATCAGGCCATGTTCTGAGTCCCACATCTGTACTGAGCCCACTGCCACCTACCTCCTCCAAAGAGACAGCCATGACCACATTATGGAACATACTATATAGGCAACCATGTCTGTGAAGGACAACTCAGAGATGTACTGACACCCAGAGCAGCAGGACCCTCGAGTCAGGGAAGCACAAGTGCCATGTTAGGGTGATGTTCAGAAGGATCATGCCAGCCTGAAAGGAGCCACTGGCACCTGTGAGGTTTCCATGGGCAGGTGGATGCAGAGGCTGCTGGAAGCCAGGAAGAAGTTGTTCCCCAGGTAGTAGTGGCCAGTGAGGGAATGGCAAGTTCACAAAGGGGAGAAAGCAGCCTGCTTGTCTGCCCAAGAATCTGTGGATAGTTTGGGGCACGGCTGGGAGCCCCCAGGGGCTGGGAGCTGGGGCAGAGCTGGTGGTAGAGGAAGAGGTCAGTTGAGCAATCAAAGCAGGCTGCAGCTGGCAGGGAGCTGGTGAGCACTGCCTGGTAAGAAGGTAAGAGGGAGCTCCAGGCTCTCCCTAGAAGAGGCAGGAGGGGCTCGTTGGGCTGCACAGAGATTGGGCCCTCGGCAATTGTGGTACAGAAAATCCCTTCCCGGGTTGTGAGCAAATGACTCTCCCACTCAACCCTTAGAGCCTGAGGGACACCTCTCAGGTCACCCAGCTGAGAGTCAGCTGGTTGGTGGTGGTGGTTTAGTCACTAAGTCGTGTCTGACTCTTGTGACCCCATGGACTGTAGCCTGCCAGACTCATCTGTCCATGGGATTTTCCAGGCAAGAATACTGGAGTGGGTTGCCATTTCCTTCTCCAGGGGATCTTCCTGATCCAGAAATCTAACTCGGGTCTCCTGCATTGCAGGCAGATTCTTTACCTACTGAGCTCTGAGGGAAGTCTGGGAGTTGGCTAAGTGGAGAGAAATGCTGAGACGCCCTCTGCTGGCAGTCTTGCTGGGCTTCTATGCACTTAACTAGGCTGGCTGTCCTCTGGACCTTGTTCCCAACAGTGAGGTGTGTTGTAGAGGGGTACATTATGGAAGCCTCCTGTCACATAGAGGCCAAGAGTCTCTGAATCTTGACTGAGGCCTCTTCACAGCACATCAAACAAAGTGATTTTGTGTCAATTCCTCCCCTGGTCAACATCTGCTGGCTGCTGGCTCTGGGCAGGGACCAGTTCTAACACTCAGGGGAACCAAGTAAAAAGACAGAGACCCTAGAGGTTGAACTAAACCAGCGGCACAATGGTAATTTCTTTACCTGCACCAGGGATCCCAGTTGTCTGCCCTCAGAGTCCTGAGTCAGGGGATGAGGTGGTGGAGGCAAGAGGAGGAAGGAAGAGGGTAGAGTGTGTATTCACTTGGGTGTCACAGGGGACTCTTAGGTGCGAGTGTGGCTACAACACCTCATCCCCAATCCTTTCATGGTGATGCTCATAGCAAAGACCTCCACCAGCATCAGTTACATGCGACACATAAGGCAATGCTGCTAATGTGAGTATCAGTGGTACTCCAAGAGTTGGAGGAGGCAGTTCATCTGAGACTTGAATGAGAAGGATGGGGCAACCATGGGAAGTTCTCCTCTATGTGGTGCAGCTTGTCCCACACAGAGGAGGAAGGAAAGCAAAGGCCACAGTTGGGAACAAGCTGGGTGTGCTCTGGAGCCAGCCAAGAAGGCCATTGCAGCCAGAATCTGGTGAGGAGACTAGGGGTGAAAGTCATGTGGGAAGAAGAGCCTAAGAGACCAGCAGAGGTGCAGGGGAACTGCTGACCAGGGATGGGACTTTGGAGTTTATTCCAAAGAGATGGGGGGACACTGGGAGAACCTCTCACCAGAGAGAAGTGGGGTCTTGTGGTAATGCAAAGACTGTCCCAGCTGCTGTGTGGATAGGAGTGATGTAAACAAAGGGGCCAGAGCAGAAGCAGGGAGATAAGTAGACAGGGCCAGGGACCATGGAGATGTGAGCAGAGGGAGCAGTCACCAACTAGAGTCACTAGAATCTGATGAGAGGTTAGATTGGAGAAGAAGAACATAGGAGAGGGGAGGGGAGGGAGAATTCTGGCACCTTTACTTAAGTAACTGGATAGAAGGCAGAGCCCTTGGGGTAAGCAGTGGTGGGGGGTGTGGAGAAACAAGTGTGTTGAGGGAGATAAAGCACTGCAGTCTGGACGTCTTCATTTGGACGTGTCCTTTGGGCATCCAAGTAGGCAGTTAGTTTGATGAACACATGCAGAGTTCAGAGAAGAAGTCCTTCCCAGAGACAGAAATTTTGGAGCCATCTGCAGGCAGATGATCCCTCTGATGTGAGTGGAGTCCAAAGTATCAAGCTCTATTTCCAGCCCAGGCAGCATTGCTCTGGTACACCATCTAGCTTGGGTGGCAAAGGAAAAGGAAGGACCTAGGAAAGAAGGCTGACTCAGGACCAGAGAGCTGATCATCTCTGGTGATGTACAAAACCTACACTGCCCCAAGGGGCAAAGGGAGTAATGTCCCAGAGCCCACGAGTTTGGTGAGGGCACAGGAGGCAGGGAACAAACTAACAACACTGCTTCCAGCACTCCAACTCTCCTGTACACATCCTCCGCAAAGACCCCAGTTTTTCCTTCCAGCTCGGTGGGAAATTGGGCAAGGACTTCCCCAAGGACACAGAGAAAGATACAGGCCCTAGGATTTGACTGTAACTAGCAGAAGCAGAGAGGGATTTAGAAAGATGAGGGAGGAATAGGACGGGGAGACCACTTTCTCCCTCACTAATTCATCAAAAGAACATTTTAATGCTGAGTAAATTCCACAAAACAGCTTCTGAATGCTGGCAGAGGGCATCAGGCATCCAGCAAAGCAGATCATTGGCTTCAAAAACAGGTAGGAAGAAATATAGAAGACGAAAAAAGAGACAAAGGAGGTAGGGAGGGAGCTCCGTCCCAGGAAGGGAATCCCACATCAGGAAGAGACTCTTAAAAAGAGAGGTTTCCAAACACCGGGAAACATTCTCGCAGCTGAGTCTGTGGAGACCCTTGGAAGCACAGAGGGCAACATAACACGAAGGAAAAATAAATAATTAAAACCAACAGATTACGAGCCCAACAGTAAATCCCCCAGTGGAAAGAGCAGCACAGATGCCTGCATCTGCCACTAGCAAGTGGGGTTGGGCAGGAAGGAGCAGGAGGCACAAGCGGCAGTGCTTTCTAAGAATCAAGCCATGGGAGACCCGGGCTGCAGTGCCTTTTTCGAGAATCGGGCCATAACGCCCCACAGGTGGCCAGAGAGAACTAACTTGGGCTAGCAAACCAGACTGTGGGATAGCCACCATGCGAAACACTCGAACATAAGACACCACCAGGACTGCACACAGAACAAAAGATGGATCGGAAATCGCTGGCTGCAGACCATCCACCTCCAGTGACAGGCAGCCAGAGCCTTAAGGGCTAGAAGGGGGCAATCACAGCTCAAGAGAGACGTTACCTACGAAATTGCAAGCAGGTTTCTTTGCTAACTAAGACTTCTGGGGGCTCTGGACAGTCATCATCCACCTGAAAAGGAACCCCAGTGGTACACCCAGAAAACTGAGCAGCATGGAAAGGCCATAAGTTGCAGCGATTGCACTCGCCAAACTCCCTAACTACTCGGACCTGGGAAGGGCACAAAATGCACACCCAACCAAATCTGCACCTCGGAGGGCTTCCTGAGCACCGAGCCTGAGTGGCTTAGACCTAGGAGGTGCACGAAGCCTAGGGCCAGTCTCAGATGGTTAGCCGGTGGAGCAACGTAGAGCCTGAGTGGTGTGCGCCACGAGCAGGGGCAAGCCCAGCGTAGAGTCTGCCACCGCCCTCCCTGTATCAAGACAGAAATCAGGCACTGAAGAGACCAGCAAACAGAGGAAGTTAAACAGCAGGAACTGCCTTGGTAGTGACCCCACACAGCCCACAACGCCAGAGAAAGGGCAAAATATACCTTTACTACTTTTATGATCAACCTTTTTTTTTTACCTTTGAGTTGATGTGGATGCATGATTGTTTTTTCTTTTTTTTATTTTATTTTTTCTTCTTTTCTTTTTCATCTTCTTTTTTAACTTTCTTAAATTTTGAAGTCCTTTATTTCTCTAACTATTATTTTTATAACCTATTATTACTTTTCAAAAAAACCCTACTTCTAAAGCAAACACTATATATAGTCTTTTTGTGGTGGATGTTGTTTTTTTAATAATTCTTGTGGCTTTTTTTTGTTTGTTTTTGTTTGTTTTTCTCCTTCTTCTTTTCTTTAATATTGTATTTTTGAAAATCCAATCTCTACTCCAGACTTTTATTCTTTGCATTTTGATATTTGTTGTCAATTTTGTACATTTAAAAACCCAATCTTTAGTACCCAGTTTTACCTGAGAGCAAGATTACTGGCTTGACCACTCTCTCCTCCTTTGGACTCTCCTTTTTCTTCACCAGGTGACCTCTGTCTCCTCCCCCCCTTCTCTTCTCTACCCAACTCTGTGAATCTCTGTGTGTTCCAGAAGGTGGAGAACACCCAGGGAACTGGTTACCGGCCAGATCTGTCTCCCTCCTTTTATCTCCCTTTTTTATCCCCATGGCCACCTCTGTCTACTTCCTCCCTCTCCTCCTCCCTGTATAACTTCATGAACACCTCTGAGATGTCCAGACTGTGGCGCACAGATAAGGAAGTGATTACTGGCTAGCCTGCTCTCTTCTCTTTTGATTCCATCTCATCTCGTGGTGTGCGCCACGAGCAGGGGAAAGCCCAGCGTAGAGTCCGCCACCGCCCTCCCTGTATCAAGACAGAAATCAGACACTGAAGAGACCAGCAAACAGAGGAAGTCAAACAGAGGGAACTGCCTTGGTAGCGACCCCACACAGCCCACAATGCCAGAGAAAGGACCAGATATACCTTTACTACTTTTATGAACATTTTTTTTGAGGGGGTGTTAATGTGGAAGCGTGATTTTTTTCTTTTTTTTTTAAGAATTTTTTTAATTTTTTTTTGAAAAAAAATTTTTTCTTCTTTTTTGTCTTCCTTTTTTTAAAACTTTCTTAAATTTTAAGTCCTCTATATATCTATTTATTATTTTTATAACCTATTATTACTTTTCAAAAAAAACCCTATTTTTAAAGAAAATGCTGTATATAGTCTTTTTGGGGTGGAGGTTGTTGTCTTTTAATAATTCTGGTGGCTTTTCTTTTTCTTTCTTGTTTTTTTCCTTGCTCTCCTTCTTCTTTCCATTAATATTTTATTTCTGAAAATCCAATATCTACCCCAGAATTTTTACATTTTGGTATTTGCTGCCAATTTTACATTTAAAAATCTAACCTTCAGCACCCAATTTTACATGAGTACGAGATTACTGGCTTGACCACTCTCTCCTCCATCAGACTCTCTTTTTTCTCCACCAGGTGGCCTCTGTCTCCTCCCTCCCCCTCCTCTTCTCAACCCAACTTTATGAATCTGTGTTCCAGAAGGTGGAGAACACTAATTGAACTGGTTACTGGCTGGATCTGTATCCCTCATTTTCATCTCCCTCTTTTACCCCCCTGGCCACCTCTGTCTACTTCCTCCCTCTCCTCTTCCCTGTATAACTCTCTGACTGGATCTAAGAGGTCCAGACTGTGGGGCGCACACAAGAAAGTGGTGACAGGCTAGCTCGCTCTCTCCTCTTTTGATTCCACCTCATCCCATTCCAGTCATCTCTAACTACCGCCTCCCTCTTCTCTCCTCCAAGAAACTCAGTGATCCTCTAGGGGGGACACTCAGGGTGGAGAAACCTATCATCTTCAACCTAGATGTTTTAACATCAGTGCTGTATAGACAGAGAAGTCATGAGGCTATTGTAAAAATAAATCTGAAAACCAGAATCAGGAGACTTAAGTCCAAATCCTGAGATCATCAGAGAATTCCTGAATACAGGGAACATTAATCAATAGGAGCTCAACAAATGCCTTCATACCTACACTGAAACTGAGCACCACCCAAGGGCCAACAAGTTCCAGAGCAAGACATACCACACAAATTTTCCAGCAACATAAGAACACACCACTGAGCTTCAATATATAGGCAGCTCAAAATACTCCAAAACCATTGACATCTCATAACCCATTACTAGACACTTCACAGCACCCCAGATAGAAGAAATCCAGCTCCACCCACCAAAACTCCAACACAAGCCTCCCTAATCAAGAAACCTTGACAAGCCACTGATACAACCCCACACAGGGAGGAAGCTCAATAATAAAGAGAGTTCCACAAACTCCCAGAATATAGAAAGGCCACCCCAAACGCAGCAATATAACCAAGATGAAGAGACAGAGGAATACTCAGCAGGTAAAGGAACAGGAGAAATGCCCATCAAACCAAACAAAAGAGGAAGAGATAGGGAATCTACCTGAGAAAGAATTCTGAATATTGATAGTGAAAATGATCCAAAATCTTGAAATCAAAATGGAATCACAGATAAATAGGTTGGAGCCCAGGATAGAAAATATGCAAGAAAGGTTTAACAAGGACCTAGAAGAAATAAAAAAGAGTCATCATTTAATGAATAATGCAATAAATGAGATCAGAAACACTCTGGAGGCAACAAATAGTAGAATAACAGGGAGGCAGAAGATAGGATTAGTGAAATAGAAGATAGAATGGTAGAAATAAATGAATCAGCAAGGAAAAAAGAAAAACGAATTAAAAGAAATGAGGACTTCCTCAGAGACCTAGAGGACAATATTAAACGCTCCAACATTCGAATTATAGGAGTCCCAGAAGAAGACGACAAAAAGAAAGACCATGAGAAAATACTTGAGGAGATAATAGTTGAAAAGTTCCCTAAAATGGGGAAGGAAATAATCACCCAAGTCCAAGAAACCCAGAGGGTGGCAAACAGGATAAACCCAAGGTGAAACACCCCAAGACATATATTAATCAAATTAACAAAGACCAAACACAAAGAACAAATACTAAAAGCAGCAAGGGAAAAACAACAAATAACACACAAGGGGATCCCCATAAGAATAACTGCAGATCTTTCAATAGAAACTCTTCAGGCCAGGAGGGAATGGCAAGACATACTTAAAGTGATGAAAGATAATAACTTACAGCCAAGACTACTGTACCCAGCAAGGATCTCATTCAAATATGAAGGAGAAATAAAAAGCTTTACAGACAAGCAAAAGCTGAGAGAATTCAGCACAACCAAACCAGCTCTCCAACAAATGCTAAAGGATAAACTTTAGAGAGGAAACAGAAAAAGGGTGTATAAATCTGAACTCAACACAACAAAGTAAATGGCAACAGGAGCATACTTATCAATAATCACCTTAAATGTAAATGGGTTGAATGCCCCAACCAAAAGGCAAAGACTGGCTGAATGGATACAAAAACAAGATCCCTATATATGCTGCCTACAAGAGACCCACCTGAAAACAAAGGACACATACAGACTGAAAGTGAAGGGCTGGAAAAAGATATTCCATGCAAATA
>SJYW01049608.1:41723-67616 GCA_006410735.1 Raphicerus campestris
AAGAGACACAGAGGTATAGAACGGACTTTTGGCCTCTGAGGGAGAGGGAGAGGGTGGGATGATTTGGGAGAATGGCACTGAAACATGTATACTATCATATAAGTAATAAAGCACCAGTCTATGTTCAATACATGATGCTTGGGGTTGGTGTACGGGATGATCCGGGGAAGTGGTGTGGGGTGGGAGGTGGGAGGGGGCTTCGGAATTGGGAGCTTGTGTACACCTGTGGCTGATTCATGTCAATGTATGGCAAAACCAATACAGTATTGTAAAATAGAATAAAGTATTAAATTTAAAAAGAAAACTAAAAATAAAAAAATAGGAATAAAACCACCGTATGACCCACCAACCCCACTCCTAGGCATATACCTTGAGGAAGCCAAAATTGAAAAAGACACATGCACCCCATTGTTTATTGCAGCACTAATTACAATACCTAGAACATGGAAGCCACTTAGGTGTTGATTAGCAGATGAATGGGTAAGGAAGCTGTGGTACATATATACAATGGAATATTATTCAGCCTTAAAAATAAATGTCTGAGTCAATTCTACTGAGGAGAATGAACTTAGAGCCTATTGTACAGAGTGAAGTAAGGAACAGAAAAACAAATATCATATATTAATATATATACATGGAATCTAGAAAGATGGTACTAATGAAATTATTTGCAGAGAGGCAATGGAGACAGAGACATAGAGAACAGACTTATGGACATGGGGTGGGGGGAGGGGGACAAAGAGGAAGGAAAGGGTGGAATGTATGGAGAAGTAACATGGAAACTTACATTACTATATGTAAAATAGACAGCCAGTTGGAATTTGTTGTATGAATCAGAGAACTCAAACTGGGACTCTGTAACGACCTAGAGGAGTGCGATAGGCAGGGAGGTGGGAGGGGACATATGTATAACTATGGCTGATTCATATAGATGTTTGGCAGAAACCAACACAACTTTGTAAAGCAATTATCTTTCATTTAAAAAAGAAAAAAAAAAAGGGAATTAACCTGCAAAGCAGGAGATGCAGGCAGATGTGGGTTCGATTCCTGGGTTGGGAAGATCCCCTGGAGGAGAGCATGGCAACCCACTCCTGTATTCTTGCCTGGAGAATCCCATGGAGAGAGGAGCCTGGCTGACTACAGTCCATGGGGTCACAGAAAGTCAGAGATGACTGAAGTGACTTAGCATGCACCGGATTTGTGCATACCTTTCACTGCAGTAACCTGAGCTGCAGGCTTCCCAGATGGCTTAGCGGGTAAAGAATCTGCTGGAGATCCAGTCATATGTGGGTTGGAGCCCTGGTTTGGGAATATCCCCCAGAGGAGAAAGCAGCAACCCACTCCAGCATTCTTGCCTGGAGAATCCCATGGACAGAGGAGCCTGGTGGGTTTGGGTCCATGAGGTCACAAGAGTCTGACAAGAGAAGTCACTGGCATGCCACAGCAGCAACCCTGAGCTCCATCCATGCCCTTTTCTAGACTGGCTGGTGGGGGTCCGGTGTGCTCCTGCCAAGATTTCCTTCAGTGGAAGAAATCATTGGAAAAGGGTGGAAAGCTGTTTGGCCACTAGGTGGGTTGTACTAGATGGTGAAGTCAAGAAAATAATGAGAGAATGGATGAACTGTAAACATTTTCATGCATGTGTGGTTTTTACAGGAAGCCGTTGTAGTTTTGCCATCCTCCCCTAGAGAACAGCAATTAAATGAAAAGGATCAGGATTTCATTTAGTAAGCACCCCTGGGGCTTTGTTTTTGCACCCAGTGCTGAGATGAACCCTTAGAATACACAAATGGAGAGCATGACTGGCAACTGTCACACTGCAGCTCCTGTCCAGTGTAGAAGATCCCTGCCAAAGAACCATAGTGACTTCTGGGCTTATAGCTGGGTGCCATGTGGTGGGTAACCTTTGAGCGAATCCAAGGCTGGATTCTGTCCAGCTCTGAAATGTAAGGTGCTCTGTCAGGAGCCAGCATGGGAGATCCCACCCATGATAAGGTCATGTGAAGGAGACCTGACAAGCAAGGCTTCAGGACTCGAGGGACTCCCTGGACCAATCCCACCCATGACAAGGTCATGTGGAGAGACCTGACAAGCAAGGTGGATCAGGACTCGAGGGACTGCTGGACTTGCTCGAGCATCTACCCTAAAACCAGAATCTGTCTGTCTTACTATTTTATGTCTTTCACCAACTCTTCTGACATTAACAGGGGGCTATCCTCGACCATCTTTTTCTGGAAACAATTAACTTAGGGCTCTCGCTGATAAATCTCCTGGGCATGAAAGGAGTATTTCAATTCAAACCCCCTGTTAGCTTTCTAGATTACTTGGCAGATTTATCTAGACTCTTGCAAAATTGTTGAGCCAATGCTTGCTGCCATATTCCCACATCCCTTATTCCTTGTGTTCCTGGGAGTGCATATAGTTAAGATGTAGAAAAAACAAGTAGTAGCCTCAACATTGGCAACATTAGACTTTGAGTTAATAAGTTCTTTCTTTGCTGTACCCCACTGAATCTTTGCTCCATAAAAATGTAACTCTGTACTTTAAGGGTGATGCAGGCCAAGGAATTTAAGAAAAAAACATTTCAAGGGAAAGTAAGTGTTTTAGCTGACCAATCTTTTTCAAAAAGGGGTCATAAAATGTCAACAGGCCTCCGGGGCAGAAGATAATGTACAGAAAATAAGACATTTGTTTATGAAACGGTATGTAGGAAGAAACCTGGTATCGATAAAAGTTATTACTGATGGAACGTTGAGCTGACTCTGCATTTTTCACTTTGCTCAATGTACAACTCAGGGTATAAAAGCTCCCTTTGAAAATAAAGTGATGGGCCTTGCTCACCAAAGCTTGGTCTCCCCATGTCGTTCTTTCTTTCTCTTTCCTTTTCCTTTACAGGCTGATTCCCTGGATCGCAGGGGCCTTCTGAGTTCACTTTCCTGCCTGTGCTTCTAAGATCCACTTGAGAAGGTGTCCAAAGTGGGGCACCTTCAGCTATTTGAGAGGGCACCTGCAGCCTACGTGAACAGAGCAAGTCCCATGCTGGGGCTTTATTGGCTTTCTGCATAAACCAAGGAATATCAGCTTCTTGCCTCTATTTTCTTAACTGCATAATTATTTCCTTACCTCTTTCTCTATCTTTCTCAGTCACTGACGCCATTCATGCTTCAGATAACCCTGGATCCAACCGGGGCTGGACCCCACTAGTGCCCCTATTTGAATTTCAACTCTGTCCACCTGGGTGCAGCAGGGCCAGGAGCATGCTTGGGGCAGGGCAGGTGAGGGCTGCCCCTGTCAAGGAGGGGCCATGGGTGCCATGCTGCTTTGGTGCAGCTGCAAGTGGGTCATGTGCAGTTGTGTGGGGACCACGTGGGAGAGGGGGTGGAAGGTCCTGTCATTGCACAACCTCTTCCCACCAGCAGACCTTGGACCATGTGCACAGCAGCAGCATCAATAGCACCAGATGCACGGTGGTTGTGGTGCTTGGACACTTTGACCTGGTGGCATCTCCAACAGGTATTGGTCAGGGCCTGGGACACAGAGTGCAACCCAAACCACATGGGATTCCCAACAATGACCCTTGCCATCTTTGTGGTGTCCCAGGGCCTGGTGGCTACATGTTTCCCCTGGAAGTGGGATCCCATTATATCAGGCCTGGCATGCACAGTACCATGCCATTTCCAGACATTGTGACAAGCCTCGGAATTTCAGGGGCCCTCATGCACACCTAACCCTGCTCACAGCCATTGCCATCAAGACTGGTAGCTCTGGGCCTTACCCTGGAGGGAACGTGGCTTCAGCCCTTCCTCTCCTAGGCTCTACCAACTTCCACTGACTAGACGTTTTCTCACTCTGGCATAAGGGGTGTTGGAGGTAGAGAGTGTGCAAAGGTTTGGAGGAATTCAGGAAGGTGTGCCTAGGTGAGGGTGGGGACCATAGGGAAATGAAGGTGGAGGTTTGGGAACATTAGGTGGATTTGAGTGAGGTCAGGGCTTAGGACATGCATTGTGCTTGGGAAGAGGTGGGACATGACTTGAGTGGGTGCAGGTATCGGGATTAGACAACAGCAAGGCTTCCATAGGGATGGGACTTGAGTGGGTGGGTTGGGTCATGGGAAGGGGTGGGGCTTCGTGGGGGCAAAGATTCAACTTCCATTGGGGTGAGGCTTGGCCTCAGGGGCTGAGCTCAGTTGGGGTTGGAGCTTCATGGTGGTGGGGCTTGGATGGGGTGGGGCTTGGTGGGGACCTGGGTCAAACGTGCCCATAGGCTCAGTGCCAGGGGTGGAACGGCCTCCATTGCACTTTGGTGGAAGTGGGACTTGGCAGCGGGGGCAAGGTGTAAGAGTGAGTGACATAGTGCAAATCGCTCAGTCATGTCTGACTCTTTGCGACCCCATGGATTGAACTCTCCAGGCTAGAATACTGGAGTGGGTAGCCATTCCCTTCTACAGGGATTCTTCCCAACCCAGGGATTGAACCCAGGGCTCCCAGGGCAGATTAAGGTTTAAGAGAGGGGGTGGAATTGTGGGTGGAGTAATAATAATTGAGGAGACTGAAAAAGTTGGCTTAACGCTCAACATTCAGAAAACTAAGATCATGGCATCTGGTCCCATGATTTTGTGACAAATAGATGGGAAAACAGTGGAAACAGTGTCAGACTTTCTTTT
This sequence comes from Raphicerus campestris, assembly GCA_006410735.1. NCBI lineage: Eukaryota > Metazoa > Chordata > Mammalia > Artiodactyla > Bovidae > Raphicerus > Raphicerus campestris. The sequence goes on from SJYW01049608.1 coordinate 46,387, forward strand.
GGGGGGCTCCAAAATCACTGCAGATGGTGATTGCAGCCGTGAAATTAGAAGACACTTCTTCCTTGGAAGGAAAGTTATGACCAACCTAGACAGCATATTAAAAAGCAGAGACATTACTTTGCCAGGAAAGGCCCATCTAGTCAAGGCTATGGTTTTTCCAGAGGTCATGTATGGATGTGAGAGTTGGACTGTGAAGAAGGTTGAGTGCCGAAGAATTGATGCTTTTGAACTGTGGTGTTGGAGAAGACTCTTGAGAGTCCCTTGGACTGTAAGGAGATCCAACCAGTCCATCCTAAAAGAAATTAGTCCTGGGTGTTCATTGGAGGGACTGATGTTGAAGCTGAAACTCCAATACTTTGGCCACCTGATGTGGATAGCTGAATCATTTGAAAAGACCCTGATGCTGGGAAAGATTGACGGCAGGAGGTGAAGGGGACGATGGAGGATGAGATGGTGGGATGGCATCACCAACACAATGGACATGGGTTTGGGTGGACTCTGGAAGTTGGTGATGGACAGGGAAGCCTAATGTGCTGCTGTTCATGGGGTCACAAAGAGTCAGATACGACTGAGTGACTGAACTGAACTGAACTGAATAATAATTGAGGGCTTCCTGATGGCTTAACCAGTCAAGAATCTGCCAGAGATGCAGGCAGACATGGGTTCAATCCCTGGGTTGCAAGACCGTCTGCAGGAGGAAAGGGCACCCCACTCCAGTATCCTTGCCTGAGAAATCCCATAGGCAGAGAAACCTGGTGGACTATGGTCCATGGGGTCGCAAGAGTTGGACACGATTAAGCACACACACTGCAGCAATAATCATAACTGCACTAGTGCTGAATACCAATTGAGCAGTTTTTTGTACCACTGTATCAGAGTGATTGTGAGGACTTCTGCAGACTTAGAATTGGCACAGCCTGAGCAGGACTTTGTGAGGGAGAACCTTGGCCTTGCCTGGAACAGATCCAGTGAAGCAGTGCTGAGTGCTGGAGGGCAGGTCTCTTGCTTCCTGTGGGTAGAATTCTAGCACTTTCACTGTCACTGGATCCCTAACCAGTGTGCTGAACAGCTGTGAGATGAGAGAGTCCTCTGTAACCCTGGGAAAAAGCAGAAGGGGCAGGGTTGCCTGCCAAGGTTTACAGGGTCTGCAGGGTAGGGTCACACCTAAGGTCAGGGTCGTCTGTTCCTGCAGTGTGACACTGGAGACCCCTTTTGGATCCCTTTCTGCCTATGATTCTAACTTCCAGACAGCTGGAAACCATAGGATCCTGTTTTTAGCTCTTGATCCTTGCTGCCCACCCCTCATCCCCCCTGCCTCCAACAAAAGATAATTCTTTGACTAGATGCTAGTGACCTCACCTGTTGCTCCTTAACCTTACCTACCACATGACACCCCTCTGTGATGGAAACCCATGGCCCATTCTGTTCTCAGTATCCATGGAAACACCACAGCTTGTCTCACATTCTCTTCACCCACCAGTTTCATTGCCTTGTGCAGAGCTCCAGTCATCTTTCTCATCTCTCAGGCATTTTCTGAGAAAGGAGGGAACTGGATCTCTTCATCCTCTAATCTTTGCCCCAGAGAAGTGGGTACCAGGTGCCCAGGGACTGCAGAGCTCTGAGCCAGGGCATGGGCATGTGCACACACCCACACCCACACCCACACCCATACACACAGGCTTTGTCAGGCTCTGCCCCCAACCACACAGACACACACACACATACACACACGCACACACACCACACCCCTCCTGCTTGGAGGGCTTTGGCAGGCCCCACCTCCTACCTCTGGCCTTTTCACCACAGGCACCTCCAGGACACACACACAAAGTCCTGGAACTTTTAGGAGGAGCCAACAGGAAGTGGAGGTCAACAGAGAGGGGATGAGGCAGGGGAAGCTGGACCTAAAGAAACCCCTCCATCAAATGATGGGGAAAGCCCTCGGAAGCAGGGGCTGAATCCCTGTCACCAGAAAATGGTGGGGGGTAGTGGAGGGGTTTTGGTTGGAGTTGGGAGGGTGAGCATTAATGATATTCTCACTCCATTCGCATTTATAGGCTGTGGAAAATGGAGACGATTCTGCCTTCATACTTGGCACTGACCCAAAATTCTTTGACTCCTGGTCACTCTCTGTGAGCTGATTACTGCCCTTAGTATTAGACCAGTCCATAGAAAGTGGGATCAATGGCTGTGACTCAGTTGGAGGATTGGTGCAGAGAAATGGACCTGTACTCTAGGAAGGCCTTGCTAATCATGGAGATCCCCATGGAGTGTAGTGAGGCAGAAATTAAAGAGACCCTGAGGAGGGGTTTAGAGTCCCTCTTCACCTACAGGGTGCTGGGCACAATGTTCAGAAGGGAAGACCATGCTAAGGCAGGTTTTCCTTGAATTGACTGATACCATCAACTATGCTACAGTGCCCAGCCGGATCCTAGGAAATGGAGGTACCTGGGAAGTGGTGGTGAAACCCTGTAGCCCAGATTAGGAACTTATCAACAGACTGAAGTACTTCCTAAAAGATGAGGGTTGAAGAATGGTAGATGTGGCCAAAACCCTGGGGTACAGCACTCACTCAGAGGGCACAGAGCCAGAGGGCATTGCTCAAATCAGGCAACCAGTCATGCAGCCTCTGAAAGAAAGCCTGTGGTACTGAAAACTCAAGACATTTTCGGGAAACTCTCCCAGGCCCAGATGAAGATTGCTTTGAAACCTGAGTAGAGCAGGTGACTGAGATGATGCAGCTATGGCAGGTGCATGAGATAGAGAAGAGGCGGTGTTTTCTGGAGAGCTTATGTGGCCCTGCCCAGTCCATCATGCGGGTACTGAGGGCCAGCAGTGACTCTGTGACACTGGAGCAGGGCCTAGAAACCCTGATGCAGATCTTTGGGGATAAAGAGGACCATAGAACCTCACAGTTTAAGTTATTCCAGACCTTCCAGTGGTCTGGAGGGAACATCTCTGTTTTTTTGGTATGGTTAGAGCCCCTGATTCAGAAAGCCGGGCAGCACAGCCCCTTGTCAGTGAGAAGTGCAGACACAATTCTGAAACACATCCTAGCTTGAGCCTCCATGACCATGGCCCTCCATGGCAAGCTCAAGCTACTGGATCAGTGAGAATGTGCACCCACTTTCCTGCAGTTAATGAAGCTCATTCAAGATGAAGAGGAGTGTGAGACCACCATGGCAGTAACCGAGGAGTACCAGAGTCAAGCAGAAAGGGTCTGCAGGGCATCAGAAGACAGTGTCCTGATCCCTCAGGCCATGGTACAGGCAGGGACATTTGCTGAGAACAGCACTCAGACCATCCAGGAAGGGATCATCCCATTTCTGAAGTGCAGGTGGCTGTCCTCCAGCTTTGACACTGGGGAGGAAGGCCATAGCCAGGCATTATTTCCTAGGGCTGAGAACCAGCCTGCAGCAAAGCCCAGGCCTCAGCTGGCAGCAGAAGAGTCGGCAAACAAGAGAGAGGCTGGAGCCATTGAGCCATCCCAAGCCTTAGGAAGGATAGGCTCAACACATCCAGGCACCCCTCTGCTAGCAGGCAACAGAGAAAGTGTAACAGGGGGAAGAGACAGTCCACACAGACAGCGAGGGCCTTGAGTGGGGCAGAGGGACAGGGCAGCCTGGCCCAGCCCCCTCAGCCTCTACCAGCTGGATTATGTTCCACTAACCAAGCCAAAGTCACTTCAGGGAGATGCAGGAGGCCCAAGTGGGGGACTGTCATGTGCAGCAAAAGGGGTGCCCATGCCTCAGACAGAGACCCCAACATAGCAGAGGCTGAAGAAGGTATAATCAGGGGCTCTGGCATTGACCCTAGCTTCTTGCCACCTGCAAATCCGACCCTGTGGGCTCTGAGCTACTGATGCTGATGGGCCCCCAGGGCACGTGGGGCCTAGAGGAGCCTCTCTGGAGGCCACCTCCACCGCAAGGAGCCAGCACTGGCAAGGAAGAGCAGTGGGGCACACGGAAAATACTCCAGCAGGGAGACTGCAGGAACTAGCCTGTCTTCAGGATCATCTACACTTCCCTAGGGAGTCCCCAGGAAGGCACACCCTGGAGCCTTTCTGCAATTGAAGGCAGAGGACCCAGAGACCCAGCACCAGCACCAGCACCAGCCTACAAGCAGTCTTCCCCCACCCCGGCCCCTGCAGCCTGGAAGGGCTGGAGGGACAAGGACAGCAAAGACTGTGAGATGATAAGGCCCTGGGTACCTGGTGGGCCAGTACCCCAAAACTGGCTTTGCTGTGAGTGCGTGTGCATGTAAACTTTTGTTCCAAAGGAAGAAAAGGAGAAGGATGAGGGAAAGGGGAAGGAGGAGGAAGAAGAGGAGGGGGATGCAGGGAGAGGAGGAGGGAGATGGAGGAGAGGGAAGAAGAGGAGGAGGAGGAAAATTCATTGGCGGGAGGGAGGGTTGTTTTGTTCTGCTTAAGTTTGTGCTTGGTCACTGGAGACCTGGGATACGCCTGGAGAAGTACCATTCACCAGCTGTCAATGCTAAGGTCAGCCCCAAAGCCTGCCAACTGGGAACAGCCCTTAGTGGCCAGCCCCAGCTTTGGTGAGGGGTGCCTGCAAACAACTGCTGCCCACACTGACCAGAGAGACTTTAAGGGCCATGTCTTGGTTCCTAGGTCTCCCCCTACCCCTCCAGAGGAGACCCCTATTCAGTATCCCCTAGGGTAGGCTGCTCCTTGTCCTGGGAAGTCCAGATGTGTCCCTGTAGGCCCCCTAGTGACCCAGGTTGCAAGGAATTCCCCCCTGCCGCAGCCCCTCTCCCCTCCCCATCAACACAACCCCAAGCAATCATCCAATTCCTCCCACCCCCTGCAGAGCCCTGAGGTGACCATGAACCCAGGCCAGGTATCCTCACCTACCCAATCACCGACCCCTGGGCCTTGCCACGTGCCCTGAGCTTCAGCACCAGCCAAGGCCCTACCTGCTGTGGTCCCGGGTCCTCAGCTCAGTGTGGGCCTTTCTGGTGCAGATTCAGGCCTGGTTCTGTTTGGTCTCCTAGATATGTGCGTGTGTTCTTCTCTGAGCATTTCCCCCCACTGTGGGGCAGGTACACCCCAGCCCACTCCCAGGAAATGGTGGGAAGGAGGGGATGGACGAGGGCTTGGCCAGCACCCACCCCGGGACCTTGGGAAGGAAGATCTGCATCGGGGCTGCAGAAGAGCTTTGGGAGAGCCCCCAGGACCTGTGCTCTGGTGGGCCACCCATGCTTCCTCAGAACTCGGTGCCCTGGGCTTGGTACAGCATGCCCTGCTGTGTGATTGTATTGTGCCTGCCATAGGGTATGTGGGCCCGAGTCGGAGGGGCTGTCGTGAGGGGTTCAGGCATTGCCAGCACCCACCACGTGTGAGGCCCTCGGGAAAGGAGAGTGTGGGAAGAGGGAGGGCCACCACGTCTGGGAAGGGAGGTCACCTTGTTAGGGACCCCGGGAGATTGGGAGCCAAGACCGTGATCTTCAGTGGACATTACAAGTTCTTCTCTGTGTTGTGATTCCCTGTCTTCAATAGTTTCAGTCAGTGTGGGTGAGTGTGAATTCATAGATACAGTGGATGTGATGTTAGATATACTGGGTATGATGTCAGATATGGTGATGTGTTGTCATTAACACAGTCGGTGTGATGTCATATATAGTGGATATGATTGCTTTTCAATAAAGTTTCCTGAAAATTTGAGCTGAATCTCATCTCTGCACTGGACAGTGGAGGGGAGGGGTGCCGGGGGTGGGGGGAGTGACAGTGGCCTGGTATCCTGGGTTGCAGTTGTGGTGCAGTCCTGGAAGTGTCTGAGATGGTCTGTGTGGCCCCCTGGGCTGGATGGAGCTGGGTGACAGGGACTTGTGGGGAGGGACTGTGGCTGGTTGGGTCCCCAGGAACCTCAGAGAGCTTCCAGGAATAAGTGGATTGGATATGGGGGGAGGGTAGGATCAGCAGGTAGGACACTAGGCTCCAGGATCCCTGGCAGCTCCATGGGGGCTCCAGGCACCCAGATGGTTCAAAGATCATGTGTGCCATCCCAAGGACCAGCCAGCCACAGAAAAGTCTTGGTGTGAGGTCAAAGACCACTGTCAGGATTGTGGTGCAGGATTTCAGGGTTGTGGTGTTTGCCCACTTTCCTGAGATCAGTCTACCCCTGCTGGCCAACAGCAGCCAGCTTGGGTTTGGGCACCCGGGGGTGGTGGGGGCGGTGGTGTGATGTCCGAGGAAAGGAGGATGGGTCAGCAAGAGTTCCACAGGCCTCAGGCCCTGAGGGTGGGCCAGCAGGAGTTCCACAGCCCCTGAGGAAAGGCTGACAGCACTGTCCTCCAATTTGAGCCCAGGGCAGGGTGGCCTGCTGAGAGGCAATGGCACCCCTCTCCCTGTCCCACTCCCCCACACGAGTCCTGTGTTCTGGGAGCAGGCAGGAGGCAGGGTGTGGGGCATGAGTAGGAGTCTGCAGACAGGGGCCCGGAGGTTGCTCCTTCCTGCCCAGAGGCTGACTCTGGGTCCGCGGCTTCCCCAGAGACTTCGGTGAGCAGTGCATTCGCCAGGGTGGAAGGCGCTACTGATCGGGGAGACACATTCTCAAGCATGAGGCCATCCTGCGTGTGCCTACTAGTGCATGCCCCATGCCGTTGTGTATTTACATCTGGCACCTGTGCGCCTGAGCATGCCGCAATTTCCTGCAGCTGTGAGCTTGCCTCGCAGAGTTTATCTGGAAATGCGACCTTCCATGCTTCGAAATGGCTACCCTGGGTGTGAGAAGCCTTGGCTATTCCCACGACGGCTGCCAGATGGAGGGCAGGATCACAATTAGGCCTGGCTGCCCATCTCACGCACCCTGGGCTCTTGCTTCCCATTCTGCAGTGGTCTGGAGGATCTGGGTGATCCCATCAGCCTGGAGCTGAGGTAAGTCTCCAGAACTTGAGTGCACCATCACTGCAGTGCAGCTGGAGGCAGAAGAGAGGAAGGGAGCTGGGTGCCCACAAAGATCCAAAGGGGCTGTTTAGCCAGCTGCTCTGGTGGTCTCTGGACACAGAACACAGGTCTTCAGAGTTGGCCTCGACCAGGACCCATGAACACGTGGGGAGGGTAGCTCGACCCTTCAACCCCAAGGGACCCTGGGTGGATATGCTTGCTCCTGGTGCTGGTGCTCCATTGGGAGGGGGCATTGTTATCAAGAGGTGGAGGAGGGAGATGGACTGGTTGGGTGGTCCAACCTGCAGCGCAATGGAGCCTTTCCTTTTTCAGTGGTAGAAAATGAGTAGAAGAGAAATGAGAGGATTGCCCTTGTTACTGAGTTGCAGAGCTAGGCTTTTAAGCCTGCAACCTATGTTACTTTCACCACAAATATACATTGCTTCCAGTTTCGGTAGTTATTATTGCTAAGGCCTTCGTGAGCCTGGTGGACATGGTGCTCAAGCAGTCGGTTCAGCCATGAGGGAGAGGTGCCTCTTTAACTGTCCTATTTGTTATTTAACATCCTGCCTCCCAAATGATTATGTGAATGCACCAACTCTTCTATCTAGATATTTCATCCACCGTATATGACATCACATCCACTATACATGTGACATCATAGCCACTGTATCTATGACATCACACCCACTATATTTATGACAAAATGCTAAATATGACATCACACCCACTGTGTTTAGGACAACAAAACCACTATATCTGACATCACATTCACTATATCTGATATCACATCCACTGTATCTGTCATCATACCCACTGTATCCGTGACATCACACTCACTATGTGTGACATCTCACCCACTATATATATAATATCATATGCACTATATATGACATCACACCCAGTCTTTACTATATCACACCACTGCATTTATGACATCACATTCACTGTATTCATGACAACATNCTAGGTCTCCCCCTACCCCTCCAGAGGAGACCCCTATTCAGTATCCCCTAGGGTAGGCTGCTCCTTGTCCTGGGAAGTCCAGATGTGTCCCTGTAGGCCCCCTAGTGACCCAGGTTGCAAGGAATTCCCCCCTGCCGCAGCCCCTCTCCCCTCCCCATCAACACAACCCCAAGCAATCATCCAATTCCTCCCACCCCCTGCAGAGCCCTGAGGTGACCATGAACCCAGGCCAGGTATCCTCACCTACCCAATCACCGACCCCTGGGCCTTGCCACGTGCCCTGAGCTTCAGCACCAGCCAAGGCCCTACCTGCTGTGGTCCCGGGTCCTCAGCTCAGTGTGGGCCTTTCTGGTGCAGATTCAGGCCTGGTTCTGTTTGGTCTCCTAGATATGTGCGTGTGTTCTTCTCTGAGCATTTCCCCCCACTGTGGGGCAGGTACACCCCAGCCCACTCCCAGGAAATGGTGGGAAGGAGGGGATGGACGAGGGCTTGGCCAGCACCCACCCCGGGACCTTGGGAAGGAAGATCTGCATCGGGGCTGCAGAAGAGCTTTGGGAGAGCCCCCAGGACCTGTGCTCTGGTGGGCCACCCATGCTTCCTCAGAACTCGGTGCCCTGGGCTTGGTACAGCATGCCCTGCTGTGTGATTGTATTGTGCCTGCCATAGGGTATGTGGGCCCGAGTCGGAGGGGCTGTCGTGAGGGGTTCAGGCATTGCCAGCACCCACCACGTGTGAGGCCCTCGGGAAAGGAGAGTGTGGGAAGAGGGAGGGCCACCACGTCTGGGAAGGGAGGTCACCTTGTTAGGGACCCCGGGAGATTGGGAGCCAAGACCGTGATCTTCAGTGGACATTACAAGTTCTTCTCTGTGTTGTGATTCCCTGTCTTCAATAGTTTCAGTCAGTGTGGGTGAGTGTGAATTCATAGATACAGTGGATGTGATGTTAGATATACCGGGTATGATGTCAGATATGGTGATGTGTTGTCATTAACACAGTCGGTGTGATGTCATATATAGTGGATATGATTGCTTTTCAATAAAGTTTCCTGAAAATTTGAGCTGAATCTCATCTCTGCACTGGACAGTGGAGGGGAGGGGTGCCGGGGGTGGGGGGAGTGACAGTGGCCTGGTATCCTGGGTTGCAGTTGTGGTGCAGTCCTGGAAGTGTCTGAGATGGTCTGTGTGGCCCCCTGGGCTGGATGGAGCTGGGTGACAGGGACTTGTGGGGAGGGACTGTGGCTGGTTGGGTCCCCAGGAACCTCAGAGAGCTTCCAGGAATAAGTGGATTGGATATGGGGGGAGGGTAGGATCAGCAGGTAGGACACTAGGCTCCAGGATCCCTGGCAGCTCCATGGGGGCTCCAGGCACCCAGATGGTTCAAAGATCATGTGTGCCATCCCAAGGACCAGCCAGCCACAGAAAAGTCTTGGTGTGAGGTCAAAGACCACTGTCAGGATTGTGGTGCAGGATTTCAGGGTTGTGGTGTTTGCCCACTTTCCTGAGATCAGTCTACCCCTGCTGGCCAACAGCAGCCAGCTTGGGTTTGGGCACCCGGGGGTGGTGGGGGCGGTGGTGTGATGTCCGAGGAAAGGAGGATGGGTCAGCAAGAGTTCCACAGGCCTCAGGCCCTGAGGGTGGGCCAGCAGGAGTTCCACAGCCCCTGAGGAAAGGCTGACAGCACTGTCCTCCAATTTGAGCCCAGGGCAGGGTGGCCTGCTGAGAGGCAATGGCACCCCTCTCCCTGTCCCACTCCCCCACACGAGTCCTGTGTTCTGGGAGCAGGCAGGAGGCAGGGTGTGGGGCATGAGTAGGAGTCTGCAGACAGGGGCCCGGAGGTTGCTCCTTCCTGCCCAGAGGCTGACTCTGGGTCCGCGGCTTCCCCAGAGACTTCGGTGAGCAGTGCATTCGCCAGGGTGGAAGGCGCTACTGATCGGGGAGACACATTCTCAAGCATGAGGCCATCCTGCGTGTGCCTACTAGTGCATGCCCCATGCCGTTGTGTATTTACATCTGGCACCTGTGCGCCTGAGCATGCCGCAATTTCCTGCAGCTGTGAGCTTGCCTCGCAGAGTTTATCTGGAAATGCGACCTTCCATGCTTCGAAATGGCTACCCTGGGTGTGAGAAGCCTTGGCTATTCCCACGACGGCTGCCAGATGGAGGGCAGGATCACAATTAGGCCTGGCTGCCCATCTCACGCACCCTGGGCTCTTGCTTCCCATTCTGCAGTGGTCTGGAGGATCTGGGTGATCCCATCAGCCTGGAGCTGAGGTAAGTCTCCAGAACTTGAGTGCACCATCACTGCAGTGCAGCTGGAGGCAGAAGAGAGGAAGGGAGCTGGGTGCCCACAAAGATCCAAAGGGGCTGTTTAGCCAGCTGCTCTGGTGGTCTCTGGACACAGAACACAGGTCTTCAGAGTTGGCCTCGACCAGGACCCATGAACACGTGGGGAGGGTAGCTCGACCCTTCAACCCCAAGGGACCCTGGGTGGATATGCTTGCTCCTGGTGCTGGTGCTCCATTGGGAGGGGGCATTGTTATCAAGAGGTGGAGGAGGGAGATGGACTGGTTGGGTGGTCCAACCTGCAGCGCAATGGAGCCTTTCCTTTTTCAGTGGTAGAAAATGAGTAGAAGAGAAATGAGAGGATTGCCCTTGTTACTGAGTTGCAGAGCTAGGCTTTTAAGCCTGCAACCTATGTTACTTTCACCACAAATATACATTGCTTCCAGTTTCGGTAGTTATTATTGCTAAGGCCTTCGTGAGCCTGGTGGACATGGTGCTCAAGCAGTCGGTTCAGCCATGAGGGAGAGGTGCCTCTTTAACTGTCCTATTTGTTATTTAACATCCTGCCTCCCAAATGATTATGTGAATGCACCAACTCTTCTATCTAGATATTTCATCCACCGTATATGACATCACATCCACTATACATGTGACATCATAGCCACTGTATCTATGACATCACACCCACTATATTTATGACAAAATGCTAAATATGACATCACACCCACTGTGTTTAGGACAACAAAACCACTATATCTGACATCACATTCACTATATCTGATATCACATCCACTGTATCTGTCATCATACCCACTGTATCCGTGACATCACACTCACTATGTGTGACATCTCACCCACTATATATATAATATCATATGCACTATATATGACATCACACCCAGTCTTTACTATATCACACCACTGCATTTATGACATCACATTCACTGTATTCATGACAACATACCCACTGTATATGACCTCACATCCACTGTATATGACATTACATTCACTATACATCTGATATCACAGCCAATGTATCTATGACATTATACCTACTCTGCTTGTGACATCATATCTCCTATATATGACACCACACCCACCATGTTAATGACAACACAAATGCTATATCTGACATCACACACTGTATCTGATATCACATCCACAGTAACTGTGTTATCACACACACTGTATCCATGATATCACAACACAAACACTATTTTGTGTTACTGTTAATTTCCCCTTTCCTACTTGTTAACATTTGCCTTCTGTATTGAGGTGCTCCTATGTTGGGTGCATATATGTTTATAATTGTTATATCTTCTTTTTGGATTGATCCTTTGATCATTATGCAATGTCCTTCTTTGTCTCATTTCATGTTCTTTATTTCAATGTCTATTTTATCTGATATGAGTATTGTTATTACTGCTTTTTTTTGGTGTCCATTTACATAAAATATCTTTTCCAACACTTCACTTTCACTCTGTATGTGTCCTTTTGTTTGAGGTGGGTCTCTTGTAGATAGCATATATAGGGGGTTGTATTTGTAACCATTTTATGATACATCTTTTGTCACCTATCACTCCATTTGTCCATACCTCTATTCAATCATCAATCAATCATTTCCCTTGGTNATGGAGCTGGGTGACAGGGACTTGTGGGGAGGGACTGTGGCTGGTTGGGTCCCCAGGAACCTCAGAGAGCTTCCAGGAATAAGTGGATTGGATATGGGGGGAGGGTAGGATCAGCAGGTAGGACACTAGGCTCCAGGATCCCTGGCAGCTCCATGGGGGCTCCAGGCACCCAGATGGTTCAAAGATCATGTGTGCCATCCCAAGGACCAGCCAGCCACAGAAAAGTCTTGGTGTGAGGTCAAAGACCACTGTCAGGATTGTGGTGCAGGATTTCAGGGTTGTGGTGTTTGCCCACTTTCCTGAGATCAGTCTACCCCTGCTGGCCAACAGCAGCCAGCTTGGGTTTGGGCACCCGGGGGTGGTGGGGGCGGTGGTGTGATGTCCGAGGAAAGGAGGATGGGTCAGCAAGAGTTCCACAGGCCTCAGGCCCTGAGGGTGGGCCAGCAGGAGTTCCACAGCCCCTGAGGAAAGGCTGACAGCACTGTCCTCCAATTTGAGCCCAGGGCAGGGTGGCCTGCTGAGAGGCAATGGCACCCCTCTCCCTGTCCCACTCCCCCACACGAGTCCTGTGTTCTGGGAGCAGGCAGGAGGCAGGGTGTGGGGCATGAGTAGGAGTCTGCAGACAGGGGCCCGGAGGTTGCTCCTTCCTGCCCAGAGGCTGACTCTGGGTCCGCGGCTTCCCCAGAGACTTCGGTGAGCAGTGCATTCGCCAGGGTGGAAGGCGCTACTGATCGGGGAGACACATTCTCAAGCATGAGGCCATCCTGCGTGTGCCTACTAGTGCATGCCCCATGCCGTTGTGTATTTACATCTGGCACCTGTGCGCCTGAGCATGCCGCAATTTCCTGCAGCTGTGAGCTTGCCTCGCAGAGTTTATCTGGAAATGCGACCTTCCATGCTTCGAAATGGCTACCCTGGGTGTGAGAAGCCTTGGCTATTCCCACGACGGCTGCCAGATGGAGGGCAGGATCACAATTAGGCCTGGCTGCCCATCTCACGCACCCTGGGCTCTTGCTTCCCATTCTGCAGTGGTCTGGAGGATCTGGGTGATCCCATCAGCCTGGAGCTGAGGTAAGTCTCCAGAACTTGAGTGCACCATCACTGCAGTGCAGCTGGAGGCAGAAGAGAGGAAGGGAGCTGGGTGCCCACAAAGATCCAAAGGGGCTGTTTAGCCAGCTGCTCTGGTGGTCTCTGGACACAGAACACAGGTCTTCAGAGTTGGCCTCGACCAGGACCCATGAACACGTGGGGAGGGTAGCTCGACCCTTCAACCCCAAGGGACCCTGGGTGGATATGCTTGCTCCTGGTGCTGGTGCTCCATTGGGAGGGGGCATTGTTATCAAGAGGTGGAGGAGGGAGATGGACTGGTTGGGTGGTCCAACCTGCAGCGCAATGGAGCCTTTCCTTTTTCAGTGGTAGAAAATGAGTAGAAGAGAAATGAGAGGATTGCCCTTGTTACTGAGTTGCAGAGCTAGGCTTTTAAGCCTGCAACCTATGTTACTTTCACCACAAATATACATTGCTTCCAGTTTCGGTAGTTATTATTGCTAAGGCCTTCGTGAGCCTGGTGGACATGGTGCTCAAGCAGTCGGTTCAGCCATGAGGGAGAGGTGCCTCTTTAACTGTCCTATTTGTTATTTAACATCCTGCCTCCCAAATGATTATGTGAATGCACCAACTCTTCTATCTAGATATTTCATCCACCGTATATGACATCACATCCACTATACATGTGACATCATAGCCACTGTATCTATGACATCACACCCACTATATTTATGACAAAATGCTAAATATGACATCACACCCACTGTGTTTAGGACAACAAAACCACTATATCTGACATCACATTCACTATATCTGATATCACATCCACTGTATCTGTCATCATACCCACTGTATCCGTGACATCACACTCACTATGTGTGACATCTCACCCACTATATATATAATATCATATGCACTATATATGACATCACACCCAGTCTTTACTATATCACACCACTGCATTTATGACATCACATTCACTGTATTCATGACAACATACCCACTGTATATGACCTCACATCCACTGTATATGACATTACATTCACTATACATCTGATATCACAGCCAATGTATCTATGACATTATACCTACTCTGCTTGTGACATCATATCTCCTATATATGACACCACACCCACCATGTTAATGACAACACAAATGCTATATCTGACATCACACACTGTATCTGATATCACATCCACAGTAACTGTGTTATCACACACACTGTATCCATGATATCACAACACAAACACTATTTTGTGTTACTGTTAATTTCCCCTTTCCTACTTGTTAACATTTGCCTTCTGTATTGAGGTGCTCCTATGTTGGGTGCATATATGTTTATAATTGTTATATCTTCTTTTTGGATTGATCCTTTGATCATTATGCAATGTCCTTCTTTGTCTCATTTCATGTTCTTTATTTCAATGTCTATTTTATCTGATATGAGTATTGTTATTACTGCTTTTTTTTGGTGTCCATTTACATAAAATATCTTTTCCAACACTTCACTTTCACTCTGTATGTGTCCTTTTGTTTGAGGTGGGTCTCTTGTAGATAGCATATATAGGGGGTTGTATTTGTAACCATTTTATGATACATCTTTTGTCACCTATCACTCCATTTGTCCATACCTCTATTCAATCATCAATCAATCATTTCCCTTGGTGCATTGTGGCAAATTATAGACATCAGTATGTGTCTTCTTAAGTATTTCAGAGAGCATGCCATTAAGTAGTGAGCTGTATTTGTTTACAGCAATTTTCTTTGGATATAAACTTTACATGCAATGGAATATACCAACCTTTTTTTTCCCCAATCATGTTACTTTTTAATTGAACTATAGTCAGTTTACAATGTTATGTTAATGTCTGCTTTAAGCAAAGTGTTTCAGTTATGCACATATATGTGTATATATACATTGTATGTGTGTGCACATTCTTTTATTTATTTATTTATTTATTTATTTATTTTTCTGCACGGTGCAGCATGTAGGATTAGTTCCCTGACCAGGGATTGAAACTGCATCCCCTGCAGTGGAAGTGTGGAGTCTTAACCACTGGACTGTGAGGGAAGACCCATATATATGTTTTTCTATTATGATTTGCCATAAGATATTGAATACCATTCCCTGTGCTCTACAGTAGGAACTTGTCTATCCATTCCATGTACTCAAGTTTATATCTCTTAACTGCAATCTCTTCCTCCATCCCTCCCCCAATTCTCTCTTCCTTGGAAGCCAAAAGTCTGTTCTCTATGTCCATGAGTGTGTTTCTGTTACATACATATGTTTTTGTGTGTGTGTCATATCTTAGAGTCCGCATTTAAGTAATATTGTTTGGTATTTGTCTTTCTCTGTGTGCTTCACTTCACTTAGTATGATCATCTCTTGGTCCGTACATGTTGACTGAAATGGCCTTGTTGTTTTTGCTGTACAGATTCTTGGATCCTCTTAACCATACTTAGAGGTATCCATCTGTGATTTGTTTACCTGAATATTATTAAAACGTGTGTAATACATCACTCTTGGGATAGTATGTCCATTTTGAGTCTATATTAGGGTTTTTCTATGTATATGTCAGTCAGTTCAGTTCACTTCAGTCATTCAGTCGTGTCTGACTCTTTGTGGCCCATGGATTGCAGTTCCTGATGCCAGCCTTCCCTGTCCATCACCAACTCCCAGAGTCTACTCAACCTCAGGTCCATCAAGTGGGAGATGCAGTTCAACCATCTCATCCCCTTCTTCTCCCACCTTCAATCTTTTTCAGCATCAGGAACTTTTCCAATGAGTCAGTTCTTCACATCAGGTGGTCAAAGTATTGGGGTTTCAGCTTCAACATCAGTCCTTATGAATATTCAAGCTGGTTCCCTTTAGGATGGACTGGTTTGTTATCCTTGCAGTCCAAGGACTCTCAAGAGTTTATGTGGGTATGAATAAATATTTATTGTGTTTATGCTGCCCTCTTGTGGAGAAATAGAAGAATGCTTATGAATATGGTTTATAAAATGTAAATTTATTCTTTACATGTTGAAAAAGATAAGGTATAACTCTATTAACAATTAATGCATGCTCTCATTCCTTCGTGCATTTTGTGGTAAACTGCAGACATCGGTATGGAACTCCGTAAGTATTTCAGCAAGTGTGCCATTATCTAGTGAGCTATGTTTGTTTAGAGGAATTTTCTTTGAAATATAAGCTTTACATACAATGAAATATACCAAACTTTTTTTTTCCAGTCATGTTATTTTTCACTTGAAGTATAGTTGATCTACAATGTTCTATTAATTTCTGCAAAGAGATTTAGTTTTACATGTATATACATTGTTTCTGTGTGTGTGATTATATGTATATATATACCAGGTAAGTCCCATAGATATTCTTTTATATATTCTTTTCCAGTACAGTTTATCATAGGATACTGAATGTAGTTCTCTGTGCTCTACAGTAGGAAATGGTTGTTTATACCTTCCGTATGTAATAGTTTACATCTGCTAACCCCAGCTTCCTATTCTTCCCTCCCCAAACCCCCTCCTTCTTGGAAACCATAAGTCTGTTCTCTATTTCCATGAGTCTGTTTCTGTTGCCAGACATGTTCATTTGTGTCATAATTAGATTCCACATATAAGGGGTATCATTTGCTATTTGTCTTTCTCTCTCTGACTTATTTCACTTTGTATGATAATCTCTCAGTCCATCCATGTTGCTACAAATGGCATCATTTCAATTTTTATGGCTGAGTACTATTCTGTTCTATATATGTACCACTTCTTCATCCATTCGTCTGTCAATTAACATTTAGGATGTTTTTATATTTTGGCATTGTGAATAGTGCTGCTATGAACATTGGAGTGCCTGTATCTTCTGAGATTACAGTTTTGTCTGGGTTTATGCCCAGGTATGGAGAAGGAAATGGCAACCCACTCCAGTATTCTTGCTTGGATAATCCCAGGGATGGAAGATCCTGGTGGGCTGCCGTCCATGGGGTCGCACAGAGTCGGACACGACTGAAGCGACTTAGCAGCAGCAGCAGCAGTATGCCCAGGAATGGAATTTCTAGATCAGAAGATAATTCTAGTTTTACTCTTCTGAGGAAGTTCCAGAGTTGTCAATAGTGGTTGCACCAACTTACATCCCCACCGACAGTGTAGGAGGGTTCCCTTTTCTCCACATCCTCTTCAGCTTTGTTATTTGTAAACTTTTTGATGGTGACCATTATGACTGGTGTGACATGAGACCTCATTGTAGTTTTGATTTGCATTTCTCTAACAATTAGGGATATCAAGCATCTTTTCATGTACCTCTTGGCCATCTGTATGTCTTCTTTGGATAAATGTCTATTTAGGTCTTCTGCCCATTTAAAAAATATTTATTTATTTTTGGCTGGAGTGTGTCTTCCTCTCTGGGCTTGCGCTTTTCTCTAGTTGCGGTGAGTGGGGGCTCCTCTCTAGTTGCACATGGGGAGTTCTCATTGTGGTGGCTTCTCTGGTTGCAGTGCAGGGGCTCTAGGGCACACAGGTTTCAGTTGTTGTAGTGTGTGGGCTCAGTAGTTGTGGTGCATGGGCTTAGTTGCCCCTTGACATGTGGAACCTTCGCAGAGGAGGGATCAAACCCCTGTCCCCTGCATTGGCAGTGGGATGCTTAACCAGTGGACCACCAGGCATGTCTTTGGCCATTTTTTCATTCGGTTGTTTGGTTTTTTATATTGGGCTCCATGAGCTTTTTTATAGTTTGAAGATGAATCCTTTGTTACTTTGTTTGCAAATAATTTCTCTCATTCTGAGAGTTGTGTTTTAATTTTGTTTAGAGTTTCTTTTTTGTTGTTGTTTTTGCAGAAGTCTTGAAGTTTAATTATGTCCCATTTGTTTGTTTTTATTTCCATTAGTCTACGAGATGGCTCAAAAAAATCTGTGATTTACGTCAAAGACTGTTTTTTTTTTTTCCTGTTTTTCTCTAAGAGTTTTATAGTGTCTGGTCTTACATTAAATCTTTGATTCATCTTGAGTTTATTTTTGTGCATAATGTCAGGTAGTTCTCTTTTTGCATGTACGTGTCCAGTTTTTCTGGAACAACTTATAGAAGACACTGTCTTTACTCTATTGTATGTTCTAACCTTCTTGGTCATAGATTAGGTGACCATAGGCATATAGATTTATCTCTAGGCTTTCCTTCTCGTACCATTGACCTATATTGGTGTTTTTGTGCCAATATCATACTCTATTGATTACAATAGTTATGGAGTATAGTCTGACATCAGGGAGCCTGATTCCTCCAGCTCTGTTTCTATTTCTCAAGATTGCTTTGACTAATTGGACTCTTTTGTGTTTCTATACAAATTGTAAAAAAAAAAAGTTCTAATTCTGTGAAAAATGATATTGTATTTTGATAAGAACTGTACTGAATCTGTGGCTTGCTTTGGGTAGTACAGTAATTTTCACAATATTGATTCTTCTCATCCAAGAACATGGTTTGTCTCTCCATCTGTTTCTGTGATCTTTCATGTTTTTCATTAGATTTCTGAGTACAAGTCATTGTCTAGGCAAAGGCACACAATGTACTTTTCAGTTCAGTTCAGTTGAATTCAATTGCTCAGTCATGTCCGACTCTGTGACCCCATGAATTGCAGCACGCCAGGCCTCCCTGTCCATCACTAACTCCCAGAGTTCACTCAGACGTCCATCGAGTTGGTGATGCCATACAGCCACCTCATCCTCTGTTTCCCTCTTCTCCTCCTATCCCCAGTCCCTCCCAGCATCAGGGTCTTTTCCAGTGAGTCAACTATTCACATGAGGTAGCCAAAGTACTGGAGTTTCAGCTTTAGTATCATTCCTTCCAAAGAACACCCAGGTCTGATCTCTTTTAGAATGGTCTGGTTGGATCTCCTCGCAGTCCAAGGGACTCTAAAGAGTCTTCTCCAACACCACAGTTCAAAAGCAGCAATTCTTCGGCACTCAGCTTTCTTCACAGTTCAACTCTTACATCCATACATGACCACTGGAAAAACCATAGCCTTGACTAGACGGACCTTTGTTAGCTAAGCAATGTCTCTGCTTTTTAATATGCTATCTAGGTTGGTCTATCTGTGAAAAATGGTATTGTATTTTGATAAGAATTGTACTGAATCTGTGGATTGCTGTGGGTAGTATAGTAATTTTCACAACATTGATTCTTCTCATCCAAGAACATGGTTTGTCTCTCCATCTGTTTGTGTGATCTTTCATTTTTTTCATTATACACTTCTGAGTACAGGTCACTGTCAATGCAAAGGCACACATTGTACTTTTATTTATGTATAAATCAGTAAAACAAAATATGCACTGCAAAGTACAAACTTTCTTAGCTTGAAAAGTACAAAGTCTTCTTTTTTTTAATTTATTTATTTATTTATTTTAAATTCTATTTTACAGTACTGTATTGGTTTTGCCTTACATTGACATGAATCAGCCACAGGTGTACACGCTCTCCCAATGCCGAAGCCCCCTCCCACCTTCCTTCCCACCCCATCTCCCCGACTCATCCCGTACACCATCCCCAAGCATCCTGCATCCTGTTTTGAACATAGACTGGCACTTCATTTCTTATATGATAGTATTGGAACCTAAAACATCTTAATTGTCAGTTACTTTGATACTATGGACCAAAGAAAATAAAATTACATTATTTGGGGCTATTTAAACTGTATCTTTCACAGATATTTCTTCTTAGACTTTTACAACCATTATTATTCCCTTTCATTTATGAATGTAACAAGAAATTTGTTCTATTGAGTGGGTGTTAAAAATTACTCCTCTCTCGAGTGTGGAACAAACGGTTTACAGTACTGTCGAGAGACTTTTACTGCCAAAATCCTCTTATAATTCAGCTCTATTCTCTAGGTTTCTATTATCATTTAGCTCTACTGTCTAGGCTTTTTGTGTCACTTCATTTAGGCTGAGGGTTTTCTCATATATTTCTAGTAGCTTCAGAGTTTCTGTTAGGAAAGTGTGTTGTTATTTAGTTGCTCAGTCGTGTTCAACCCATGGTCGGTAAGCACACCAGGCTCCTTTCTACACAGGGATTCTCCAGGCAAGAATACTGGAGTGGGTTGCCAAGCTCTTCTCCAGGGGATCTTCCTGACCCAGAGATGGAACTCACATCTGCCAAGGCTCCTGCATTGCAGGTGGATTCTTTACCACTGAGCCAAAATATATGTTGTCTACAAGAAATCCACTTTAATTATGAAGATTTATAATCAGTGTAAAGATAGAGAAGCTCAAATAAGTGTTTATCTTTTACCAGTTAATAACAAGAAAAATCCTTCATTTTATTTTGCCTTCATTTATTTTTATGACACTCTTTCTTAACTCATAGTTTCTCCTTAATATCATCTTAATCTGTGTAAGTAACTACTTTTCACATTTTTTTGCATACCAGTTATCTGCTGAGAATGAATTTCCCAATTTTTTGTTCCTATGAGAATATCTACTTCCCCTTTATACTTGAAGGATGATTTTCCTGGACATAGAAGCTAGGTTCAGTAGTTTTTTTTTTTTTTAAAGGAAACTATTTGTTGGCATGTTGTTCATGTACCATGAATTTACCAGTTAAACTCTATGATTCATTGATTAGTAATTTCTTCATAAGTTGCTTAACCATAGCCATTCCCTCATTCCAGAATATTTTCATCACTCCAAAGGGAAATACTGCCCGGTTTTCAGACATTTTCCATTTCTCGCTTCATCTGGACCCTGACATCCACTCCTCTCTGTTCTGTCTAGAGAATTACATAATCTGGGACATATTCATTCACATGAATGGAATAATGCAACATGCAGGCTTTTGTGCCTGGCTTCTTTTAATTAACATAATCATTTCAGAGCTATAGCATGTTATAGCATGTATCAGAACTCCATTTATGTAACAGCTGAGTAATATTGCATTGTATGTTTTAATTATTTGATCAACAGTTGATGGACATCTGAGTCATTTCAGCTGATTTTTTAAAATTTATTTCTTTTAAAACTTTATTTTTAATTTAATAATTTTAATTTTTTAATTTAATGGCTTTTAATAAAATGTAATTACATTTTTAATATAATAGCTTTAAGTATTTTGTTGTTTATTCTCAAACCTCAACTTGAATCAACCATAGGTATATATATATATATATNTCCAGTCATGTTATTTTTCACTTGAAGTATAGTTGATCTACAATGTTCTATTAATTTCTGCAAAGAGATTTAGTTTTACATGTATATACATTGTTTCTGTGTGTGTGATTATATGTATATATATACCAGGTAAGTCCCATAGATATTCTTTTATATATTCTTTTCCAGTACAGTTTATCATAGGATACTGAATGTAGTTCTCTGTGCTCTACAGTAGGAAATGGTTGTTTATACCTTCCGTATGTAATAGTTTACATCT
>SJYW01049616.1:0-27657 GCA_006410735.1 Raphicerus campestris
AGTCCAAGGGACTCTCAAGAGTCTTCTCCAACACCACAGTTCAAAAGCATCAATTCTTCAGCACTCAGCTTTCTTCACCTTGAATCTAGATGGTATTAAATTGTGTGTAGGTTCATTAAAACAATCTTACTTGTTTCAGTGATAACTTCTTCCTGCTTTCTTTTTCTTCCTTCCTTTCGTTCCTCTCTCCCTCCCTCTGTTCCTTCTTTCTTTTTCTGTCTTTCTTTCCTTATTTCTTTGTTGTTGTCTAATACATAAAGAAAAAGAGGTTCAAGTGCCTTAAATGAATTGCTGAAAGCACACATGTGGTAAGAAGTAGAGGATGGGGTTGGACTTGAACCTTCTGATGTCTGCTATACCACAGTTTCTCTTTTACGCTGTGATAGATTAAAGATGGCCGCATGCTCTTTTCGACCCTCTCATTCAAAGGTGGAGTCTAACCTCTTTCCTTGAACCTGGGTTGGCCTTAGTGATTTGCATAACCAATAGAATGTGAGAAAAGTGACAAGGGTGGAGTGAGTGACAGAATTAGGTCCTCAGCCTAGGTTCCCCGACTCCAGGTTCAAAGCTTCCTTCCCTCTTGGCCTCCCCACATCTCACCCCTATCTTCCCCTTTGTCCTAGGGGCATCCTCTCAGCCCTTCCACTCACCACTGATGCCCTGCATCTCCGTCTAGCATCAGATAGGAATGGTGAGAGGGATGTTGTCTTTTATCTGCATATAAAGATCTGAAAATGGAAAAAGTTTAAGTTTCACAGCCTTGGAGAAAAAGAGACTCAGAGAGTGAATGCTGGGAAAACATGGGGGGAGGAGCGTGGTGTGAGAGGGAGACCCTGGAGGATGTTTCAGTAGGTTAATAACCTAAGCTGCTGCCAAGTTGAAATTAGAAAGAGGAAGGTTCTGCCTCCTGAATGTGGAGAAGGGGGGCTAATCCTGTCCTTTGATAAATGGATGACATCCTAGCAAAATGAGATGCTCCGCCCCAGTGGCTGCAGGGGGACATTGGGCTGGGGAGGCAGGGGTGGGTAGGGGGCCTTGGGAGCCCCAGCAATGAGGTTAAGATGCAGAACTGTGAGGCACGGGGACATTAGCAATGAAATTGCAGTTACTTTGGCGGCTCTTTATTAAATAACTTGCAATAGTGATGATGGGCAGAGGTGCCGGCTCAGTCTGGATTACTCACCTCCCTACCCCAGGCTTTCTGGGGACCGGTCCCTTCCCTCTGCCTTTTTGGGTCCTCTCTAATCAATTCCCCAGCTCTGCACTGTCCCTTGTCACTCATTCCCTTTGGTTCAGACCCGGACTTGAATGACCTTTAGCAGCTACAGCTTTTACCGCCTTTGCATGGATGATGCTTTCGAGGCTCCCAGGCGGAGCTCAGGGACTCTCCTCTCCCCTCTCCCTTTCCAGTGTTCTCATCTCTGGATAGTGGCCGGGAGTGAAGAAGTCACTTGCCTTTTGTACATTTCAGGAAGGCCCAGTGCTGCTTGGGTTTTCCCAAAGAGGGTTGACTTCTGCCTCCTGGGAGTCCTTGGGTACAACTACTCCCAGCCCTCTGGGGATGTATTTTTTAAATCTTTTTTCCCCTAGACTTTTATACCTCTAAAATCTCAGAGGTAGAAAAACTGGCCCCTGCAAGCTTAAAAAGAGCTCCGTTCCTCCCAACTACAACTTCCCCCCAAACCTCTACCCTCAAGTCTTCCAAATGTTGAGTGAAAGGCCAGACATGATTTAGTGGGATGATTTTCCCCACTAAAAAAATTTAGTGGGAGTTTAGGGAAAGCTCTTGAAACCTAAGTCAAATGATGCAATGACAGTTTATTTCAATTCTCTCCATCTTTCATTGGGAAAAAAATGACTGAGATCTTTATACATGCTGGGTAAAATCCTAGGCAATGGGGATTTAGGAGAGAAAGGGGATGTGGCTTTGCTTTCTCAGATGGCTCAGTTTGGTGGAGGAGACTAATGAGAATAATTGCGAGTTTATTAGAGCTGTTACAAACCACTTCATATGTATTACAACATATGAGTATGTGTAATATACGTACCATTTAATTCTAACAGCAACACTATGACTCCACTACTGTTACTTGCACTTGTTAGCTTTGAGGTGCATACACGTGTGCTCAGTCCCTCATTTGTGTCTGACTCTTTGTGACCCCAGTCCTGCCAGGCTCCTCTGTCCCTGGGATTCTCCAGGCAGGAATACTGGAGTAGGTTGCCAATTCCTCCTCCAGGGGATCTTTCTGACCCAGGGATCAAACCCACATATCCTATGGCTTCTGCACTGGCAGGCGGATCCTTGACCACTGAGCTGCCTGGTAAGCCCATTACTATTATTATCCCCCATTAAATAGTGAGAAAATGAGGCACGGAGTGGATTACAAACTTATTCAGGGTCACACAGCTAATAAGTGGCAGAACTGGGATTTGAACCCAAGCTGTTTGTCTCTAGCTCCAGAATTTATGCTCTTAAAAACTAAATTACAAATCAGTGTAATTACAATTCAGGGGAGGTGGTTAGTACTGGCAGAGAAGGAAATGGCACCCCACTCCAATACTTTTGCCTGGAAAATCCCATGGACGGAGGAGCCTGGTAGGTTGCAGTCCATGGGGTTGCTAGAGTTGGACACGACTGAGCGACTTCACTTTCACTTTTCACTTTCATGCATTGGAGAAGGAAATGGCAACCCACTCCAGTGTTCTTGCCTGGAGAATCCCAGGGACGNCTGGCCCCTGCAAGCTTAAAAAGAGCTCCGTTCCTCCCAACTACAACTTCCCCCCAAACCTCTACCCTCAAGTCTTCCAAATGTTGAGTGAAAGGCCAGACATGATTTAGTGGGATGATTTTCCCCACTAAAAAAATTTAGTGGGAGTTTAGGGAAAGCTCTTGAAACCTAAGTCAAATGATGCAATGACAGTTTATTTCAATTCTCTCCATCTTTCATTGGGAAAAAAATGACTGAGATCTTTATACATGCTGGGTAAAATCCTAGGCAATGGGGATTTAGGAGAGAAAGGGGATGTGGCTTTGCTTTCTCAGATGGCTCAGTTTGGTGGAGGAGACTAATGAGAATAATTGCGAGTTTATTAGAGCTGTTACAAACCACTTCATATGTATCACAACATATGAGTATGTGTAATATACGTACCATTTAATTCTAACAGCAACACTATGACACCACTACTGTTACTTGCACTTGTTAGCTTTGAGGTGCATACACGTGTGCTCAGTCCCTCATTTGTGTCTGACTCTTTGTGACCCCAGTCCTGCCAGGCTCCTCTGTCCCTGGGATTCTCCAGGCAGGAATACTGGAGTAGGTTGCCAATTCCTCCTCCAGGGGATCTTTCTGACCCAGGGATCAAACCCACATATCCTATGGCTTCTGCACTGGCAGGCGGATCCTTGACCACTGAGCTGCCTGGTAAGCCCATTACTATTATTATCCCCCATTAAATAGTGAGAAAATGAGGCACGGAGTGGATTACAAACTTATTCAGGGTCACACAGCTAGTAAGTGGCAGAACTGGGATTTGAAACCAAGCTGTTTGTCTCTAGCTCCAGAATTTATGCTCTTAAAAACTAAATTACAAATCAGTGTAATTACAATTCAGGGGAGGTGGTTAGTACTGGCAGAGAAGGAAATGGCACCCCACTCCAATACTTTTGCCTGGAAAATCCCATGGACGGAGGAGCCTGGTAGGTTGCAGTCCATGGGGTTGCTAGAGTTGGACACGACTGAGCGACTTCACTTTCACTTTTCACTTTCATGCATTGGAGAAGGAAATGGCAACCCACTCCAGTGTTCTTGCCTGGAGAATCCCAGGGACAGAGAAGCCTGGTGGACTGCTGTCTATGGGGTCGAACAAAGTTGGACACGACTGAAGTGACTTAGCAGCAGCAGCAGCAGCAGCAGCAGCAGCAGCAAGTTAATACTGGACCAGAATGAGATGTTAAAGATAATCCAGACAAACCCTCATATCAGCTGAGAAACTGAGGGTCTGAGAAGTTGAGTGACTTTCCTAACGTTAGGATTACTAAGTGGCTGTTGAACTCACATCACCCATTCTAATGAGTCTCTTTCCCTTCCTCCATCACTGCCTGAAATCTGGGAGAGATGCACACAGTGGGGGGAAAGGCATTCCGGGCAGGAAGCCTGGCAGGAACCAAGATGGAAGCCCAAGATTCCTGGCAGGTTCTGGAAACAGCAAGTAGAGGGGGTGCAGCTGGAGCACCTGAACATGGGGGCAGGGAAGGATGAGGCTGGAAAGGGGGCAGGGTGGGAACGGATTGGAAAGGGTCAGCATATTTTGCTATGACAAAGAGGAATTATGAAGGATGCCATGATCAAATGCTCTTCTTTGACATTCTCTCTGGCCATTGTGTGGAAGGAAATGAGAAGATATACAAATGACTGACTTGGTGGAGGGTAGGGTGTCCCCGAGGATGCTCTGGTGTGAACAGGACACTGCTAAGGTGGTTAAGAAGAGCATGTAACGAGGACAAAAAGGGGGGAAATACAAACTGCCTATAGGTTAGAGGCCTAACTTAAGGTTTGCATAAAGTTAAAGAGAAACAAGTGTCAGGATGAGCTGAGAAGCCTTGGACCAATGGGATTTTGCTAATAGATAAGAGAGAGAGTGAGAGCCTTCAACTGGTATTTTGCATTCATCTTCATAAGGAGAAGACTCTGGATCGACAAGTGGAAGGTAAATGGGAGTTAAGAGCTGCAGCCTAAGAAGGACTAAGAGGCTGTGAGACAGCTCCTGGGTTCTCTAAGCAAATTCAAGTCCTCTGGGACAGACCCAGGGAAGTAGCTTGACCAAGGCACATCAGTGTCCCTGGGGCCACCAGGGAAGACGGAGCTTCTGTACACTGAATAGTTATCCAGCACTGACCTCAGCTATGATTCCTGATGGGTTTCCTGAGGGTATGCTTGTGACAGTCTCCCTGGATTCTATCTTTATTGTTCAAGCAAGTTTTGTTTAAAAGGTACATATAGTTTCATAAAAACAATACATGTGGATAGTTTAAAAAGTCAGACAATGCTCAGAGGCGCAGACACAACCCGGCAGTCTCCTGCGCTTCACTCCCCACACTGGTTACTTTCCAGGCTCACTAGAGGTGCTGTTCTCAAACTCTTTTTGCTTTTTCCTCTTAGCTTTTCAACATGTTCTGGTATTTACTTTCCCAATTTAAAGTAGTATGCCTGAAACGCTGTCCCTTGCTTCACTGATCTTAGGTTGTTTTGTGAACTTCTCCTCACGAACGTTACTAGTCCTCCTTCCCTTAGAGCCTGTGGAAGACTACGGCCGAGTCTCCTTCCTGTTGAGAGGGACACGTGACTATTTCTGGCTAATGAGACTGTAAGAGGAGGTGAAGCCTATCACCCCTGAGGCAGGACAAGCTCATACATTCTTCAGGGTGCCATGTGTTCAGGTGGGGGTAGCTACAGTTTGGTAGAACCACTAACTGAATGACCTTATAAAGCAGAGCCCCGACAACCCATATGAGGAAGACAAAAACTTCTGGTATGTTATGCCATTTAGATTTTCGGATTGTTACTATAGAATAACTCTGTCCATCCTAATATATGTCTTACGAGTTTAGCCCACTTATACCCCTCCGCCAAATCCTACTAATTACATCTCAATTTTCAACAACTTAAAAACATTTTTTAAAAAAATTTATTTTTGGCTGTGGCAGGTCTTAGCTGCAGCACGCAGGATCTTTTGTTGTGGCAAACAGGCTTCTTTCTAGCTGTGGTGCACAGGGTCAGTTGTTGCTGAGTGCTGGCTTAGTCGCCCCATGGCNAAAAAAAATTTATTTTTGGCTGTGGCAGGTCTTAGCTGCAGCACGCAGGATCTTTTGTTGTGGCGAACAGGCTTTCTAGCTGTGGTGCACAGGGTCAGTTGTTGCTGAGTGCTGGCTTAGTCGCCCCATGGCCTGTGGGCTCATAGTTCCCTAACCAGGGATTGAACTGAATCCACATCCCCTGCATTGGAAGGTAGATTCTTAACCTCTGGAGCACCAGGGACTTTCTGTAAGTCCAACAAAAAGCACCAACAACTCTTTATAAGATATACCTTATTACATTTTTCTACTCTGCTGCTGCTGCTGCTAAGTCGCTTCAGTTGTATCTGACTCTGTGCGACCCCATAGATGGTAACCCACCAGGCTCCCCCTTCCCTGGGATTCTCCAGGCAAGAACACTGGAGTGAGTTGCCATTGCCTTCTCCAATGCATGAAAGTGAAAAGTGAAAGTGAAGTCGCTCAGTCATGTCCGACTCTTCACGACCCCATGGACCGCAGCCCACCAGGCTCCTCCGTCCATGGGATTTTCCAGGCAAGAGTACTGGAGTGGAGTGCCATCGCCTTCTCCATTTTTCTACTCTAGCACACTGTAATTTATCAGATCCACTCTTCTGTTTTCTTGGAGAGAGATCTCCTGGAGCCCTCCAAACTTCTGCTCCAATATGGACTAAAGGCTCTCTAGATCAAGACAATTGTTATTCCCTGTTTTCTGGATTCCACTTTGCCTTCTTTTTGGGTTTACTTTCTCTTTTTGGTGGAGCACATCCTCCGGTAGCTTTCTGGTAAAGGGTTATTGGAAGATGCATTTTTTAGACTGTGTGTGTCTATAAATGTCTTTTTGCCGTCCACATATTCAATACATGTTTGGTAAATTGTCTGGAGATGAAAGCTTTAGGTTGAAAATAACCATGGCATCATCACCAAAATCTTGGGCACACAGTTT
The DNA here is from genome assembly GCA_006410735.1 of Raphicerus campestris. Classification (NCBI taxonomy): domain Eukaryota; kingdom Metazoa; phylum Chordata; class Mammalia; order Artiodactyla; family Bovidae; genus Raphicerus; species Raphicerus campestris. The sequence goes on from SJYW01049616.1 coordinate 6,759, forward strand.
GAGTGCATTTACTAGCCTCCTTTGCAAGAAAGTTCGGCCATGACGTTAAATTCCCTCTCATGGAAATTAAAATTCCAGACCACAGGAAGACCTGTGTATGCTTTTCCATAGTCTTCTCCTTTCTGGCAAGGTGGATGGAGGTGGTGAAAATGAAATTCTATGGGTTTGCAAAAACCAAGAGATGAAAAGAGTATCAGTTTCTAAGTAACCACCTGGAGAACTGTTCTGACCCGAACAACCACACAGGTATGTGATATGAGCTAAAAATAAACATCTATTGTGTTAAAAATCTATTACCCCAGTGAAATTTTAAGGCCTTATCTACTCTAATTAGTACAGAAATTGATTCTACGAGTGGGGTGATGCCATCCTAAAAACAATCCCAGTGGCATTGTCTAGGGGTAGGTGGTAAGGGAACAAATATAGCAGGATGGAGAGCAGGTGATATTGCTTATGCTGGGACAAAAGCATTTGATAAAACTGATACCAGAGATAATTTAACATTCGACTGAGACTGTACTTCCAGTGGGAGAGGTTAAAAACTACAGACAGGCTTTGTTGTCAGTTTTTTACTTCACTTAGGTTGTCACCAGGCAAAGATGAGCTCAGGAAAGCATGCAGAGATTCACATTTGAAGAAACAGTTTCTGGATCTAATGAAGGAGCTGGTTAATAAGACTGAATAAGTCTTTAAGTCACAAAGACCAAGAAGTCATCTCAGTTAAACAAAGGAGCTCAGCCCTGTAGTGGGATGAAGTTAAGGACATTGTCTCTCTAATAAGCCTCTTGCTACAGATGGCTTTACAGTAGCTGATATTAATTTGACAGCTAGAAATTGGCATAAGGACAAAGAAACAAAAAACAAACAAATAGATGCAAGAACCATGTCTAGGAAACCTTGGCTGTGGTTACCGGCACATGTGATCAATGGGAGGCAAACAGATCAGAACTCTATCTGAAAGAATAAATTTAATTCCCAAGGAAACCACAAACATAGACTAATTTTTTATTATTATTTAAAAAATTTTGGCCACACGCTCCCTGACCAGGGACCAAACCTATGCTCCCTCCATTAGAAGGTGGAGTCTTAACTGGACCACCAGGAAAGTCCCCCCAAAATCTTTAAAACAACATTGGATTCCCAAGTATCCATGAACAACACATGGGTGATGAAAGCAATGAGACCCCGGAAAAGGGAATGCTCCCAATGCCCACTTCATGTGTGAACACAGGAGATAACGAAAAATTTCTGAGAGTGCAGATCAGGGGTGATGGAAGACAATGGTTAGTGTCTGAGAGAGGGTGCAGGCTCCTGAGAGGTAATCATCTCCATTGCCAAGGCTGTGGATCCCAGCAGTGTTCCACCATTGTGATGGACCAGGGAGTGTGTGTTTCACAATCTTAACCACAATTATCCTATAACGGGTGTGTGCAGGGTTGGATGGTGGAGCACAGTTCCTAATTCTTTGGACCAAGAGAGATTCCATCAGACTTGTTAGGAAAGATTGCACGTTGCCTAGAGGATATGGACATGAAGTAGAATGCAGAGGCTGGGTGGGGCTTGGCTTTGATACACCCTTGGAAGGGGGCTGAGTGCATTCTATGAGTGACAAGAAGGCCACACATGCCTCTGACTGTGGAAGAGACTCCTAGCTGGGCTTTGAGATTCGTTCTCTTCTTTCTGGGCACACAAATGAGGTTACATTTCCCAGGATCCCTTGTTGGAAGGCAGAGCCACGTGGCTAAATTGTCTCCAGTGGAACATGAGTGGGAATGATGTGTGTCAATTTCAGGCTTGGTCTGTGCAGACTTATCCTGTGTGTGCAGCCTTGCATGCTCTTCCTTTCTACTGGTTGGCTATAGACAGAACATGAGGGCTGGACTTCCCTGGTGGTTCAGTGGTTAAGAATTCACCAGCCAATGCAGGGGACACAAGTTCAATCCCTTCTCCAGGAAGATTCCACATGTCTGTGGGGCTACTAAGCGTGTGCACCACAACTACTGAAGCCTGCATGCCCAGAGCCCATGCTCTGCAACAAGAGAAGCCACCGCAGTGAGAAGCCCATATCCAAAACTAGAGAGTAGCCTCTGTTCACTGCAGCTAGGGAAAGCCTGCATGCAGCCACAAAGACCCAGTGTAGCCAAAAGAAAGAAAAAGAGTGCTCCAGAGCAAGCGTCCTAACCTGGGGTCCATGGACCCAAAAGTCGGGGGTTTGGTGGTCTATGAACTTGGATAAGGGAAGTATGTCTTTATTTTCCCTATCCTTGAACTGATATTTAGCATTTCTTTTTTATTACAGCTGTAGATGACAAACTACAATAGTACTATCAGTGCTTGTGATTTTGTCACCAGTAGAAATCACAGATATTTTCATATCACATTACAGTTCTTGCAGATATCTCAAAATATCATTATAGTCATCACTACTTGGAAATTATGGCACTGATTAGACCTGCCACAGGATTGCACGTAATTGCAGCCTTCTTGTTGACAGGCAGTCGTGTAACACAACTGGCCAGCGCTGAGCAGAGGAGGAGTTCAACCACCAAATAGTGAAGTCACACATCCTTATTGGTAAAGAGAGATTTGTGCTGCTTTCCAGGGGTCCCTGACTGCCATTGTCGGTCAATTAATATAATTAATATATGAAGGGAGGTGAGTGGTTTTCATTGTTTTTTTTTTTTTTAAAGCTTGCAAAACCAGATGATTCAAATAAGAATCTTCACTTTCCTTACTATCGAGAGGTATGCAGATCACAAATGTTGTCAGCCTTCCCATCAATAAGTCTTTAAAATATAAATGAAACTTCATTTTCAAGTTTTTAAAAAAATTTTTTGGCCATGTGGGATCTTAGTCCCCCAACCAGAGATCGAACCTGTGCACTCTGCATTGGAAATGAGGAGTCTTAACCACTGGGCCACCAGGCAAGTCCATAAATGCAGTGTTAGATCACCTGTGCTTTTAACTGTATTGTCTTATTAGCTAATGAATTAATATGGAAGCACGTATTAATTATTACATCCCAGATTGTCTTTTTGTATGTTGATAACTGTATGTCCATATAATTGGTTTGGTTTTTACTGCTATGAGCTGTGTTTTACAGATTTAAAAATATCCTGAGAAGGAGGCCACAGGCTTCACCAGACAGCCAAAGGGGACCAGGGCACAAAAGAGTTTGGGAAGGGAGCCTGTGGTACAGTTGGGTCCCATGGGAGAGAGCCTGCCTATTCCCTGAACATCCATCCAGGACTATTATGTGAGCAAANGCTTCACCAGACAGCCAAAGGGGACCAGGGCACAAAAGAGTTTGGGAAGGGAGCCTGTGGTACAGTTGGGTCCCATGGGAGAGAGCCTGCCTATTCCCTGAACATCCATCCAGGACTATTATGTGAGCAAAAAATAAACTTCTGTTGTGTTAATTTTAGGATTGTTGTTAACAGGGCATATCCAACCTCAAGCAAAGACATTCCTCCATTGATTTGTCGCTTGTGTTGTTACTTCTAAGCAATTCAGTGCCATACCAATACTTGTTCTGTGTTCTCTGCTGTGTGTAATCCTCACTCCCACAAATTAAACAAATTTTTTAACTTAATAGTTTTGCTCTGAAATTTCACATGTGTGCCCTAGAATGGCTTCATTACTTTTGCTGGACCCTCAGTGGGCTTTTTTAAACCTGGCAACTCATGATATCTTTTAATCCGGGAAATTTTGTTCTCTTAGGCAATGTACTGGTTAGCTATTTCCATGTAACTCATCACCCCCAAAACTTAGTAATCGAAAGCCATTACAATCATTTTATAACCTCTGATGGATCTGGGGAAAGTTCAGCCACATGATTCTCTCTCAGGGGGTTGCAATCTGATGGTGGTTGGAGCTGGAATAGTGAGGACTGGAGCAGCTGGGGCCCTACTGGACATCTCTCTCTCTTTTCAAGGTAGGCTGTGTGCTCTCTCCACATGGCCTAGCTTGGGCTTCCTTGCAGCATGGTGGCCCCGGGGCAATAAGATGGCTTCCATGGTGGCTCAGGGCTCCAGGACAATACTTCCAGCAGCAAAGTGGAGGGAGAATTACCTTTGACAACCTAGCTTTAGAATTCACACAGGCTGCCCTCCCCCATACTCTATTGGTAAATACAGTCAGAAAAACCTTTCNGCCCCGGGGCAATAAGATGGCTTCCATGGTGGCTCAGGGCTCCAGGACAATACTTCCAGCAGCAAAGTGGAGGGAGAATTACCTTTGACGACCTAGCTTTAGAATTCACACAGGCTGCCCTCCCCCATATTCTATTGGTAAATACAATCAGAAAAACCTTTCAAGAGCCAAGGTTAAGAGAACTAGACACCACCTCTTGATGGGGTATAGCAAAATTCTAGAAAAGTTTGTAAGATAGGATCTATTGCAGCCATCTTTAGAAAATATGAATACAGCCTGCTGCCATTGCCTCTTCCTTTTAGTCCTTTTCATTATATATCTCCTAACAGTCAGTTTTGATCCTCTGGACTAATCCTTTAATTTTCTTATCTATCCTCCATTACTATCCCTTGTTTTATCTTTTTGTTCTACTTTCGAGGAGATTTCATTGGCTTTATCATCAACCTGACTTTACATTTGGACTACCATCTTTATGTTTCTTTCTTTTAAAAAAAATTTATTTGGCTGTTCCAGGTCTTAGCTGCAGCATGCACAGTCTAGTTCTCTGGCCAGAGACTGAACCCCAGCCTCCTGCATTGGAAGTGTGGAGTCTTAGCCTCTGGACCACCAGGGAAGTCTGTCTTTTTTTTTTTTTTAAATAAATTCTGCATCCTGTTTTCATGTCATGGACTTTCCATTATCTTTCTGAGGCTATAGATTATAATGTCTTTGAATCATTCTGCTTTCTATCATTCCCTCCTTTCTTTATGATTTCCTTTCTTCCCTCCTCCCTTATTAATTTTTCCTTTAATGTTTGAATCTTTTCTCAGATGCTTGCTTAATTTTGGATGTTTCTTATTGGAAGCCGTGGTGGGCTTATGGGCTCACATGTCTTGATCAGGTGGCCAGTGGCTGTTCTTATTGGAAGTTCCAGATCCACCGTATGTTGGTCTTTTCTGTGGGGTCATTTGATCTGGCTAGAGAAGGCTTCTCTCATCTTCTGTGCAGGAGCCCAGCCACTGGTGTCCCTAGTTGAGTGGGAGGGTCAGTCTAGGGAGCTCTTCACCAGGTGGACTCTGGTTTGATTTTCTTGGGTCTGCCGTTTACAGAGGAGGTGGAGGACCACGGCTGCAGAGCAGTTCACTCAGGACACTGTAGCTCCAAAGTGATGGCTTGGCATGTGAGCAGAGGTGTGGAGAGGGCAGGAGATATGAAGCAGGAAAAGCAGGTACCAAGTGTGGGCTGGAGATATATATTTGGAAGTTAATAAAGGTGGTGCTAGAGGTAAAGAACCCGCCTACCAATGCAAGAGATATAAGAGATGAATGTGGGTTCAATCCCTGGGTTGGCAAGATCCCCCGGAGTAGGAAATGGCAACCCACTCCATTATTTTTGCCTGGAAAATTCCATGGACAAAGAAGCCTGGCAGGCTGCAGTCCATGGGGTTGCAAAGAGTCAGACATGACTGAGCACAGCACAAGTTAAAGTTAAGATGTATGGATGGTATTCAAAACCATGAGATCACTATACTGAGTTGAACAGCATCACCCCTTGCCTGGCCCCATTTATGTCCACCATGAACTGTGGATGTGATCTTATCTTATTTACAAGTAAGTTTTTGAAGATTTAATCAAGTTAAGGTGAGGTCATTCTGGATTAGGACAGGCCCAAATCCAATGACTGGTGTCCTTTTAAGAGGAGGAAAATTTGGACACAGACTTACAAGAGGGAAGATGTCCATGTGAAGACGGGGGCAGAGATTAGAGCTTTGCTGTTTAAGCCAAGGATTGCAGGCAACACTCAGAAGCCAGGAGAGACAAGGAGAGGGTCTTGCCTAGAGCCTCTGGAGGGAGTGTGGTGCCTTGATAGACTTCTAGTTACCAGAGCTATGAGAAAACACACCTTTAAAAAAAATATTTTTTTAATTGGAAGATAATTACTTTACAGTATTGTGGGTTTTTTTTTTTTTTTTTGCCATACATCAACATGAATCAGCCGTAGGCACACATGTGTCCCCTCCCTCCTGAGCCCCTCTCTTAGCTCCCTCCCCACCCCATCTCTGCTTTTAAAGCCACAGGGTACTTTGTTACTGCAGCCCAGGGTAACTAGTCCAGTCACCAAGAATGTGTGTATAGATTGTCGGCAGGGGGCTCCAAGGATGGAGCTCTGGGACACTGACTCTCACCTAGATCAGGAAGGAGAAAAAGGTAGTGCAAGAGAGACTGAAAGGGCACAGCCAGGGAGGGAGGAGGATGACTGGGAGCGCTTGAGGTTCTAGGCAAATGTGAAGCAAGTATTTCAAAAAGACAGGAAACCCCAGATGCTCCAGATACATTGATAACAATGAGGACTGAGAACTGATCACTGAATCTGGCCAAGAGGAGATCTGGTCACTGGAGACCTTGACTTGTCCAGTCTGGGTGGAATGATTGATGTGAACTAGAGGATGGAGAGAAGGAAGTGCAGGTAGCAAGTACACAGTGACTACCATTGCCCTTGATTTTATAGCCAGCAAAGAGGATTTGCTTACCTCATCCTTATAGCAACCCTATGAGATGAGCATTGTTGTTTATAGAAAGAGAACACAAGGCCCAGCGGTACTGGAGAATTTGTCCCAGCCCTTGCCAGACTGAGAGTGTAGAAACCCAGGTTTTCAGAAACAGAAAATCCAAGCTCTTTCCATGTTTCCAAGTGGCAATTGATCTGATAAATAACCCTGGAAAGGGATGGAGAAAAAAACCCCAACAAACTAGTTCTTGCCTGTACCCAAATGGCTCCAGGGCCGTCCTGGGAGACATTTCTTTGTAAAGATGCCCTTTCCCCAGTCCCTCACCTGGGCCATACTCTCTCTTGGCCTTTCCCCATGTGCAGGAACCTATCCCCTCCTCCTTGGGGTATCTCTGTCTGGGACAGGGGAGGTGCACAGGGCTGGGGAACCTCAACCTGAATGGCTAGTCTATTTTCTCCTCTTCACTCTGTGTCCTCAAGTAGAGGCTGAACACTTAAATGTCTCCTGGGGCTGGGCACACAGTGGACAGCAGTAAGGTGAGCCCTGGACAGCACAGGAAGGCATGGTTGAGGCTAAATGTAAATGAGCATGAAGGCCCCACCTGAAAATGTTCAAATTCAACTTTCAAACACGGAGAGACTTCCTTGGTGGTCCAGTGGTTAAGAATCCACCTTCCAATACAGGGGATGTGAATTCAGGGAACTAAGATCCCACATGCTGCAGGTCAGCTAAGCCTGTGTGCCCCAGCTAGAGAAACCTATGTGCCACAACAAAGACCCAGCAAAGCCAAAAATAAAATAAGAGGAGCCTGCCAACTTGTGTGACCAGGTCTAAGTTTCATCCTGGGCCAGTGTGCGGACTCAGGTGCCTTAAGTGCCCCCATCAAAGTTCCTCTCCCAGGATTTGGGGTCCATNAGGCAACACTCAGAAGCCAGGAGAGACAAGGAGAGGGTCTTGCCTAGAGCCTCTGGAGGGAGTGTGGTGCCTTGATAGACTTCTAGTTACCAGAGCTATGAGAAAACACACCTTTAAAAAAAATATTTTTTTAATTGGAAGATAATTACTTTACAGTATTGTGGGTTTTTTTTTTTTTTTTTGCCATACATCAACATGAATCAGCCGTAGGCACACATGTGTCCCCTCCCTCCTGAGCCCCTCTCTTAGCTCCCTCCCCACCCCATCTCTGCTTTTAAAGCCACAGGGTACTTAGTTACTGCAGCCCAGGGTAACTAGTCCAGTCACCAAGAATGTGTGTATAGATTGTCGGCAGGGGGCTCCAAGGATGGAGCTCTGGGACACTGACTCTCACCTAGATCAGGAAGGAGAAAAAGGTAGTGCAAGAGAGACTGAAAGGGCACAGCCAGGGAGGGAGGAGGATGACTGGGAGCGCTTGAGGTTCTAGGCAAATGTGAAGCAAGTATTTCAAAAAGACAGGAAACCCCAGATGCTCCAGATACATTGATAACAATGAGGACTGAGAACTGATCACTGAATCTGGCCAAGAGGAGATCTGGTCACTGGAGACCTTGACTTGTCCAGTCTGGGTGGAATGATTGATGTGAACTAGAGGATGGAGAGAAGGAAGTGCAGGTAGCAAGTACACAGTGACTACCATTGCCCTTGATTTTATAGCCAGCAAAGAGGATTTGCTTACCTCATCCTTATAGCAACCCTATGAGATGAGCATTGTTGTTTATAGAAAGAGAACACAAGGCCCAGCGGTACTGGAGAATTTGTCCCAGCCCTTGCCAGACTGAGAGTGTAGAAACCCAGGTTTTCAGAAACAGAAAATCCAAGCTCTTTCCATGTTTCCAAGTGGCAATTGATCTGATAAATAACCCTGGAAAGGGATGGAGAAAAAAACCCCAACAAACTAGTTCTTGCCTGTACCCAAATGGCTCCAGGGCCGTCCTGGGAGACATTTCTTTGTAAAGATGCCCTTTCCCCAGTCCCTCACCTGGGCCATACTCTCTCTTGGCCTTTCCCCATGTGCAGGAACCTATCCCCTTCTCCTTGGGGTATCTCTGTCTGGGACAGGGGAGGTGCACAGGGCTGGGGAACCTCAACCTGAATGGCTAGTCTATTTTCTCCTCTTCACTCTGTGTCCTCAAGTAGAGGCTGAACACTTAAATGTCTCCTGGGGCTGGGCACACAGTGGACAGCAGTAAGGTGAGCCCTGGACAGCACAGGAAGGCATGGTTGAGGCTAAATGTAAATGAGCATGAAGGCCCCACCTGAAAATGTTCAAATTCAACTTTCAAACACGGAGAGACTTCCTTGGTGTTCCAGTGGTTAAGAATCCACCTTCCAATACAGGGGATGTGAATTCAGGGAACTAAGATCCCACATGCTGCAGGTCAGCTAAGCCTGTGTGCCCCAACTAGAGAAACCTATGTGCCACAACAAAGACCCAGCAAAGCCAAAAATAAAATAAGAGGAGCCTGCCAACTTGTGTGACCAGGTCTAAGTTTCATCCTGGGTCAGTGTGCGGACTCAGGTGCCTTAAGTGCCCCCATCAAAGTTCCTCTCCCAGGATTTGGGGTCCATTTTTCTACCCTAAGGCTTCCTTCCCTGATGTAAATGGGTACACAGGGTTTGCCTGCATGACTGGTGCCTAAAGAACACCAGGACCATCACCCACCAGTCTCTGTCCAGAACTTTCCCCCTCGTGGGGCCTTTGTCTGCCTCCTGTCCGTGTGTCTTGCCGACTGTCGCCTTGCTGGTGTTATGTGGCCTCTTGGCTGGCCTCTGTCTGCTTCTCCAGAACCCCTTGGCCATCCTGGGAGGGCACTCCATATGGCTGCCTCAGTGGCCCCCTTGCCTCTGGCTTCCTGTTGGGTGGGAAGCATGACTCAGGTGGGAGGGAGTAGGGAGAGGTCATGGCAGGTGCTGCCCTGCTGTGCTCCCCACGGGGTTGGTTTGGGCGCCAACAACACTCACAGCTCTTCTCAAGGTGGTCTTCTGTTGTTGTTTATTTTAATTTGGCTGTGCCAGGTTGCAGCACGTGGGATCTAGTTCCCTGACCAGGGACTGAACCAGGGCTCCCTGCGTTAGAAGCACAGAGTACTAGCCACTGGACGGGGAAGTCCAAGGTGGCCTTCTCTGTCTGACATTCCTTCCCCTTGCCTTTAAAAAGTGCCCACAGTTCTCTCCTTTTATAGCCTTGGATGCTGCACTCTTCCCTGGGGTTTCCCTACATCTGTCCATACCTTTGTAAATGATAGTCTTTTTTTGCCGAGTTGAATCTTGTCCCACTCCCCTAGATTCACGTCTACCTAGAATCTCAGAAGGTGACTTCCTTTGGAAAGAGGGTCTTTGCAGATGCAATTAGTTAAGATCATACCAATTTGAGGTAGATTCTAGCTCCAAGAGCTGGTGTCCTTCCTTATAAGAAGGCCATGTAAAGACACCTAGGGAAGGAGACCATGTGATGATGGACGCAGAGAGTGGAGTGATGCAGCTGCAAGCCAAGGAATGCCAGGGACTGTCTGCAGCCACCAGAAGATGCGAGAGAGGCATGTGACAGTTTTCTCTGAGTCTCCAAAAGGAACTAACCTTGCCAACACCTTGATTTCAGACTTCTGGCTTCCAAAACAGAGAGAAGCAAAATTCTGTAGTTCTAGCATCCAGTTTGTGGTAATTTATTACAGAAGCCCTAGTAAATGAAAACATCCTTATCAAGCTTTCTTTCAATTCTCCGAACTTGAGTGCACCATCTGTTTCCTGTGAGCACGCTGCCTCTAGTTCACCTTATTTCCCAGAGGCTTTCCCTTACCCTGGGGCTTCCCAGGTGGCTCAGCATAAAGAATCCACCTGCAAGGCAGGAGATGCGGGTTTAATCCCTGGGTCAGGAAGATCCCCTGGAGAGGGAAATGGCAATACACTCCAGTATTCTTGGGCTTCCCAGGTAGTGGTAGGGGTAAAGAACCTACCTGCCAGTGCAGGAGATGTAAGAGTCATGGGTTTGATCCCTGGGCCGGGAAGATCCCCTAGAGAAGGAAATGGCAACCCACTCCAGTATTCTTGCCTGGAGAATGCCACGGACAGAGAAGCCTGGTGGGCTATGGTCCATGGGGTCACAAAGAATTGGACACGACTGAGCACGCATGTTCCATTACCCTCAGTAAGTCCCCAGCCCTCACCTAGGTACCTAAGAGCTTCCCCACTAGAGTTCCCTGCTGCTTCTTCACACTTTTTATTGCCTGGTTCCCACAAATGTGAATCCAGGGATTTCCCTGTTGGTCCAGTGGTTAAGACTGTGCTTTGGGGCTTCCCTGGTGGCTCAGTGGTTANTTCTTCACACTTTTTATTGCCTGGTTCCCACAAATGTGAATCCAGGGATTTCCCTGTTGGTCCAGTGGTTAAGACTGTGCTTTTGGGCTTCCCTGGTGGCTCAGTGGTAAAGAATCCACCTGTCAATGCTGGAGACGTGGGTTTGATCCCTGATCTAGGAAGACCCCACATGCCTCAGAGCAACGAAGTCCATGTGCCCCAACTATTGAGCTTGTGCTCTGGAGACCAGGAGCCACAACTACTGAAGCCCACACGCTGAGGTTACTGAAACTGAGTACCCTGGAGTCTGTGCTCTGCACCAAGGGAAGCCCCTGCAATGAGAAGCCCTCATACCGTGACTAGAAAGTAGCCCCTGCTCACCACAACTAGAGAAAAGCCCATGCAGCAACAAAGACCCAGCACACCCAGAAATAAATAACAGGGAGGCCTGGCGTGCTGCGATTCATGGGGTCGCAGAGTCGGACACGACTGAGCGACTGAACTGAACTGAACAAAAAGACTGCGCTTCCACTGCAGGCAGTGTGGGTTTGATCCCTGGTTGAGGAGCTAAGATCCCATATGCTGAGTGGCACGGCCCAAAACAAACGANAACTGAACAAAAAGACTGCGCTTCCACTGCAGGTGGTGTGGGTTTGATCCCTGGTTGAGGAGCTAAGATCCCATATGCTGAGTGGCACGGCCCCAAACAAACAAACAGAAAGCAAATGTGAGTCCGAGGCCCAAGCCCAGCTGGTCTCTCGGCTCCTGACCCCGCTTTGCATTCATCCCGGCATCTTTTCTGGGTTCCTCCACCCACATCTCATACATCCTTAAGGCCGGCTCCACCCGTTGTCCTCCAGCAGGGAGCTTTCAGGACGCCCCAGCCTGCAGAAATGGACCTTATTAGCTCTTGGTGCCATCACTTGTGCTTCAGGGTACACACCAGTGGGGTACACAGAGTGTCCTGTGTGTGCTTCTCCGCAACTATACTGCAAGGCCCAGAGAGCCTCATGTCCTTCCTGTGAGGTGCCTGTGCAGGACACGTGATAATGTGCGTGAAGAGCGAGCCTGAAGTGTTTCTGGAAAGGAGGCTCCTACTGTACCACCAGGGGAAGAGGCAGGACTTCCTGGCTCCCAGCGGAACCTGGGTCCACAGCCATTACCAGCTGGAACCCTTCTGTGACATCACAGAAGGGACAGGGGCCCTGAGTGATGCATGCCAAGCAGACTTCTGTGGACTCAGAAAGGCGCTTCAGAAGGTGGGATAAGAGAATCCCCCTCTCTCCCCAGTTAGACCTTTCTATTTTCCAGTTCCAGACTGTGCAATAGTGAGTCTGACTGCTCCCCCTCCCAGAGGTGTGTGTGGGGACAGCAGAGGGTTTGCGGGCATTCTAATCCTCCAGCCTGGAGGCCCCATGTTGCTTCTTCTGGTCCTTCATCCCCACACCTCCTCTGACTCTGCTATTCCAAGCCCTCAGCCCGCTCCCTGCCAGCTCTCAATTCCTCCTCTTTTCAGAGAAAATGAAGAGATCCCCTGTGGTAGAGTCTGTCTCTAAGTCCTCGATCCTGCAGGAAGCGAACTTGCCCCAGAAAGAGGCTGAGTGAGTATTGTACTGAGGCAGGGAAGCACTGTCCTTGCATTAAAAAAAAAAAACAAAAAAACCCAAAAAACTATCTCCTGAGTCTCTTCTCCACTGATCTGACATTTCCCCCTTTTAGGAAGGGCTGGCGCCCCAGGGAGCCGGGATGGGAGGCAGAGTGCAGCCTGGGGGGCCGGCCCTGCTCCACTGCAGCCCACGCCTCTGAGCCCTGCCTCTGCGGGTGCAGCCTGAGAATGAAGGCCGTGCTGCACCCCCGGCCCTCACCTGTCTGCCGCCCAGCCTCTCAGGCACTCCCCAGCTTGCCATCCGGAAGGAAACAGCTGTCTTCTTCGGGGACCACATTCAAGTCTCAGTCCTCCCAGAGTTTTCCAAAGCCCAAGGCGAATGCCAAGTCCCAGCTGGCCTCTGGGGACAAGCCAAGAGCTTCCTGCAGTGCCACACCACCACGCAGGCTGGCACCCATGGGCATGTGGCCTCGGGGATTTCTTAACCTGCTCTCCAAGTCCTGGCCAGAGGAGCCCCTGCACACCTATGTCCCACTGGGAGGGAGCCACTTCCTCAGCCTGGAGGCCCTATCCCCAGTGATGTCACAACCCCGGTCCTCTCCACCATTCTGTTTTAAATAAAACTATATTTAGTCAGTTACGGTCTTTCTCTTGTAACTACTGGAAGCAGAGTAAGGATCTGTTTTCACTGAGAATATATTTTCTCAATTTTATTCCAAATTGGGCTTTCTAGGGTCCTGATTGTATGACTGAAGGTCTTGATGGCCTTTCAGTTCTGTCTGCCTGTAACCCTGTGTATGGGGGACACAGTGACCCTTGTATTTTTTTCTATTGTGTCCAGTTTTGATGGGCCATGGAGTCAGGTCCACCAGGGTTCAATTTCCATAAACACAAAGATGGGATTTTTGTTGGAATTGTATTGAATCTACAGATCTGTTTGGTGAGAACTGATATCATTAAATTATGAATCTTCACGAACAGGTTATATCACTTCATTTATTTAGGTCTTTAAATTCTCTCAACAATATTTTATAGTTTCAGTGTAGAGGTCTTATACAGTTTTCATTAGATTTATTCCTAGGCACTGGATGGTTTTTGTTGCTGTTGAAAATTTTATTTTTTATACAGGATTTTTCTAAGTATTGGTGATGGGTAGTGTAGGAATGAGAGGCCTCTGTAATACCCTTAATTTTTAAAATAACAGCTTTATTGACATATAATTCACGTACTGATGATCAACATGAATGTTCAGTCATGTCTGACTTTTTGCAACCCCATGGACTGTCGTCAGCCAGGCTCCTCTTTCCATGAGATTTACCAGGCAGGAATACTGGAATAGGTTATCATTGAATAGGTTATCATTTCCTCCTCCAGGGAATCTTCCTGACCCAGGGATCAAACCCATGTCTCCCGCATCTCCAGCACTGACGAGCAGATTCTTTACCACTGGGCTACTTGGGAAGTCCAATTCACATACTACATTCACCCATTTAAAAAGGTACAATGGCTTTTAGTATGTTCATAAATATGTGTAACCATCACAATCAATTTTAAAACATTTTATCACTTCAAAAAGAAGCCTCATTTTCTTTAGCTATTACTTGCCTATTGTATTGCTTTTATAATATCATTTTCTTTTTTTTTTTTTTTTGCTGCTGGTATAGATGTATCTAGGTATTTCACTTATTTTCAGTGACTTCATGAAGTACACATATTCTTATAGTTTGTAGATTCTTCTGGATTTTCTTATATATGACATGTCATCTATGAATAATAACATTTTGACCTTCCTCTTTCCAATCCTTCCCCTTTCCAATCCTTATATGTCTAATATAATGTTGAATAGAACATTGTTGTGAATGGATATCTGTATCTTATACTGATTTGAAGGAGGAAACTTTCACTATTTCATCATTAAATAAGATGATTGCTATAAGGTTTTATTTGCAGACAGTCTTTATCAGATTAAGGATGTCCTCTGTAAATTTACTGGATGTTTTTAATCATAAATTGGTCATTTGATTTCAAATCCTGAATCTTCCACTTATTAGTCCCTCTATTCTGAGGAAACCACTGACTTTCTCTGGGACTCAGTTTCTCCATCTTAAATGGAGAAGAGAATTTCTACCTTAAAGCTTCTTGTGAAATTGGAAATATTATGAAGAACAGCTAACCCAAGTAGGTGCTCAACTGAATGCATGGCATTGCATTATATACAGTCTTATTTATCCTCCTCCTCCTCGCTCCACCCCATTCCCGTGAAGCTTTGCTTTGCCTCTCGTCCAGTGCTGTATCCCTAGTGTTAGGAACAGTACCTGGCATATAGGAATTGCTTCAAGAAAGACTTTTTAACATGTTTGCTTGAGCTAGGTCTTTGTTGCTGCCAGCTTTCTCTAGCTGCAGAGCTTGGGACTTCTCACCGTGGTGGCCTTTCTTGTTGTGGATCGCAGGCTCTAGACACATGGGCTTCAGTAGCTGTGGTTTGCTGCTTTTAAGGCACACATGCTTCAGTAGTTGTGGCCCACGGGCTTAGCTGCTTCTCCACACGTGGAATCTTCCCAAACCAGGGATTGAACCCCTGTCCTCTGCATTGGCAGGTAGATTCTTATCCACTGTACCGTCAGGGAAGTCCAAGAAAGAAAACTTTTGATTAATCAGTGTCTATTTTCTCTTTTCTGAAACCCTATGGCTATAAAGCATGGTTTGAGAGCCGAGAATTATACTTGTCCCTTAGAGAATCACATAATTCTCTTGGGCACTTCCAAAGTTCAGTCCCAACTCTCCTTCTGACTTTTAAAAAGTGTCATATTTTCCAATTCTAGATTAATCAATTTCTGCAGTCCCTTCTCTGCTAGTTTGTTGTACATCAACAATACAGCTCTAGGGACTTCCCTGGTGGTCCAGTGGTTGAGATGTTGTGCTTCCAACGCAGGGGGCACAGGTTCAATCCCTGGTCAGGGAACTAAGATCCCATATGCCATGCTGTGCAGTCAGATCAATCAATAAAAACTTTGATTAAAAAAATAGAGCTCTGGGGTCAATTCCCAGCATACCAACCTGCACAGCATGATGGTGGACAAGTCCCTCCCCCTCCTGACCTCTGAGACCTCAGGGGTTTCCTCCAATTGTGGTTCCAATGAGATGTGACACTCATGGACTTGCAAATCTCCTGAGAATCTGCTCTGCTTTATCCATCTCTCGTAAGAGCAGCAAAGAAACTGGATGAGCCTTCTAAACTGTCAGGAAGTTCTGAAATCTGGGAGGTGGATGAGGAACTTGCAGCCCGAGGGATGAAGACTGGAGGGCACTTCTGGACATCCCCCAATACTGTCTAGCCCCAGTTTGTATCAGCAGTTCCTTATTCCTGCTGGAACGCCTTCCCATTGCCAGTAAATCCTCTCTACCCTCCAGATTAGGATTTTCAACCTTGGCACCATTAACATTTTGGACCAGATATTCTTTGTCATGAGGGCTGCCCTGTGTATGGGAGGGTGTTTAGAAGCATCTCTGACCTCTACCCTCTAGGTACTAGGAGCACTGCCCTCCTACCACACACACATTCTGAGTTGTGACTACTAAAAATATCTCTAGACAATGCCAAAAGATCTTTCTAAAGCCCTTCTTTCACCAACCTCTCCCAGTTCAAACTGTCTGTCCCACAGTAGGCCTTTCCTGCCTCCCCCAACTTACATTCATCCCCCTCTTCTCAGAACTCTGAACAGTGTGAGTCAGAGCTGTCACCATCGCAGGGGAGAATGGTATCTAACATCTATGGAGCACTTACCCCATGCTGTTGCACAGACTATCTGGTAGAATCCTCACACCAGACCCAAATGTAGATTACATGTGTGGTCCTCTTCATATTTCAGATACAGGAGCCCAGAGAGATCAAGTCACTTGTCCAAGGTCACATAGGCAGTAGGTGGTGGATGTGGGATTCAAATTCAGGCTGTCTAACTCACCCGCTCATAAACCAATCACTGTATGCCACACGTCATTTCCTCAGTTGTTTCCTATGTATTCATCTGCCTCTAAACTCAACTGCAAACCTTTTGAAGGTAGGGACTAAAATACATCTGTGTATTTTTCACAGGGCCAAGCATAGGGCAGGAGAGCCAAATACACTTTAGGGATTGATTTCCTGCCAGTATGAAGTTTGAGGCATTAGAAGGCATGAGTTTGTGGGTGAGATCAAGGATTGGGGAGAAGAAATGTTCAATATAAGGTTTAAATATTCATAATATTCATAAAATATTCAAAATATTCATAAAATGCACTGAACAGAGTTGCACATCTCAGTGACTTTTCACAAACTGAACACACTGTGTGTAACCAGCTCCAGAATCAGATCATCATCAACCCAGACGCCTCCCTCATACTCCTTTCCACTTTATCCATTACTTCATCCTCTCTTGAAGTAACTACTATCTTGCCTTGTAGTAACAGAGATTCATTTTGCCTGTTTTGTCCTTTTAATAAATGGAACCAAGGAGCATGTAGTCCTTTGTGTTTGGCTTCTGCCCAGCATTGTGAGAACCATCCATGGTGTTTATATAGCAATAGTTTGTTCTTTCTCTTTTCTCGAGAGAGTTCCATTGTGTGACTATACCAGTTTATTTAGTGTTAATGAATATTTGGTAGTTTCCAGTTTGGAGCTATTGTGAGGAGCACTATATGAACATTAGTGGATATATATCCTTTGGCAAATCCAGTATGCATTTCTGTTGCAGCAATGCCCGCCTATGGAAGTGCTGGGGCATAGGTATGGTCATGCTTCAATACTTTAGTGGATACTGAAAGGATCTCAAAGTTTTTGTATTTGGAGGCTTTTAAAGCAAAATTGATGTGCCTCAGCCCCTGGATGCTGTTTTGAAGAGATGGGAGAAGAGTGGTATGGTCTCCCTGGAATCTTCCAGAAGATCACACCTGTTTAAGAACCTTCTTTTTAGGAAAATAAAACGGTCAGAGATGAAAGGGACCATTTAGATCTCAAGTCCAAGGCCTTCACTGTGCACAAGGAGAAACAGGCTCAGAGACAAGGGTTGACTGGTCTAAGGTGGTGTGGTTCTAGCCTGGTCTAGAAGCCAAGTGTTTGGATTCTAGATCCCCATTTTGCTATCTGAGTACTTGAAGAGAGCTGCTCATCTGGGAGGTTGTGGGGTGGAACCAGATGCTCCATTGGACCCACCAGGATTCTATATGAAGCATGAGAGTCAGGAGGAGGGGAACTGGGGAGCTGTCTTGCTCCCTACATTTTCCTTGAGTCTGGGCTAAAGCCAAAGAAAACACAAGACTGGCTGCTCCTCTCCAAGGGGAAGTCAATGTGAGAGGCTTTACAATTAGAGTCTGGAAAATCTTCCACTTCACTGCCCCCAGCTCCCCGACCAGGGAGAGGATGGGGTGAGGGGTGAGGGAGGGCCCTGCTGGCAGTGGGGACAGGAATTCCAGGGTCTGGAAACAAGACGGGCTTCTTCCTCAAGGGGCTCACAATATTCGGCAAAACCAGACAGCCTTTGGGCATAGAGCAAAACCCCACTTATTACGACGTACTGAAATTCCATCCACTAGGATCCTAGCGGGAGGCTTGAGCCCACCTCGAGAGGAAGCAGCTAAGCCCACGAGACCACCAGCTGCAGCCTCGGTCCTTACCTGGTGTCCCAAAGCCACCCCTATCTGTAGCCCTCAGACTTCCGCATCCCGATCCTGGTCCCCGCTCCACCGACCACATCCGCCCCGCCTGAAATTCACTTTCTATTTTCACGAAGCGGTGTAAGCCGATCATCCCGAGGGAATAGGTGTTCCCCTACCTTGCCTCAACTTCTCTTATCTCACACCTCCTCCCCAGATCCAGAGGTCCCCACCAGGTAGATAAGACCTAACAGAAGGGTAAAAGAGAAAGAGAGGAAGTTGCTTCTCTTTGCAAACTCTTCCGCCACCCCCTCTTCCCTCCCCAACCATTTGCCTTCCCGCCCTGGCTCCCGCGCCGGGCTGGGGCGCCAACTAAATCTGATCAAAATGCAATTGCCAAGTCGTTAAGGTATTTGAATTAAAAAAAAAAAAAAAACTCCCGAGAAAGAAAGTATTTGATGGCTAATAATCTCATTTCAATATAATGGGACCTTCTTCTGCAGAGAGCAAGACAGGTTAAGAGATATAATTATGACTTTGCAAACTCTCTCCCAAGCGCGGGAGACGCGCTGACAGGTCTGCGCGCGGCTGCGCCCGACTCCGCTCGCTCCGAGGGGAGACGCTTTGTCTGCAGGGCCCGTTAAAGAGACACGGTCCTTTTTCTCCCCCCAACCCCCTGCCTCGGCCTACATTGCAATTTAACTGTCAGCCGCGTCCTCGCCCCAGGATCAGCTCTGAATCCCACGCGAGGATCGGGGGTGGGGTGGAAGAGGAAGACCGGACTAGGGGGAGGAAGAAGGAGAGCGGAAGGGCCGAGTGTCAAACGCTGCCCTCAGGAACTCAGAGCTGGGCTTGCAAACCCGCTCCCTTAGTGGGCTCTTTAAGGTCACGTCTATACCGTAGGGTCGGGGTGGAGCAATGGTTGGGCGGGGTGGTGGTGCTGGTGGCGGCGGTGGTAATTCAGGCCGCTCAGATTTATCTATCGCCCGTCTCCAAAGTAGCCCTTCTTGAAGGACCCCAAAAGAACGGATTCCTTCCTGGTAGAATCGCTCGGTTTCAGCTGGCGGAAAGGAACCGAATTAGGGAGATGAGGAGAGATGGCGTTGGTGCTGTTCATAGCTACCTTTCCCCTACAGTCTAAACTTTCCCCCCTCCCCTTTACTATATTGGGAGGAGGAAACAAACAAACAAACAAGCAAAAAACCCAACTCATTGGAAGCCCGGATAGGACATCCTTGAAGAAAGATTTTCTCGGCGTTACAAGAAAAATTTAGAGAAAAAAATCTCTAATGCGGAGTCTACGTGTGTGCGGGGTGGGTATTGGGAGGAGGAAAAACCGACCGGCTCAGCACCGTTAGAGAGTTTTGATTGCAGTTCGGGTCAAGAGACTGGGGGACAGTCGATGCCAGGAGTTGGAGAGGTGTTTGAACCGAGGCAGCCGATGAGCTTAGCGGCGCACCGGTCCTAAGGGACCCTGGGCCCTTACTTGGAAAGGTGGGCGAGCGTCTCTGCGCGCGAGTGCGCACGTTCGTGAGCACTGCTCGGGGGAGAACCCAGCGCTCCCAACTGGGCCAATAGTTGCAGCCGGAAAGCGAACGCAGGGTAAGAACGCACTCAACACAGACCGACAGACAGATACTCTTGTCCCGAGAAAAGGAGTCTGGGCTAAAGGGGACCGGAAGCCGGTGGAGTTCCCGGTCTTCGCTTGTCCCCAGCGCTCTCGAAGCAGACGGGAGATTGATTCTGGGTATTTCCCGCCGATCTCGGCGCCGCCCAGCTTTGCGCGGAAAGAATTCGGAGGAAGCGGGTGCGTCACCGGCCTCCTCGGCATTCCGAGCGCCTCGAACGGTAGCCAGGAGGACGCCGGCCGCGTGGCCGCAAGGGGGTGAGGCTCCGGCGAACCCCGGGGCCACTTTGACGGGCGGGGCCGGCAGGCCTAGAGGCGCTGCGACCCCTCTTCTCCAACTGGTGAGGCCGTGGAGCCGGGGTCCCAGGACTCCCTCTGGTCTTCACGCCTGGCACTGAGGACTGTTCGAGACGCCTTGCCGCGCACCAGCCACGGCGAGTCCCTAGAGTCACTAGCGCAGCAGTACAAATGAGGTTGGCACTGTCGCGTCCTGCGTGGGCCGCACACCTGGCGGCGTATCCTTGAAGGGCGGTTTGTAAGCGAGAGGAGTTGTCCTCGGTCGCCCGACGGCTCCCCCTGCTGGCCTGGGTCTCAGGTTTCCCCAGAGGCAGAAGACTTGGGGGAGAACCAGGCCTCCGAGTAAGAGAGAAGTGATGCTCACCTGGTCGGCCTGGGCTGGGCACCCGCCCCAGCATATGCCGTCCCTCCGGCTTCTTCGGGCCCGGGGTGGCCATAGCCTGCTGTAGCACCCTTAGCTTCTCCCGTCGCGCACCGCAGGATGGAGAGGGGGGCGTTTCTGGAAGCAGCACTCCCCACCCTGCTCCACTCACCAGGCAATAACTTTGCTAGGCGGCTTTCTGTCACCCCTGCCCATCTTCCTCTTGGTGTTTAATGATCCAATAGGACTGAGGCCTGGCGCGCGGCCGCCACAGGGGACCGTGGCTGCCGGGAGCCCACGTGGCCGCGCGGGACTCGGCTGGGATTCCCCTGGTGGCCGGTCCGGCTGGGGGCTGGAGCCGATGGCTCTGGGGGCGGGGGCAGTTCGGGGCGCCGAGGACGGCGGGCCGGGGTCCCGGCCCGGTGGGGGGCGCCGGGGAAGGCGGGCGCGGGCCGGGCGCGCCGCCGG
>SJYW01049616.1:27838-40194 GCA_006410735.1 Raphicerus campestris
GGACTCGGGCCGTCCCCCGCTGTTTGCATTTCTCTGGCAGGCGGCGGGGCTTGGGTTGAAAGGAATCGCCTCCATTTGGAACGTTGTTTATTTTTCTTAACTAGCCAGCGCCGACAGACGACCCCGAAAGCACGGCGGCCGGACCCGGCCGAGCCCTCTCTGGGAAGGGGGTCAGGACTGGTGGGGGGAGGCGGCCCGACGAGAGGGCAGGCGCGAGCCTCAGCCGGGGGAATGTGCCCGGGTCCCCTCCCGGCCGACTGGGGGGAAGGGTCACGGAGGAGCCGAGAAAGACTTTCTTCCGTGTAGGAAAACCTGCTTTGTCCTGTCGCAATTACCTTCGCTTTGACCTTGCACCAGGCGGGGCGGGCGAAGCGGTTAAGCTTTCCGGCTTTGGGGTCCCGCCGCCTTGGGTTTCAGTTCCACTTCCTTCATTTTTCTTTTAGCTCCGTGCACTTGAGTAAGCCGTCTTTGTGACTCAGTTTCCCAGGTTCTCAAATGGGTATAACGTAGTGTTTAGCGGTTTGGGATGTTGTAAGGACTAAATGTACTTCACATAAACCCTTAGCGCTGGGCCTGGAACTTGCCAAGAGCTCAGGAGACGTTAGTCTCGCTCTTCAGGGCGGTGGTCGGTGGTCGGTGCCCTGTCCAGGCGAGGGTGAGTGAAGGTGGTGGGGTGTGCAGCCAGCAGACGTGCGGCCCACCGGGAAGAGGCTCGGGCTGGAGGCCCACTACTCTCGAGCTCCGGGGAGAGGTGCGGGCTGGGGAAGAGTTCTGAGCGTTTTGACATGAAATGAATAAAATGCAAATGATATTCAAAGCCAGATGCTAATGAGGATCTATCCTTTGAGCGTCCACAGCCCCGGCAGTGCCCAGAACGGTGGCGGAGCCTGTGTGAACTCAGAGATGGGCAGCGTCCTGCAGCCGGGGACGTGAGTGAGTGAGTGTGTGTGTGTGTGTGTGTGTGTGTGAGTGAGTGTGTGTGTGTGTGTGTGTGTGTCGGCGCGCGCCTGCTCCGGAATGTGCGTAGCCGGCTCCGGGTGTGCTCGCGCCGTCATGAAAATGAGGTCAGGGAAGGTCGTTCCACTCTGCAGCATAAATCAAGGAGGAAAGGAGAATGGATGTGAGAGACAGTCCCCGGAGACCGCCCCGAGAGAGGCTGAGCGAGGGAAGCGGGAGGGGGAAAAGTTCTGCGGAGATTGGGCGAGAAGCGGGCCCAGGAGCTCGCCCTCCCCGCGCTTCCCGCCCCGGAGGGTCCCTTCTCTGGAGCTTCGGCGCCCGGACTCAGGCGAGATCGCGCTTTTAATACCCGTATCTAACCCCCTCCCCAGGCTCCCAACACTTTTCCCTCGGTCCCCCCCACCCCCTTTTAAATGGTTCTCATCGAAGAGCTCTTTGTGTGGATGGTGAAGCTCCTTGCACCCAGCCTCTTCAGGAGCTTGTCACTGCTCCCAAGCACACGCCAGTTGCACTCGTAATCACACACTTGTTACTTGCGCACAAGCGTCGGGGCTCCCTGGCGCGGGGAGGCGGGGGAGGTGGTGGTGGCGTCCTGCGGGGATCGGAATCCAACGCCCGGAAGCGGGCTGCTCTCCTCTGTCCGCGCCGAAGGACTCTGGCCCCGGGTTCTTTCTCCACGCAGTCCGCTTCCCCGGTCTCGCTGACACTACTATGATCCTTCGGCCTCTCTGGCTCTCCACTTTCCACCAGCCGCCAGGGGAGCGTGGTGCTCCAGGAAGGTATTTTCCTGCGCGCTGTCCTGTGACCCCCCCAACCCTGAATCTCTGGGGGCTCAGGCTGTCCTGGGCCGGAACGGAGGCACAAGTTTCAGGCGACCTGCCTCTCAGGGAAAGGGGGACCAGTGTGGAGCAGCCTGGTATGGGGAGTGGGATGGAAAGGGGTATCTCTTCCTTCTTTCTTTGAACTTCAGGCCCAGGGGGCTGAAAGGGGGGCAGGGCACAGTGAAGAAGGACCACAGTCTCCAGCGCCTCTGTGGAGCCCGGGGAATTTGCTCTTCGCTGGTATGACGGGTACCCCCAGCTCCTAGAACCGGAAGAAAGAGGATGGACTGGATGGCTCCCAGACTCCGCTCAGATTTTTTCCCCCCATCACATTCTCCTTATGAAAATAACAACAGCGATGCCTAAAGCCTGTATGGTAGGCAAAAAATCAGAACACAGTAATATACCTTGAATTAAATTTACAGAGAGCTGTCACCATCAAGAGTCTTCCTTGAGCCTCCACATTTTGTAGATTAATTAGGTCATGCAGTCATTCATCAAATATTTAGTGAGCTCCTACTAAGTGACAGAGGAACAGAATGCCAAGAGACTGGCCCTCCCTGCACTTACATTCTCCTGGGACAGAAAGATAGTAAACATAAACTCAGACATATAATCCGATGTTAGGCTGGGTAGCCCTGTGTGCTGTGAAGGAAAGATTAAGGTTAAGGGTTAGAAAGGTCCTCTCTGGGGAGAAGGCAGGGACCTGAGTGAAGTCAGGGAATGAGCCATGCCAGCCTCTGGAGGGAGAAGGTCCAGGCAGAGGGACCAGCCAGTGCGGAGATGGAGATGTGGAAAGGGCCTGCTTTGCAGCCTGACAGGGAGGGGAGAGGGGAGGTGAGATGGAAGGTCAGGCCTCGCTTTGTAGGTCTGGGAGGAGGGTTTGGGATTATATATGCTAGGTGCGATTGGGAAGCCGTTTGAGAATTTTATTTAAAAAGGACCGACACAACTTGTGTCTTATAAAATAAAGATGGCATTTAACTACCTTATCCAAGTTCTCCAGGTTTGTGAGTTCCTTAACTCAGACCTCCAGCTTGTCTCAGTCCAACATGTCAAAGATACATGCCCAAGCGAAACTGCCCCAGAGAGAGCCAAAAAGCATCTTGAAAGGCACCCCCTTCCTCCCACCCATAACTTTTAGGGAGATGTCCAGAATGGAGCAGTGGCTAGGGGCTCTAAATGTGCCAGCTGGGTCAGATTTATCAGCCTCGGAGGATTTCTGACTCCCCATCCCAGCTGTTGCCTCTGCTTTACTTACCCTGGGTCTTTTCCTGGCTGTGGAGACTGTGAGGGCCACTCTGGAGTGAGAAGGAAAGACCCAGTCTCGCCGCGACGCTCCAATTCCGCTGCTCCGGCTGCAGAATTCTTTCTCCCGGTGAGTGAGTCCCCACCGTGCTCACAGCCTGCACCGTGGTCCCACACCGCCCCCAGGTGGTCAACGAGGATACTGCAGCAGGGGTCGGTGTTGGGTGCAGAACAGTCCCAGGGACCGCAGAGGGCGCCAGAGCAGGTTTACTGCGGGTTTACGAGGAGTCAGGTGCCACTCAAGGCGCTTCACTTACTCTGTTTAACCATCAACGTAACTTCGGGAGACAGAGTTATCATATCCCTCACTATACAGACGAGGAAACTAAGGACAAGAGAGGTAGTGTGCTTTGTCTGAACATGAAAGTCGTGTCCGACTCTTTGCGACCCCATGGACTATACAATTCATGGAATTCTCCAGGCCAGAATACTGGAGTGGGTAGCCTTTCCCTTCTCCAGGTGATCTTCCCAACTCAGTGATCGAACCCAGGTCTCCCTCATTGCGGGCGGATTCTTTACCAGCTGAGCCCCAAGGGAAACCCAAGAATACTGGAGTGGGTAGCCTATCTCTTCTCCAGCAGATTTTCCCCTCCCAGGAATCGAATTGCGGTCTCCTGCATTGCAGGCGGATTCTTTACCAGTTGAGCTACCAGGGAAGCCCTGTCTGAGAACGTAGAACTAGTAAATTGCAGAGTGACTTAGTTTTGTGCTATCTCTGGGTGACACAGGGTATGCTAAGAGACAAATATTGGCCTCCATCCTAGGGAGCGCGCCCTTCCTTTAGCCCTAAAGAATCAGCTAGAAAATGCCTTTAGCAGGTGCACTGAGCTTCCAACTCTGTGTCTGGGAATGTTCACAGGTTTCTCCCCCTTCTCAGGTCTGAGCCCGTTTCAGAGGGGTCCATGGTCGGCAGGTTGAGGTCAGTTCGGGCACAGCTGCACAACTCTGTCCTGCTGCATGGTCAGGGGTCTCTGTCCCCTCTCTGAGATTCAGGCTGGTTGAGCACCCTTGTCCCTGACGGGGAAAAGCAAAGTGCCCTGAGTGGGTAGCTCTTAAACCATTTATGGCACAGAGGAAGGGAAGGCAGGGAGGGGGTGACCATACTGAGCCCACTCAGCTCTCCTTCTCTATATTGAGTCCCAGGGACAGGGGGTCCCTGATTGACAACGAGACCCCCTCTTCTCAGGGCTCTGGGACTGCTCAAGCTGGTTTTACACCTGCAGCCAGTGGGGAGAGGACTCCTGGGCAGAGTCCTCCACTCCAGGGTAAATGTGGGCGCCGTTCACCATCCTCTGCTGCCCCCTAGTGGGCTAGAATGTGGCTGCCGCCTCCAGCCTCCTTCCCACTCAGCGGCTTAGCCTTCCCATCTTCTCACTTTTCTTCCCAGGACCAGAAGCCAAACAGGTTTCCTAGGAAGGAGATGTGAAACTTCTGGGAAGGTTTGGCCACCCCGACCTGTGTCCACCTAACATCAGGACTGTTACCTCCCAACAAATGTTTAATAAGAGGCTACGGTGTAGTCTCCCCCAACCTCCTTCAGCCTTGAAGACGGTGCCCCAAATGATTCCTACAATCTTTATTATTATCAATATTTTTAGCTCTTAACTTTTAAACAATTGTAGATTCAAAGGAAGTTCAAAGATAGTTCAGAGAGGTCCTGAGTACCCTTCTAGGACATTAGTGGATTCTTATAACCATCACAGCAACCAAGAGTCATAACTATTCTAACGCAGCCAGAAGCCCCTCCCCTCCATGTACCCCTTTATAGCCACACCCACTCTTCCCTGTCTCAGCATTCTTAAGCACTGACGACTGTTAATGTGTTTTCCATCTCTGTAATGTTCTCATTTCGAGAATGTTATATATAAATGGAATCAGACACTATTTGAAATTTTGAGAGTTATAACTCAGAAAAAATATTGAGATCCATCCTATTTATGGCATGTATCAACAGTTAATTCCTTTTTATTGCTGAGAAGTATTCCACGGTTGTTGTTGTCGTGGCTAAAGTGTATCTGACTCTTTGTGACCCCATGAACGGCCGCACTCCAGGCTTCTCTGTCCACCACTATCTCCCTGAGTTTCTTCCAACTCATGTCCACCGAGTCAGTGATGCCATCCAACCATCTCATCCTCTGTCACCCCCTTCTCCTCTTGCCCTGAGTTTTTCCCAGCATCAGGGTCTTTTCCAGTGAGTCACCTCTTCACATCAGGTGGCCAAAGTATTGGAGCTTCAGCTTCAGCATCAGTCCTTCCGATGAATATTCAGGGTTGATTTCCTTTAGGATTGACTGGTTTGATCTCCTTGCAGTCCAAGGGACTCTTCACAGAGTCTTCTCTGCCTTTTGGCTAAGATCAAGTGTAGTACTCCATGGAGATACACATAAACGGTTTGTTTAGTCATTAATCCATTGAGGAATATCTGTTGTTTTTTTTTTTCAGTTTCAGGTTTTTACAAATAAAACTGCTCTGGACAGTCACATATAGGTTTTCTTGTAGACATGAATTTTTATTTCTCTGAGATAAATGCTCAAAAACGCAATTGCTTATGGTTCCTTATCATAATTGTTTCTTAGAGCAAGTGTACATACAGCTTTTAAAAGGAACTGTCAATTCTAGTTTTTTTGGCATCCTCTTAATGGAGGCTTTTGCAGAGCAAAAGGTTTTGGTTTTGGTGAAGTCTTTTTTTTCAACTTTTTCTTTTATGTATTGGATTATGCTTTTGGTATCATGTGTAAGAACTCACTAAGCTCTGTGTCTCAAAGGTTTTCCTTTGGGTTACCTTCTGAACTTTTATAGTTTTATGCCACACGTTTAAATCTATGCTCCATTTTGAGTTAATTTTTGTATAAGGTGTGAGGTTTAGATCAAAGTCTTCTTTTTAACTTATGGATATCCTGTTGCTCCAGAATCATTTGTTGAAAAGACTATACTTCCTCCATAGAACTACTTTTGCATGTTTGTCAAAAATCAGTTGGCATTATTTCGGTGTTTTTCTGTCCTGTGGGTTCTCTCCACTGATACTGCTCAGCTTTGATTACCGCAGGTAAATGATTTACGTAGCTAGCTATATTTATGGTTCCTCCTACTCTGTTCTTCCTTTCACAGTTGTTTTCATTCTTCTAGTTCCTTTGCCTTTCCATATACATTTTAAAACAATCTTATCTCTATCTATGAAAAAATAATCTTGCTGAGATTTTGACAGAAATTGCATTAAACTTGTATATCAGTTTTGGGGAAAACTGATATTTTTACAAGGTAAATCTTCCAGTCCATGAACACTCCATTTATTTAGATGTTTGCTTTCTTTAGTGTTTTGTAGCTTTCAGCATAGCAAATCCTGTATGTGTTTTGTTAGATTTATATATAAGTACTTTATCTTTAATGAGTGATTATAAATGGTGTTATATTAAAAAAATATTTCCATATATTTATTGCTAGCATATAGAAATACAGTTTATTTGTGTGTATTGGTAGTTTGTCCCTTTGTATTGCTGAGTAGTATTCCCTTTGTATGGAGGAATACCAGTTTATTTAGCCATTTGCCAGCTGGGTTACTTCCAGTTTTTGGCAGTCATGCCAAAAGGGTGCTGTGAGCATCATGCCCGTTTTGTTTCTTTTTTAAATGAATGTAAAGTCAACCTACTTGCTGGGTTGTGTAGTGAGAGAGAAGTCATGGAATAGGTGGGCATGGAAGAGGACTTTTTCAGTTGGTCATGCTAAGCTAGCTGGATGATGGAGGGAACAGCTCATATGTGTAATTAAAGTGTTAGGGAGCCAGTGAGAACACCACATGAAAGATGAGTGTCCCGAGAGGACGCTTGAGACTTCCTGCCACCGGCAGACCTGATCAGGACCAGACACACACAACCTCCCACTATCGTCCCAGGGAAGGGGGTGGAGACGGCAAGGAGGGTGGTGAGGGAGAGGGGGGTTTCCAGGGTGCTGCAGCCTCTGACATCCTCACAGTCTGTTCACTTCAACAGCTAGGAAAATATTGCCATCTTCTTTTACCCAGGTGCATTTTATTTTAAGACTATTCAAACAATGCAGAACGTAAGGTAAAATGTAAATGTTCGCCTTCTCTGGTACCCAGACTTAACTCCTGTTAGCATCAGGAGGCAATCCTTGCACATTCTCTCTTGTTTCTATACACACACACACACACAGACACACACCTGAGTATCTATGGATATGTCTTTATCTTCGTTTAAATTTATGTTGATGAAGTACTCTAATGCGTGTCGCTCAGCAACTTGACTTTTTTGCACCTAAATATTTTGGTGCTCTGACCTACACGCAGATCTTTCCCACCCGCAGCATGGCGCTCTGTGCTAGTGATGAAGNAGGGCCCATCGATGCTCTGCACACCCAGCAGGGAACAGGGCTTCTCCTGGCTCCTCTTCCCTCCTACCCTGTTTCCTTACAGCCCATCAGCCCAGGCCCCCTACTTTCTCAAGGAGGCCTTAATCCTTTCCAGTTCTCAGAGTGCTGGGGGAGCCCTGATGAATCAGGCCCATTTCCCAGGGACCCTGTCGTCCTGCAGCCCTCCACCCCCTCCTACCAAGGGGCAGCCTGGCTGGGAGGAACCTTTCCGCTAACACCACTTCCACTCGGGGTGCAGGTGGCCTCGACTTCAGAGGAGGAGGGTTGAGGAGGAGGACGCGAGAGAAGGTGGGAGATGGAAGAGGGGGCAGAGAGAAGTGACCCTGCAGCCAGAGGGCCAGCCGGGAGGTTTGCTTCCAGTGTGGCACTCCCCTCCCCCAACCTGAGGGCCCCCTGGACCTGAGACCTGTATCCCAGGCTCCTGGGGAGAGACCCCAACACCGGAGGGAATGGGAAGGGCTTCTCTGGGTAGGACCCTGCCCACCCCAGGAAGAAGAGCTGTCGCCTTAAGGATAAATGGGCAACATATGAGTAATGAGCTTACGTTTTATTCTGGAAGCCTTACTGAGGACTATCGCCTGGGAGACAGCTGCTTAGTAGCCCTGAGGACTCTGCTCCAAAGAGGGAGGGGAGAAGCCAGTGTATACGGGATGTTTTTGGCCAGTCAAAGCCATGTGCAGTCAAGCTTTGCTGTTGTTCGGTCACAAAGTGATGTCTGACTCTTTGTGACCCCATGGACTGTAGCCCGCCAGGCTCCTCTGTCCATGGGACTTCCCAGGCAAGAGTCCTGGGGGGATCTTCCTGAGCCAAGGACTGAACCTGCGTCTCCTGCAGCAGTCAAGCTTACATCTTGGTAAAACATTTCTGTTCATCACAGAGAGCAGACACCTCGAGTTAATGATTTTAGTGCTTTCCTATGACTGGGAAGATGAAAGAATCTGGGGCCACAGGAATTCTTCCTGGGAAATGCATCGAACTCTCTGGGCCCCCCACCCCAGGTTTATCCAAAGCTCATTGTGCCTTAGGTTGCTTCTCATCCCGAATTCCTCTCAGGGTGCAGGGAGAACTGGGTGGTGAGGAAAGATCTTGGTTCTGTGTTCCCAGGGCAAAGGAAGGAGGCTCAGTAAACCACAGTGACCCGCCAGTCACCAGGCCCAGGTGTAAAGCAAGGCTATGTGCCCCCACATCGGCCTGGGTCTGGCTTCACTGTCCCCCTGACTGGATCCAGAGGTGAGCCCAGGCACACGGGTAGGAAACACAGGGCTCCCTGCAGCCCCCAGAGCTTCATAATTATCCCCCGTGTCTCTGGTGAACTCTTTCCCTTAGGAAATGGGTCTCCATGGGCAGCAGGCTTTTTGGAGAAACGCCCCAACCCTTTCCCCAGAGGACTGGCTCTCCACACAAGCAGCTCCCCGCAGAGAAGCCAGAAAGGAAAAGCCTTACAGATGTCCTACTTAGAAAACACTACTTTTCTCACATATAATAAAACATACTATTTATAAACGATGTTTTTAAAAAGTGACGGAATCTTGACAGTCCAGGGGTTAAGTCTCCATGCTTCCAATGGAGGGAGAGCAAGTTTCATCCCTAGTCAGGGAACTAAGATCCCACATGGTGTTCAGCATGGCCAAAACATTAACTAATAATAATAAGAAAAGTGGCAGGGCAGAAAAAAAATAATGTTATACTCAAAAAAATTAAAAAAAAAAAACTATACAGAATGTATAGGGAACTCATAAAATCAATCAGTAAAGGGTCTTAAGGAGAAAAACAATAAGCCCCAAATGATGCCACTTTTGCCAAAGCCCATGACATCAGATCCGGATGTAACACTTGACCTAACTGTGGTCTCCACTCCCTCAGGGACGGTCTCAATCAACCAGCTTGGAACTCTGTGGTCAGCACCCATGAGCTAATCTGCCACATGGACTTTCTCCCCCCCTCAGAGGAGGAAGAGGCCATCTGCATGATAAAACCCTTCCCCTACCCCTCCAAAAAGATGTCCAGGCCTTAAAATAATCCTTTATTTTCTTTTGCGAAAAGCTTCCTTGTCCCCGCCCCTTCTTGCTATAGAAACCTTCTATTCTGTGCAACTCCTCAGAGCACCCTTCTAGATGTGTGCTGCTGATTCATGAATCCTAATTAGAGCTTCAGATTTACTGGGCTGAATGTGGTCTTATAACAAGGGCAACAACTCCACAGAAGAAATGGAAAAGGACAGAAATTGCAATCCAAAGAAACATCCATGGAAAATTCATATACAGAAGACAGGATCAATTTTATTAGTAAATGGGAAAATGCAAATTCAAGCAACTGGGAGAGAGGATCATTTTTCCAGCCATTAAATTAATAAGAACTTAAAAGATTGGTCATTTCCAGTGGTGATAAGGTTGAGAAAATTGATAGTCAAAAGCTGTTGGCGGGAATATAAATGAGCACATCCTTTTAGGAAATCAATTTGTCCAGATTTATCAAACTATTAAACAGGCACCCCCTCCTGCAAGCAATTCAATCATTCCTGGGGTCCACATGAGAGAATACAGTCATGTGTGCACAGCTACGTAAATAAAAGGCTACTTGTCACAACATTTTACATAATACTGAACCTGACAAGTAAGTCAACTGGCCATGAATAGGAAAGGAACTAGGTAAGTGATGCTTCATCACTAGCACAGAGCGCCATGCTGCGGGTGGGAAAGATCTGCGCGTAGGTCAGAGCACCAAAATATTTAGGTGCAAAAAAGTCAAGTTGCTGAGCGACACGCATTAGAGTACTTCATCAACATAAATTTAAACGAAGATAAAGACATATCCATAGATACTCAGGTGTGTGTCTGTGTGTGTGTGTGTATAGAAACAAGAGAGAATGTGCAAGGATTGCCTCCTGATGCTAACAGGAGTTAAGTCTGGGTACCAGAGAAGGCGAACATTTACATTTTACCTTACGTTCTGCATTGTTTGAATAGTCTTAAAATAAAATGCACCTGGGTAAAAGAAGATGGCAATATTTTCCTAGCTGTTGAAGTGAACAGACTGTGAGGATGTCAGAGGCTGCAGCACCCTGGCAACCCCCCTCTCCCTCACCACCCTCCTTGCCGTCTCCACCCCCTTCCCTGGGACGATAGTGGGAGGTTGTGTGTGTCTGGTCCTGATCAGGTCTGCCGGTGGCAGGAAGTCTCAAGCGTCCTCTCGGGACACTCATCTTTCATGTGGTGTTCTCACTGGCTCCCTAACACTTTAATTACACATATGAGCTGTTCCCTCCGTCATCCAGCTAGCTTAGCATGACCAACTGAAAAAGTCCTCTTCCATGCCCACCTATTCCATGACTTCTCTCTCACTACACAACCCAGCAAGTAGGTTGACTTTACATTCATTTAAAAAAGAAACAAAACGGGCATGATGCTCACAGCACCCTTTTGGCATGACTGCCAAAAACTGGAAGTAACCCAGCTGGCAAATGGCTAAATAAACTGGTATTCCTCCATACAAAGGGAATACTACTCAGCAATACAAAGGGACAAACTACCAATACACACAAATAAACTGTATTTCTATATGCTAGCAATAAATATATGGAAATATTTTTTTAATATAACACCATTTATAATCACTCATTAAAGATAAAGTACTTATATATAAATCTAACAAAACACATACAGGATTTGCTATGCTGAAAGCTACAAAACACTAAAGAAAGCAAACATCTAAATAAATGGAGTGTTCATGGACTGGAAGATTTACCTTGTAAAAATATCAGTTTTCCCCAAAACTGATATACAAGTTTAATGCAATTCCTGTCAAAATCTCAGCAAGATTATTTTTTCATAGATAGAGATAAGATTGTTTCAAAATGTATATGGAAAGGCAAAGGAACTAGAAGAATGAAAACAACTGTGAAAGGAAGAACAGAGTAGGAGGAACCATAAATATAGCTAGCTACGTAAATCATTTACCTGCGGTAATCAAAGCTGAGCAGTATCAGTGGAGAGAACCCACAGGACAGAAAAACACCGAAATAATGCCAACTGATTTTTGACAAACATGCAAAAGTAGTTCTATGGAGGAAGTATAGTCTTTTCAACAAATGATTCTGGAGCAACAGGATATCCATAAGTTAAAAAGAAGACTTTGATCTAAACCTCACACCTTATACAAAAATTAACTCAAAATGGAGCATAGATTTAAACGTGTGGCATAAAACTATAAAAGTTCAGAAGGTAACCCAAAGGAAAACCTTTGAGACACAGAGCTTAGTGAGTTCTTACACATGATACCAAAAGCATAATCCAATACATAAAAGAAAAAGTTGAAAAAAAAGACTTCACCAAAACCAAAACCTTTTGCTCTGCAAAAGCCTCCATTAAGAGGATGCAAAAAAAACTAGAATTGACAGTTCCTTTTAAAAGCTGTATGTACACTTGCTCTAAGAAACAATTATGATAAGGAACCATAAGCAATTGCGTTTTTGAGCATTTATCTCAGAGAAATAAAAATTCATGTCTACAAGAAAACCTATATGTGACTGTCCAGAGCAGTTTTATTTGTAAAAACCTGAAACTGAAAAAAAAAAACAACAGATATTCCTCAATGGATTAATGACTAAACAAACCGTTTATGTGTATCTCCATGGAGTACTACACTTGATCTTAGCCAAAAGGCAGAGAAGACTCTGTGAAGAGTCCCTTGGACTGCAAGGAGATCAAACCAGTCAATCCTAAAGGAAATCAACCCTGAATATTCATCGGAAGGACTGATGCTGAAGCTGAAGCTCCAATACTTTGGCCACCTGATGTGAAGAGGTGACTCACTGGAAAAGACCCTGATGCTGGGAAAAACTCAGGGCAAGAGGAGAAGGGGGTGACAGAGGATGAGATGGTTGGA
>SJYW01049616.1:45004-116631 GCA_006410735.1 Raphicerus campestris
TTGACTGCACATGGCTTTGACTGGCCAAAAACATCCCGTATACACTGGCTTCTCCCCTCCCTCTTTGGAGCAGAGTCCTCAGGGCTACTAAGCAGCTGTCTCCCAGGCGATAGTCCTCAGTAAGGCTTCCAGAATAAAATGTAAGCTCATTACTCATATGTTGCCCATTTATCCTTAAGGCGACAGCTCTTCTTCCTGGGGTGGGCAGGGTCCTACCCAGAGAAGCCCTTCCCATTCCCTCCAGCGTCGGGGTCTCTCCCCAGGAGCCTGGGATACAGGTCTCAGGTCCAGGGGGCCCTCAGGTTGGGGGAGGGGAGTGCCACACCGGAAGCAAACCTCCCGGCTGGCCCTCTGGCTGCAGGGTCACTTCTCTCTGCCCCCGCTTCCATCTCCCACCTTCTCTCGCGTCCTCCTCCTCAACCCCCCTCCTCTGAAGTCGAGGCCACCTGCACCCCGAGTGGAAGTGGTGTTAGCGGAAAGGTTCCTCCCAGCCATGCTGCCCCTTGGTAGGAGGGGGTGGAGGGCTGCAGGACGTCAGGGTCCCTGGGAAATGGGCCTGATTCATCAGGGCTCCCCCAGCACTCTGAGAACTGGGAAGGATTAAGGCCTCCTTGAGAAAGTAGGGGGCCTGGGCTGACGGGCTCTAAGGAAACAGGGTAGGAGGGAAGAGGAGCCAGGAGAAGCCCTGTTCCCTGCTGGGTGTGCAGAGCATCGATGGGCCCTGACCGGCCTCAACTCTACCCACCAGGGCAGCCACAGGAAACAGAGGTGCTCTTGGCTCCCCCTTACTGGCCCCCAGTTTGGGTGAGGCAAGGGTGGGGTTGAAAAGTTCCCGGACAAAACTATGGGGCATCTCAAGGCTGCCCATTCTTTCCACTCCCTGCCACCCCACCCCCCACCATCACAGTGTTTCTCACTTCCTGGGTTCCTGGTTTTAGGTCTTGCCCACCTAAAGACAATTGACAGGGTCTGAACATCATTTGGATCCTGGCCATAGTCCTAAGCCCCACTGGACCCCATTCTGGACCCCACTGGACCCCATCACGCCCAGGTCTGACTGGTGAGTCAGTAATGTGTTTCCACCCCTGGGAGGTTTTATGGGTGCTGGAGGGGGATGGAAGCAAAGGAGGGGAATGTGCTGAGCAGCGGTCTCCAGAGAGGCAGGGGTCCCCAGAGGGGCAGGAGCGGCTCAGGAGGAGCGCTGGGAGGAGGGAGAGGCTGCCTGGGTGCGGCGGGGACAGCTGTCCCTCAGCTCTCCCGCCGCCTGACTTGAGGCTGGTGAGATGCTGCTTAAAAAAATAAGTGGATGAAAGAATTTAATGTACTTTTGTTTCGTGAACTTGAGGATTTTTAGAATCAGGAAATCATTGACATTTACACATAGTTTACATAGAAAAGAGGAAAGAAAAAAAATCCGCAAACCGGGTGCGGTAGGTGTAATTTGAGGTGTGGCTATTGGGGCCTGCTGGCCAGTGCCCAGTTCAGGGCTTCGCTGAAACGGGGACATAGCTGGGACCGGGGCTGCGATGCTGGCTGCATCTGCTATCATCTGATGACACCAGGTGGGACGCCCCAGGTGTGCCAGTCCTCAGGGCTGCCCAGGGGGGCACAGATGAGGCTGAAATCCAACCAGGTGCTGCCTGAGTACCCCCCTAAAAATGGGGTGCAGTTTTCTAATCAACAGGCCCCTCCCCATAGGAAGTGGGGACTCATTTGTCTAATTTCCAGAGAGGAGCGGGATCTGCCTGCCGCAGGCACTGTTGTTGGAGCTCGGGGTCCAGATATTCCACTCCATTTCTTTATTTTTAACTCACTGTATTTTTTATGAGGACATATTTAAAAATAAATTGCAGATATCCTGACACTCCACCTTTAAATAATTCAGTAGGCAACTCTAAAAAAAGAGCCTCTTGCTACATAGGAAATTAATATTATCACAGCCAATGCAATTAAAAACCATTTCTCAATAGCCCACGTTCCCCAGTTGGTTTTCAGATTTTCCCAGGAAATTCAGCACTCTAACCTTGAGCAGAAACCCATCAGACTGAGACCTCCGGTTTCTCCAGAAACCCCTACCTTGGATCCGGAGGGGAGCCTGGTCCCCAGAGGAGCTCAGAAAGAAGGCAGAGAACTGGAAAGAGGAAGTGGAATACTGGGGTTTCAGAGGAAAAGACCTCAAACCTGTGAGCCCAAATTGCTCCTGGACACATGGCATGCTGCCAGACTCTTAGAGGTGAGTGTCAACGGAGTGGTGGCTTTGGCACCTTCCTGGGACTGTGTACCCTCTCTTGCAAACGGTTAAAAGAGAAAAGAGGCATATTATAATGTTTAAGAGTTTATTTGAGCAGAAATCAACTTGAATTGGGCAGCATCCAAATCTAGCAGACAATGAAAGACTTTCATAGAGGAGTGGAAAAACAAGGAAGTTATACTGGCGAAAAAGCAGGTTGGTTATTGCAAAGCTGCTTTCCTCTGGCAGGGGTCTATCAGGCAGATTGCTTAAACAGGGCTCATCGGAGGACTCCTGATTGACTAGGTTAAGATTCCATTTCTGGGAGAGCTGAGAATACAGGTTAAGTCTCACTTTGGTGACATGGGGCTTAGCATAAGTGACTCCATTTGGGGCCTATGTCTTGTTTTTAACTGACCTCATGTGAAGTCATGGCTGCTCTGACTTATCTTCATCCCACCCATTTTCCAGAGAAAGAAACAGAGGTTCAGAGAGGGGTAGTGACCTGCCCAAGCCCACACATGGCTGAGCTAAGAAGCTAGCCTGGGTCTTGGGCCCAAGCCTTGTTCACCCTGAGCCCTTCTACTCACTGGGCTTATGTACAGAGTCTTTCCCGGTTCCCAACAGCACCCAAGGGGCTGGAAGTCTTCTGGTTGGTTGGTCAACAAGAGAACTGAGGATCTGAAAGGAGCTTGATGGGAAAACAGAGGGCCAAGTGGAAAAGGTGGCTCCTTCAAAGAGATCAAAGGTGGGAATGCAGAGCAGAGTTTTAGAGCCTGGAGGAAACGTGTTGTTTAGTCTCCAAAGTGAAAGTGAAGTCGCTCAGTTGTGTCCGACTCTTTCGGACCCCATGGACTGTAGCCTACCAGGCTCCTTCGTCTGTGGGATTTTCCAGGCAAGAGTACTGGAGTGGGTTGCCATTTCCTTCTCCAGGAGATCTTCCCAATCCAGGGGTTGAACCCCGGTCTCCCACATTGTAGGCAGATGCTTTACCGTCTGAGCCACCAGGGAAATCCAATCTCCAAGTCATGTCCAACTCTGCAACCCCACGGACTATAGCACACCAGGAAATGTAGGCAGCAGTATATCAATATATTCATATAATTTTATAATTTACAAGGCTCGTTCATTTTCATTACTTATTATCCTCACAACGACAGTATGGAGGTAATATTCCTCTCCTTATGGGTAAAGAGGGCTTCCCAGGTGGCACAGTGGTAAAGAATCTGCCTGCCAAAGCAGGAGATGTAGGATCCCTGGGTGGGAAAGATCCCCTGGAGAAGGGAATGGCAACCCACTCCAGTATTGTTGCCTGGAAAATTCCCTGGACAGAGGAGCCTGGCAGGCTACAGTCCATGGGGCTGCAAAGAGTCGGACATGCCTGAGCACACACATACCACACACCTGGGTGAGGAAGGAGGTCCAGAGCAGGCCTG
Source organism: Raphicerus campestris (assembly GCA_006410735.1). Taxonomy (NCBI): domain Eukaryota; kingdom Metazoa; phylum Chordata; class Mammalia; order Artiodactyla; family Bovidae; genus Raphicerus; species Raphicerus campestris. The sequence continues at coordinate 48,671 of SJYW01049616.1, forward strand.
CTGAAAGTGGCAGGTGGCTTTGTACTGGTGTCCGGGGCTCCTGAGTTCCATCAGGATTTTCCACTGCGTGTCCCCCTGCAGGCAGAATGGTGCTAGTGGTAAAGAACTCGCCTGCCAATGCAGGAGGCAAGGAGACGAGGGTCAGGAAGATGCCCTGGAGGAGGAAATGGCAACCCCACCCACTCCAGTGTTGCCTGGAAAATTCCATGGTCAGAGGAGCCTGGTGGGCTACAGTCCATGGGGCCGAAAAGATCTGGACATGACTGAGCACACACACAGAGACACACACACACTCACATACCCCTGCAGTCAGGACAGGAAGCCAGGAGGAGGTCGAGGTTGGGGCAGATTGGCACACAAACGCAGAGGCAACCCCATCCCCTTCCCACCGTGTATCAGGTAGGCAGCCACAGCCTCCTGGCAAGGAGGAAGGCTGGCCCTGGCTGCTGCAGGTCAGAAAGAGGTGTCAACAAGGAAGTGTGTGCTGTGGGCTCAGGTTGGTCCTCTTTCTCACCCTGATCCTTTCCTGTGTTCCATCTGCTGTCCATGGAGAAGCAAAGCCAGCTTCCCGTAGGTCTGGAGTTCACCGTCTGCCCACACGTGATCGTCTGTCCCTCTGACTGAGATCCGTCCTGAGCTGTCTGCTATGTCGCAGGCCAGTCCTCTCCTACATCTCACTCCCTCTGAAGCTCTGCATTCGTTCTGTGTCCCCCAAGTGTCTGATGCTTACTGATAATCCTACTTACTAACAGTAATCCAGATAGCTTGGTAATGTGGTTAGGATCAGTCCTATTTTTAGCAATGAGATTGGAGGTGGACACCATAAGAACGGGGACAAGGTTCACTTGGCCAGGAGGTGAGGAGAAAAAGGGTCCTTGCCACGTGGTGGCAAAAACGTTGGCAGCACTGCCACCTTCAGTAATGTGAAAAGTGGCAAATGTGCCTGATGAACCGAGTGGTGTGGCCGAGGTCTCCGGGCAAATCGTTGAGGGCGCTGCCTTGTTTCTCCTTATGCAACATGAGCGAAAAGAGAGAAACTACAGGCAGTGCTCTTAAATGTGAAGGGAGCTGGTACTTGATGGCTTTGAAAATTCTCAGCCTCTCCAGACAGTCAGTCAGTCAGTCGCTTAGTCATGTCTGACTCTTTGCGACCCCATTGACTGCAGCATGCCAGGCCTCCCTGTCCATCACCAACTCCCAGAGCTTGCTCAAACTCATGTCCATCGAGCCAGTGAATTGGTCCATCCAACCATCTCATCCTCTGTCATCCCCTTCTTCTCCTGCCCTCAGTCTTTCCCAGTATGAGGGTCTTCTCCAATGAGTCAGCTCTTTGCAATCAGGTGGCCAAAGTATTGAAGTTTCAACTTCAACATCAGTCCTTCCAATGAGTATTCAGGACTGATTTACTTTAGGATGGACTGGTTGGATCTCTTTGGAGTCCAAGGGACTCTCAAGAGTCTTCTCCAACACCACAGTTCAAAAGCATCAATTCTTCGGCACTCTGCTTTCTTTATAGTCCAACTCTCACATCCATACATGACTACTGGAAAAACCACAGCTTTGACTAGATGGACCTTTGTTGGCAAAGTAATGTCTCTGCTTTTTCATATGCTGGCTAAGTTTGTCATAGCTTTTCTTTCAAGAAGCAAGCGTCTTTTAATTTCATGGGTGCATTCACCATCTGCAGTGATTTTGGAGCCCAAGAAAATAAAGTCTGTCACTGTTTCCATTGTTTCCCTAATTGCCATGAGGTGATGGGACCAGATGCCATGATGTTCATTTTTTGAATGTTGAGTTTTAAGCCAGCTTTTTCACTCTTTCACTTTCATCAAGAGGCTCCTTAAATGATGCTAAAATCAAATCCAGAGCACTCTCAGGAAAATCTGGTCTAAAGATGAAACCAAGGGTGTGACTATAAATCCCTTGTGAAGACCTCAGAAAGATGAAAGATAATGCCTCAGACCAAAGGACTTTAATGAGTTTAAGGGCTACTGCCTCACAGACTCTTTCAATCAAACATGAGGTCTTTTAAGAAGCTTAAAGACAGTCTGGACGTTTCTAAGAAGCTAAAAATAGAATTACCATATGACTCATCAGTTCCACTTCTGGGTAGACGTATGAAAAAACAAAACAAAACCATGAATTTGACAAGATACATGCACCTGAATGTTCATAGCAGCAGTTTTTAGAGTTGCCAAGGTAAGGAAATGGCCCAAGCTTCTCTCAACAGATAAACTGAGAAAGATGTTATTGATACATACATCCAAACATACGATGGAATACTACTTAGCCTTAAAAAGAATGAATTTTGCTATTCACAACAATATGGAGGGCTCTGAGGTATGGTTAGTAAAATAAGTCAGACAGAGGAAGAAAAATACTTTGTAACATCACTTATATGTGAAAGCTGAAAAATACAACAAACCAGTAACTGTAACAAAAAAGAGAAGCATAATATATAGAGAACAAACTAGTGGCTACTGTGGGGAGAAGGAAGGGTGGAGGGGCACCATAGGGGTAGGAGAGTAAGAGCTACAAATTATTTTGTATAAAATAAGCTACAAGGATACTGTATAAAATAGGAAATAGAGCCAATATTTCAAAGTAACTATCAATGGAGTATCACCTTTAAAAATGGTGAATCACTATGTTGTATGCCTGAAACTTATATAAATTATATATCAACTATACTTAATTTAAAATAGAGGGGAAAAAGCATTATCACTCAGCAGCAGAATCCCAAGGTACAGAAGAGATCCTGTCTTGAAGAGATTTGTGGGAGTGGCTTTTGTCTAATTGAGTGAATCCCAATAAGATACATAGGAGACCCACACTGGTTTTTTTTTTTTTTTTTTTTTTTNAGTCCTATTTTTAGCAATGAGATTGGAGGTGGACACCATAAGAACGGGGACAAGGTTCACTTGGCCAGGAGGTGAGGAGAAAAAGGGTCCTTGCCACGTGGTGGCAAAAACGTTGGCAGCACTGCCACCTTCAGTAATGTGAAAAGTGGCAAATGTGCCTGATGAACCGAGTGGTGTGGCCGAGGTCTCCGGGCAAATCGTTGAGGGCGCTGCCTTGTTTCTCCTTATGCAACATGAGCGAAAAGAGAGAAACTACAGGCAGTGCTCTTAAATGTGAAGGGAGCTGGTACTTGATGGCTTTGAAAATTCTCAGCCTCTCCAGACAGTCAGTCAGTCAGTCGCTTAGTCATGTCTGACTCTTTGCGACCCCATTGACTGCAGCATGCCAGGCCTCCCTGTCCATCACCAACTCCCAGAGCTTGCTCAAACTCATGTCCATCGAGCCAGTGAATTGGTCCATCCAACCATCTCATCCTCTGTCATCCCCTTCTTCTCCTGCCCTCAGTCTTTCCCAGTATGAGGGTCTTCTCCAATGAGTCAGCTCTTTGCAATCAGGTGGCCAAAGTATTGAAGTTTCAACTTCAACATCAGTCCTTCCAATGAGTATTCAGGACTGATTTACTTTAGGATGGACTGGTTGGATCTCTTTGGAGTCCAAGGGACTCTCAAGAGTCTTCTCCAACACCACAGTTCAAAAGCATCAATTCTTCGGCACTCTGCTTTCTTTATAGTCCAACTCTCACATCCATACATGACTACTGGAAAAACCACAGCTTTGACTAGACGGACCTTTGTTGGCAAAGTAATGTCTCTGCTTTTTCATATGCTGGCTAAGTTTGTCATAGCTTTTCTTTCAAGAAGCAAGCGTCTTTTAATTTCATGGGTGCATTCACCATCTGCAGTGATTTTGGAGCCCAAGAAAATAAAGTCTGTCACTGTTTCCATTATTTCCCTAATTGCCATGAGGTGATGGGACCAGATGCCATGATGTTCATTTTTTGAATGTTGAGTTTTAAGCCAGCTTTTTCACTCTTTCACTTTCATCAAGAGGCTCCTTAAATGATGCTAAAATCAAATCCAGAGCACTCTCAGGAAAATCTGGTCTAAAGATGAAACCAAGGGTGTGACTATAAATCCCTTGTGAAGACCTCAGAAAGATGAAAGATAATGCCTCAGACCAAAGGACTTTAATGAGTTTAAGGGCTACTGCCTCACAGACTCTTTCAATCAAACATGAGGTCTTTTAAGAAGCTTAAAGACAGTCTGGACGTTTCTAAGAAGCTAAAAATAGAATTACCATATGACTCATCAGTTCCACTTCTGGGTAGACGTATGAAAAAACAAAACAAAACCATGAATTTGACAAGATACATGCACCCGAATGTTCATAGCAGCAGTTTTTAGAGTTGCCAAGGTAAGGAAATGGCCCAAGCTTCTCTCAACAGATAAACTGAGAAAGAAGATGTTATTGATACATACATCCAAACATACGATGGAATACTACTTAGCCTTAAAAAGAATGAATTTTGCTATTCACAACAATATGGAGGGCTCTGAGGTATGGTTAGTAAAATAAGTCAGACAGAGGAAGAAAAATACTTTGTAACATCACTTATATGTGAAAGCTGAAAAATACAACAAACCAGTAACTGTAACAAAAAAGAGAAGCATAATATATAGAGAACAAACTAGTGGCTACTGTGGGGAGAAGGAAGGGTGGAGGGGCACCATAGGGGTAGGAGAGTAAGAGCTACAAATTATTTTGTATAAAATAAGCTACAAGGATACTGTATAAAATAGGAAATAGAGCCAATATTTCAAAGTAACTATCAATGGAGTATCACCTTTAAAAATGGTGAATCACTATGTTGTATGCCTGAAACTTATATAAATTATATATCAACTATACTTCAATTTAAAATAGAGGGGAAAAAGCATTATCACTCAGCAGCAGAATCCCAAGGTACAGAAGAGATCCTGTCTTGAAGAGATTTGTGGGAGTGGCTTTTGTCTAATTGAGTGAATCCCAATAAGATACATAGGAGACCCACACTGGTTTTTTTTTTTTTTTTTAAAGAGAAATGACATTCATAAACACTGCCAGCTTGACTGAAAGGAACAAGGTGGCACAAAATTTCAAAAGGCGTTTGTATCTCCCAAGGAGGGGCAGGAAGCAGGCTGAGAAAACTACAAAGGTATGAACATGGGTTGCCTTTCATGAAAAGTGAAGGATGACTCAGAGGGCAGGATTGAGAGCCCAGAAAGGGAAGCCAAGAGCCTTGGGGAATTACTTTCAGGTAGGAGCAGGGCAGAGTCCTCATGGAGGAATTTCTAACATGTGTGCAGCTGAGTTTTAGCTTTTCTATGGATCTGTGGTTCCTTTTGCCTCCTATTTCCCATATATATATATATATATNCCATGATGTTCATTTTTTGAATGTTGAGTTTTAAGCCAGCTTTTTCACTCTTTCACTTTCATCAAGAGGCTCCTTAAATGATGCTAAAATCAAATCCAGAGCACTCTCAGGAAAATCTGGTCTAAAGATGAAACCAAGGGTGTGACTATAAATCCCTTGTGAAGACCTCAGAAAGATGAAAGATAATGCCTCAGACCAAAGGACTTTAATGAGTTTAAGGGCTACTGCCTCACAGACTCTTTCAATCAAACATGAGGTCTTTTAAGAAGCTTAAAGACAGTCTGGACGTTTCTAAGAAGCTAAAAATAGAATTACCATATGACTCATCAGTTCCACTTCTGGGTAGACGTATGAAAAAACAAAACAAAACCATGAATTTGACAAGATACATGCACCCGAATGTTCATAGCAGCAGTTTTTAGAGTTGCCAAGGTAAGGAAATGGCCCAAGCTTCTCTCAACAGATAAACTGAGAAAGAAGATGTTATTGATACATACATCCAAACATACGATGGAATACTACTTAGCCTTAAAAAGAATGAATTTTGCTATTCACAACAATATGGAGGGCTCTGAGGTATGGTTAGTAAAATAAGTCAGACAGAGGAAGAAAAATACTTTGTAACATCACTTATATGTGAAAGCTGAAAAATACAACAAACCAGTAACTGTAACAAAAAAGAGAAGCATAATATATAGAGAACAAACTAGTGGCTACTGTGGGGAGAAGGAAGGGTGGAGGGGCACCATAGGGGTAGGAGAGTAAGAGCTACAAATTATTTTGTATAAAATAAGCTACAAGGATACTGTATAAAATAGGAAATAGAGCCAATATTTCAAAGTAACTATCAATGGAGTATCACCTTTAAAAATGGTGAATCACTATGTTGTATGCCTGAAACTTATATAAATTATATATCAACTATACTTCAATTTAAAATAGAGGGGAAAAAGCATTATCACTCAGCAGCAGAATCCCAAGGTACAGAAGAGATCCTGTCTTGAAGAGATTTGTGGGAGTGGCTTTTGTCTAATTGAGTGAATCCCAATAAGATACATAGGAGACCCACACTGGTTTTTTTTTTTTTTTTAAAGAGAAATGACATTCATAAACACTGCCAGCTTGACTGAAAGGAACAAGGTGGCACAAAATTTCAAAAGGCGTTTGTATCTCCCAAGGAGGGGCAGGAAGCAGGCTGAGAAAACTACAAAGGTATGAACATGGGTTGCCTTTCATGAAAAGTGAAGGATGACTCAGAGGGCAGGATTGAGAGCCCAGAAAGGGAAGCCAAGAGCCTTGGGGAATTACTTTCAGGTAGGAGCAGGGCAGAGTCCTCATGGAGGAATTTCCAACATGTGTGCAGCTGAGTTTTAGCTTTTCTATGGATCTGTGGTTCCTTTTGCCTCCTATTTCCCATATATATATATATATTTTTTTTCCTTCTTTTTTGATGGCACTGCGTCTTCTTTGTGGCTCTTGGTCTCTTTGCTGAAGCATGAGGAGCTTCTCTATCTGCAGGGCATGAGCTCTAAAGCCTGAGGGCTCTCTAGATACAGTGAGCAGGTTTAGCTGCCCCACAGCATGTGGAATCTTAGTTCCCTGACCAGGGATCAAACCCACATCCCCTGCCTTGGAAGGCAGATTCTTAACCACTGGACTACCAGGGAAGTCCTTTTTTTTAGGTTCTCACTCTGTTGAATAAGCACTTCTATCAGGGTAATCCCATGCCTGAAGCACCTTTGTCTGTTGGCTATATCGTGGCTCAGATGGTAAAGCGTCTGTCTACAATGAGGGAGACCCGGGTTTGATCCCTGGGTTGGGAAGATCCTCTGGAGAAGGAAATGACAATCCACTCCAGTACTATTGCCTGGAAAATCCCATGAACAGAGAGGAGCTTGGTAGGCTACAGTCCATGGGGTCGCATAGTCGGACACAACTGAGCGACTTCACTTTCAGTCTATGTCTGATAACTTATCTCTCTAGCTCACAGGTCTGCATATTGAGAACTGTACCTGAGGAGTTTCATCCACACCTGGGCCTGATCCAAATGGCAATTTCCTGGGCCTCATTCTGATGAAATTTTTGATGGCCTTTTGAAGGCATGAGCATATTTTGCATGTGGGAGAAACATAAGTATCTTGTGGCCTGTGTATGCACTGTGGCAGTTTCTGAACAGTCCACAGAATCTTTAATATACCTTCCTTCAAGAGATGGAGCCGAATCCTTCTCCCTTTGAGTGAGGGCTGGACCCAGTAACCAGCTTCTAATGAACAGAATACAGCAGAAGTGGTGTGTGACTTCAGAGATTAAGTTGTAAAAGGCACTGGGAATTTGTCTCCACCACCCTCTCCAGCATTGATCATTCTGGATAAGGAGCCAAGACCTTGGTCCTATATCCATGTGGGGAGCCACCTGCCAACTGGTCCTCCAGGCACAGCCAGGCTCTCAGGTGACTGCAGCTTGTGTTGACACCCCGACCGCCACCACGTGAGAGAATCTGAACTGGGAACACCCAGTTAGGATGGATGCCCTAGGGTGCTCTATGAGATAATACACATGTCATTTGTTAAGTTTCTAAATTTGGGTGCAACTTATCGTGCAGCCTCAAATGAGTTAGGAAGGAAACCACGAGTCTTTTTTCTTTTCATTAGAAGCCAATGGATGATGGCATTTCAAGAAGGAAGGAGAGGTAAGCTGTACCCACTGCTGCTTATCTGTCCAGTATAATGATGTTTGAGCCCTGGCCAGTGGATTTAGCAATGTGGAAGCCGCTGGAGACTGACAAGATGTTTCAGGGAGTGAGCCATGAAATTAAAAGATGCTTGCTCCTTGGAAGAAAAGCTATGACCAACCTAGACAGCATATTAAAAAGCAGAGGCATTACTTTACCAACAAAGGTCCGCCTAGTCAAAGCTATGGTTTTTCCAGTGGTCTTGTATGGATGTGAGAGTTGGACCATAAAGAAAGCTGAGCACCAAAGAATTGATGCTTTTGAACTGTGGTGTTGGAGAAGACTCTTGAGAGTCCCTTGGACTGCAAGGAGATCCAACTAGTCCATCCTAAAGGAGATCAGTCCTAAATATTCATTGGAAGGACTGATGCTGAAGCTGAATACTTCAATACTGATGCTGAAGCTTCAATACTTTGGCCACCTGATGCGAAGAGCTGACTCAGTTGAAAAAACCCTGATCCTGGGAAAGACTGAAGGTGAGAGAAGAAGGGGACAACAGAGGATGAGATGGTTGGATGGAATCACTGACTCAATGGACATGAGTCTGAGTAAACTCCAGGAGTTGGTGATGGACAGGGAGGCCTGGCGTGCTACAGTTCATGGGGTCGCTGAGTCAGACACGACTGAGTGACTGAACTGAACTGAACTGAAACAAATTGGAGTGGGTTCAAGAGAGAACAAAAAGACAAATACCATAGGCTGAGAGTGTATTCAGCCTTTACGAAGGAGTTGCTGTGAAGAGCAATAGAACATGGAACAGTAGCTGGAGGTGCTGCGGGGTCGAGAGAAGTATTTTACTATGTCCATAGCCCATTGCATTGTAATTGTTACAACAAGGTAGAGAGGGATTAAAAACGTTGCAGAAGAGAGGGGAGAACTTCTGGAGTAACTTTTTTCCAGAAAGAGGGGATTTAGGGCTGATGTGGCAACGTCACCTGAGATGTGAGCAGGAGAGTAACGGGAAGAGCTTGTGTTGTTGACTCTGGGCTTCAGAGGACGGAGTGAGAAGACCTGGGGATTTGGGGATGAGGTTAGTTTAATGAATCTGTAAGGCCTTATGGAGAGTGATTCTGGGTGATGAGGAAGGACCAGGGAACCCTGGGCATCTTGTCCTGACTGGAGGAGACGGATGGATGCAGGTGTGAAGAGGCTGGTCTGGGGGTCCCAGAGTTTTCACAGGAACAACTGGAAATCTGAGGTCTTGCTCACTCCTGCCCTTGGTGTTGGGTGGTGGGAGGGGTGGTTTGATGGAAAACCTGGGGTCCCTCTCTGCTCCTTGTAAGAAGGTGTGGAAGCTGTGTGAGGTTGGTGGCAGTAAATGGGTAAAAATTGCCTGAATCCATCCTGAAGAATAAAGAGAGAGCTCCATAAATGTTTTTTGTTTGTTTTAATTTTTATTTCTGTATTTATTTATTATTTGTTTGGGGACAGGCTGGGTCTTTGTTGCTGTGCGTGGGCTTTTTTCGAGTTGCAGTGAGTGGAGGGCAAGCTTCAGTTTCACTTACACTTCATGCTGATGGTTCCTTTCTGGAGCTAGACGCACATTCCTATCTTTGAAAGTTTGCAATGTGAAGGTTCGTATGTTGGGAACTCACTGTACTGAGTTCCTATGGAGGCTTAAACAACAAACATTTACTGCTCGCAGTTCTGGAGACCAGGAAGTCCAAGATCAAAGCAGAGGGAGATTCCATGTCAGGGGAGGGCTTCCTGGTTCGTAGAGGGTGCCATGTCCCCAGTGTGGCAGAAGGGGCAAGGGTGCTTTGTAGGGTCTCTTTTATAAGAGCGCTAATTACATTCGTGAGGGCTACACTCTCAGGACCCAGTCACTCCCAAAGGCCCCACCTCCTAATACCTAATACCATCAACTTGGGGGTTAGGATTTCAGTACACAAATTTTTGGTGGAGACATTCAGTCTAATCCACAAACCTCTGTAACACACTATCAGAGTTTCTCAATATGGACAGGCTGCTGAGAAGTAGCAGAGGTTTCCAGAAAGTTCTGAGGAAAGACAGAGGCCAGTGAACACAAGACACAAAAGGGCACTTGGAAGAAACAGAAAGTACACAAGGCCTGGGGGAAAAAAGACCCCAAACTTTCAAAGTGAAAAGTTTCCTATCGCCAGAGGAGAGAGGGCATTCCCAGATAAAACAGGCAGGCTGCGTAAGCGGTGCCGGTGGTGAAGAACCTGTCTGCCAGTGCAGGAGACATAGAGACTCGGGTTTGATCCCTGGGTCGGGAAGATCACCTGGAGGAAGGCATAGCAACCCACTGCAGTATTCCTGCCTGGAGAATCCCATGGACAGAGGAGCCTCATGGGCTAGAGCCCACCAGGTTGCAAAGAGTCAGACACAACTGAGCGGCTAAGCACACACACACACACACACACACACACACACACACACACACACAGTGTTCCTCAGCTCTAGTCAGAGAGTGAAATGCGTGAGAAGGAAGCTTGACTTTGAAGATGGAGGAAGGGAGCCATGAGCCAAGGAGCGTGGCAGACTCTAGAAGTCAGCAAGAAAACAGCACTGTGGTTGTACAGCTACAAGGAACTGAATTCTGCCCAAGACCCGAATGAGTGATAAAAGAATTTTCTCTAACTGCCTCCAGAAAGGAATACTGCTGACTGACTCTTTGATTTTAGTCCAGTGAGACTCATACTGAACTTCTGATCTACATAACTCAGATCATAAACGTCCGTCATTTTAAGCCACTGTGTTTGTGGCAGTTTGGGGTCTCAGCAGTAGGTAACGACGGCACTCAGAGTGAGTGAGTTTTGTAATTATACTTGATGGTACAGTACTAAAACCCAGTGAGTTATTTGTTAAATTGTAGTGAAGCAAACGTGAACTGTGAACTTCCAGATGTTCAAGCTGGTTTTAGAAAAGGCAGAGGAACCAGAGATCATATTGCCAACATCCGCTGGATCATTAAAAAAGCAAGAGAGTTCCAGAAACACATCTATTTTTGCTTTATTAACTATGCCAAAGCCTTTGACTGTGTGGGTCACAATAAACTGTGGAAAATTCTGAAAGAGATGGGAATACCAGACCACCTGACCTGCCTCTTGAGAAATCTGTATGCAGGTCAGGAAGCAACAGTTAGAACTGGACATCCATTTAGAACAACAGACTGGTTCCAAATAGGAAAAGGAGTACATCAAGGCTGTATATTGTCACCTTGCTTATTTAACTTGTATGCAGAGTACATCATGAGAAATGCTGGGCTGGAAGAAGCACAAACTGGAATCAAGATTGCCGGGAGAAATATCAATCACCTCAGATATGCAGATGACACACCCTTATGGCAGAAAGTGAAGAGGAGCTAAAAACCCTCTTGATGAAAGTGAAAGAGGAGAGTGAAAAAGTTGGCTTACAGCTCAACATTCAGAAAACAAAGGTCATGGCATCTGGTGCCATCACCTCATGGCAAATAGATGGGGAAACAATGGCTGACTTTATTTTTTTGGGCTCCAAAATCACTGCAGATAGTGATTGCAGCCATGAAATCAAAAGATGCTTACTCCTTGGAAGGAAAGTTATGACCAACCTAGATAACATATTAAAAAACAGAGACATTACTTTGCCAACAAAGGTCCATCTAGTCAAGGCTATGGTTTTTCCAGTGGTCATGTATGGATGTGTGAGTTGGACTATAAAAAAAGCTGAGTGCCGAAGAATTGATGCTTTTGAACTGTGGTGTTGGAGAAGACTCTTGAGAGTCCCTTGGACTGCAAGGAGATCCAACCAGTCCATTCTTAAGGAGATCAGTCCTGGGTGTTCATTGGATCAACTGATGTTGAAGCTGAAACTCCAATACTTTGGCCACCTGATGTGAAGAGCTGACTCATTTGAAAAGACCCTGATGCTGGGAAAGATTGAGGGCAGGAGGAGAAGGGGATGACAAAAGATGAAATGGCTGGATGGCATCACCGACTCAATGGACATGGGTTTGGGTGGATTCTGGGAGTTGGTGATGGACAGGGAGGCCTGGCGTGCTGCGGTTCATGGGGTCACAAAGAGTTGGACATGACTGAGTGACTGAACTGAACTGAATGAAGCAAATACATCATAAAACAAGTGGCATGTAAAACATGAAAAGGATAAAAACACAAGTTCAAAACATACTTATTTTTAAAAAAGCATATTAATTAAAAAGCTCTTGAACACATAAATTCTAGTGTTTTGTGAGCTTCTTGTGAAGTAACACTTTCTGTTGCTAAGAGTTAAAATCTGTCTGCAGTTGCTAACCATGACTGAAAGACTGAAACAGACAATTTGGTCCACAATATTGGGTTAATCCATGGCAAAGAAGGAGCTTAAGCATCACTCTCCATTGACCCTTTAGTTCCACGTATTCAGGAATTGGCTAATGTTATAGAAAACCAACTCTGAAAATAAATAAACCTAGCAAAGTGTTTTTGGAGTAACTTGGAAAAGGCATAAATATTGCCATCATATCTCTTCTTTCACTACAGGTGCAATTTAAACACAATGATATGAAGGAATTCTTTTGTATTTACTTCCATTGCCTAAAACACAACTAACCCTGAGCTGTATAAATCTATGAAGAATTACATTGCTGACAAGCGGTTTGGGGTTTAAGTTTTATGTGGGAGTATGATCTGATGGCTGTGGCTGCTGTTAACAGGAAAACATCCTGGAATCCACATTCAGATTTCGGAGCTCTGGGCCACAGTGTAATGCAATGCACTGCTTCCTTCATCGAGAAAGTCTTGCTATGAAAAAAACCAACAGCACAACTGAACNGTTAACAGGAAAACATCCTGGAATCCACATTCAGATTTCGGAGCTCTGGGCCACAGTGTAATGCAATGCACTGCTTCCTTCATCGAGAAAGTCTTGCTATGAAAAAAACCAACAGCACAACTGAACAGGGTCTTTGCCAAAGTGGTAAAAACTGTGAATTGCATAAAGATGAGTGGCTTTGTTTGAGCATCTTTGAAAAGGCTTGTAAACCATGGGGACAGTGTGTGAAGTGTGTGTGTGTGCGCGCACATGAGAGTCCCCAGGGCACGTGTTCCCTACAACCTCCCCAGGAGACCCAGCTGTGGGGGGCAGCCTGGCTTCCATGCCTTGGTTATCAGGAGGCACCAAAAAGGAGCGAGGGGATCCCAGGGAAGGGGCTCACCTGGCGACACCCCCAGGTAGAACTGCACGGACTTGGAGACAGAGCGGCCGGAAGCGTGGTAGATGTGATACCAGTAGTGCCCCGAGTCTTCCTCCCTCAGACCAGTCATGGTGACTGGTGGTCTGTGCACAGGTTGGGAAAGAANAGCACTCCATCCATGGACCATAACAAAGGCTTGGGCCCCAGGTCCTGACTCTGTGCTCTGCCTTGACCTCCCCACGTGGCCTCTCAAGGCACCTGTGAGTGATAACTTCACTATTTCTATTTCCCTTGTCATCTTTTGTTGAACCCTATCCAGCACTCTTAACAAATGTTAATCTAACAAAGTCACAGCAGCCCCGTGGGGCAGTAATAAGATAACGGTGCATCTCTTCTGTTTGGTACCACGGAGCAGCTCAAAAACAATGGGACTCATCCTTACGCCAGTGGGAAGGACGGGGGGAGGGACAGTTAGGGAGTGTGGGATGGACATGTACACACTGCTGTATTTAAAATGGATAACCAACAAGGACCTACTGTATAGCACAAGGAACTCTGCTCAATGCTATGTGGCAGCTTGGATGGCAGTGGTGTCTGGGGGAGAATGCATACATGNTGGGATGGACATGTACACACTGCTGTATTTAAAATGGATAACCAACAAGGACCTACTGTATAGCACAAGGAACTCTGCTCAATACTATGTGGCAGCTTGGATGGCAGTGGTGTCTGGGGGAGAATGCATACATGCATATGTATGGCTGAGTCCCTTTGCTGTTCACCTGAAGCTATCACAACATTGCTTGTTAATCAGCTATACCCCAATACAAAGTAAAAAAGTTTTTTTTTAAATAAACAGTAAGGAAAAAAAGAACGGGGCTCATCTTAGACGTGAACACAGCTTCAGGTCCAAACTTCATGTTGGGTTTAATTGTTAGTGCAGAGTGGCATGGGCTTCCCTGGTGGCTCCGTGGTAAAGAATCTGCCTGCAATGCAGGAGATGCTGGTCGGATCTCTGGGTCGGTAAAATCTCCTGGAGGAGGGTACGGCAACCCATTCCAGTATTCTTGCCTGGAGAATCCCATGGACAGAGGAGCCTGGTGGGCTACATACAGTCCACAGGGTCGCAAAGAGTTGGGCACATCTGAAGCAATTGAGCACACATGCGTGCAGAGTGGCGTGGAGAGTATAATCTCATCTCTGCAAAGAAGGATCAACTCAGATGGTACATTTGTTTGCTCACGTAAGCCTACAGTTACTGAAACCCAGGAACTGCCTAAAAATCTATGCATCCATCAAACAACAGGGCTACCTTTAGAGGGGAGGAGCCTGGTTAGTGTTGGGGGAAGGAGTGGAGAAGGGAACTTTATCTGTTTGCCACTGTGGTGCTTGTTTTTAAGAAAGAATCTTTACATACACAATTTCATGTGTTGCTGTGTAATGAAGATAATATTTTAAATATTGTGCTATGTTTTAAATGGTCAAGGAGGTCGGGTGGGGAAAATGGGCATCCAGAGAAACCAGCATCTATGTTCCCGAGGCCAGTGCAGGAGGGGCGGGTGGTGATAGCCCTAGGTCTGCACACCCTGCCGAGGTGAGGGGCTCGTCTGAAGGTCAAGAGGAACGTATATACTGAATGAAAGCACAGGAGAACCAGTGAGAACACAGTTCTCAGGAGATGGCCTGGGGAGAGTAGCTTCAGGTGAACTTGGGACCAGGAAATGCCATGGGGATAGGAACTCTTGGTGGCAGGTAGGAGGGCTGGTGAAGGGTGTGGTCAGTGGTGAAGGGGTTTAGCACTGGCTGCCCCTAAATATGCCACTTTGGCATATTGGTTATTTTGAATGAAAGTTGCTTGGAAAACAGCTGGCACGAGAACACCCTGACCCACCTCTGTCCCCCTTAAAGCAGGAAATTAATCTCCCATGTGATGGTACTCTCCGTGTACGAGGAGGGTAGGAAGCATGCTTATCATAGGAGATAGGGAGTTCAAGGCCGAGAAAGCTGTAGAAACAACCTTTGTTACTTTGATTTGCGATCCCAAGCCCAAACCCCTTTGTTTTGTCAAACCTTCACAGATAATTGTTGTTTTGTCTGAATGGTATAAAAGCTGCCTACTTTGGTCACTTTTTTGAGCCTCATATCTTTGGAGTTCCCATATGTATGAAATTAAATTTATTTCCTCCTGTTGATCGGGCTTCTGTCAATTCAGTTATTGGACCAGCCAAAAAGAACCTAGAAGAGTAGAGGAAAATTCTTCCCCTACGGTGGGCTGCTGGATTCTACCCGGCAGAGGCAGAGAAATCTGCAGAAAGGATGCGTCAGCAGGCCCTGCCCAAGGCCTCAGAGACTCTTTCCAAGTACATTGGAGAGCCTCTGACTTGAGCCTGGGCTTGTCCAGACTCCTCAGGTGTGTCCTGTGTTGTTCAGACATCCTGAGTGAGAGGAAGTGAGAGCTGGGGCCAGGTAGGGGGTGGGCACAAGCTCTGAGATCTGGGACTAGAGGGGACAGGGCTCTCTGCCTGAGAGAGAGAAAGAGGGAAGAGAGAGGAGAGAAAACCTGAGCTGGTGTTAAGCTAATCATGCCAGAGTGACTGTCCCTTATTCTGCCTGTGTCTGACTTGTCTTGGTCATTTCACAGACAAGGAATTCATGTGCTTGTTGGAGTCAAAGTTAGAGGCAAGTTCAGTTCTTAAATGATTGCTTGAGGTTCCCCATGCAAATGTTTAATTAATTAATTTTTGGCCCTACGGCATGACTTGCAGAATCTTAGTTCCCAGGTTAAGGATTGAACCTGAGCCACAGAAGTGACACAGGCCAAGTCTTAACCCCTGGGCTGCTGAGAAATTCCCCCATACCCCACCACATAAGTTTTAAACCCTTGCAATGGTCCAGATGGAACAAAAATAATAAAGTTTTATAAATGAGGAAAAACCCCTCCAAGTACTTGTATTTTCCTCTGTTGTAGAATATTGTAAAACTTTGATAAATATGTAACTTGAGTCAACTGTGTTAGGACTTCAGGTCTGTCCCAGTCTGTGTTGAACTTCAACATAATAAGGGCTTCTCTGGTGGCGCAGATGGTAAAGAATCGGCCTGTGATGAGGAGACCTAGATTTGATCACTGGGTCAGGAAGATCCCCTGGAGAAGGGAAGGGCAACACACTCCAGTATTCTTGCCTGGAGAATTTCAGGGACAGAGGAGCCTGGTGGGCTACACTCCATAGGAGAGTAGAGTCGGACATGACTGAGCAATTAATACAACAGGCAACTCAACACTATGAATGGCTTTCAAATGTGTGATTTCCTTAGGGAAATCTTTTTCAGTTTCTAGAACCCTTTTTCCAGCCTCAGAGTTTCTGGAATCCTTGCTGTCTCTGCCCAGATCTTACTCCTTGCACCTGGCTGATGGGCAGAGTCACTCCACTGGAATCCCTTCTTTTGGGATTTCCACCTGCAGTTCCAGCTGGGCCTCATCTCCCTGCTCTCTGGAGATCACCAAATTCATGCTGAGCTTTAGAAGGAGCGTGGAGGAGTGGAAAGAGTCCTGATTCAGTCTGACCCCATGTGTGTGTGTTTGTGGGTGGGAGGGAGTGGTAGGAGGTATTCGAAAAGAAGTTCAGAAGATCTGGCTCTAAGCATACTTTTCTGCTGGAGACCAGAGCCCCCTAGGGAGGAAAACTTTAGAAAAAGAAATCTCAAGGAAGGCCATTGGAAGTCTAGCCAGAGATGTAGACCTCATAGTCTTGATGGAAGAGAAGGTGTAATATTCCCATTTTATAGACAGGGAAACTGAGTCCCCTCTGTCCCTGCAGTCACACAGAGAGGGAGGAGCAGGCAGGTGGAGCTGCCTTTACTCACCCCTCCCGGGACTACTGTGGTCTCAGCTTCTCTCAGATTCTTCTCACGTCCTGAATCTTGGGGTTGAGGGGTGGGGAAGAAAACAGGTACCCCCTAGAAGGTCAACAGAGTAATGGGCGCCATCCCGCGCTGTTTTCTGTAACAGGGCCACAGACTATGCCCTTGCCTGAGCGCAGTTCCCACAGAGCCATCTGCCCGCAGCTCCTCCTGGGAGAGTTGCACGTGTGAGCAAGAGATGGGACTCAAGACTGGAGACAGAGACTGACCTGGGGCGTGAGCGCTCTCTCGGCAGGTTCTGTTCCCCGAGGTCCCACTGAGCTCCCCACAAAGGCCCAGATGCTCAGCAGAGACTGCACCATTGGGGCTCCGGGACCCCCAGTTCTGCACGCAAGATGCTCACCCAAAGACGTGGAGAAACAGCAGCGCAGGGAAACTGTGACTCCACTGTCGGCGGCGAGGGGAGGGCCCCTTTTCACACAGCAAAGTGCAAGTCGGGAGGACGGAGCGCTGCGAAGAGTAAGTGTGGGCAAAACGCGATCTTGGGAGGAATCGGAGGGGAGCTGCGGCGCGGTTAACACACACGCGCAGCCTGGAGGGCCTATAGCGCACTTTGGCCAGCAGGGGGCGGGGCAGCCCGTCCATCAGCCGAGCGCGCTCCTGGCTCCCGGCCCTGCCCTGCTCCTCCGCGGAGCAGCCAGGCTGCGCTCCTTGTTTAGCCCCGGCGCGACTCCGGCAGAAGGAGCTCTGAGCCTAGAGTCCTCTGGGCCCCCGTGATGCCACTAATTCACAGGGGAACCTTAAGAGAATCACAAGACTCCCCGTGCCTCGGTTTCCTCATTGTGAAAGAGGAGATTGACGACTGCTTCACTCTTTAGGCCAGTGATTTCCAGGCTTACCTGCATACGGGGATCTCCAGGGGGTCTTTAAACACACTGATGCCTGGTCCCACCCCAGGGGGATCTTTTCATTGGTCTGCGTCTGGTGTGGGCCTTGGCATCTTCTCATACCTTCCAGGTGATTCTAAGGTGCCGACAAGTTTGAGAATTCCAGAGATAGGTACCCTCGTGACAAGGCCTTGGAAACTAAGTTGCTAGTGTGTTTTTAGCTCTTTCTCCTAAGGTCCCCTTTTTATTGTCTTGTTTTCTTAAAATTGAAATTCTATCTCCTTTCTGTGTCTTCCTAGCTCCTGTATACCTGGATAAGTGGAAAATGTAGATTTCCCTCACAATCTGAACTCAAAAGACTTAAATATTGACTCATCTCACCTATGACGTAAATAAACCTGTGATGCAAAAACCCATGCAATCTGAGTAAGCCTGAGCTGAGGGCATCTTTCCCAGGCTCCTGGGTGGTGTGGGCTGTGCAGGGCCAGAGAGTTGTGAAATATCAGTGCTTCTCCCAGGAGCACGAGTATAAGGACAAAACCTGGGGTTAAGAAGCGGCTCCAGGTTAGTCATCAGCTTCAGGCCCCAGGAAAAGGCTTAGAAGCCTCCACGTTTTATCTGGGACGACCCTAAATCTGATGAGGATGACAGGCTTCAGTGGGAAGGAGAGATTTCAAGAAATGAAAAGGGACCTGGGCCAGAAAGTGGGTCTGATGGAGGAGAAGGCGTGGAACAGAACTTCCCATTCCTGATTTCCCTCGCACTGCCTCCCCCGGACTCCTCACTTCTCAGGGCTATACCAATACTGGGGGAGAGGATTATTGCTGCCCGGCCTCCACCGGGGCCTGTGGGAACTCGTCCCTGAACCCGGGGTCCCCCACTTCCTCCTGCTCCTTTATGACCCTGAGATCTGGGGCCTCGCAGGAAACGGCATTCCTCTGTCTCTGGAAGAGGCTTCCCAGCACCTGAGCGCAATGCTATGGGGGTGCCTCTCCCCACTGAGCTGAGGACTCCCAGATTGCCTTCTCTCAATTCCAAGTCTCCAAAGCGTGGGTCTCCCACCTCAGTTTCCATCCCCCTGAAGGAATCACTTAAAATCTCTTATCTATTTATTCAGATGTTTACTTCTATATTCTAGGGAGAGAACATATAGATGAGAGAGAAATAAAGTTTATAGTGTTATTTGATTTTCCAGTTTTACATATTATCTGTTCGTCTATTAATAAAGATGAGAATTGAATCGTTTAATGCATCACTATCCCTCCCAATCCCACTTCCTCTACCTGTAAACCCACAGTCAATCACAACTGCCCATAAAAGATGGATATTCAGATTTTACATTTCCCGATCCTGTAAATATTCTTTATAGCCTAGCCATGGAAACAATGTATTATGATCATGTTTTCTTTTCAGTGTAAGTCATTCAGCTCTCCCCACTCCCCCAATGAATCTTCTAACATTCTTATCTGGGGTGGGGGAAGGTATATGCCTGTCTTCTAATACTCTTGAATCCTAGTTGCTGCTGTGGTAAGTCATTATTGAAATGGAATAACAACTATCTTCTAGAATGTAGAGAGAAAAAGGAATTTAATTTTAAAATGCTGATTTACAGGACTTCCCTGATGGTGCAGTGGATAAGAATCCGCCTGCCAGGGCTTCCCTGGTGGCTTAGATGGTCAAGAATCCACTGCCAAGGCAGGGGACACAGCCTCAGCCCCTGGTCTGGGAAGATTCCACATGCCTCAAGCCCGTGGGCACGTCTCCGGAGCCCAGGTGCTGCAGCGNTTCCCCGAGGTCCCACTGAGCTCCCCACAAAGGCCCAGATGCTCAGCAGAGACTGCACCATTGGGGCTCCGGGACCCCCAGTTCTGCACGCAAGATGCTCACTCAAAGACGTGGAGAAACAGCAGCGCAGGGAAACTGTGACTCCACTGTCGGCGGCGAAGGGAGGACCCCTTTTCACACAGCAAAGTGCAAGTCGGGAGGACGGAGCGCTGCGAAGAGTAAGTGTGGGCAAAACGCGATCTTGGGAGGAATCGGAGGGGAGCTGCGGCGCGGTTAACACACACGCGCAGCCTGGAGGGCCTATAGCGCACTTTGGCCAGCAGGGGGCGGGGCAGCCCGTCCATCAGCCGAGCGCGCTCCTGGCTCCCGGCCCTGCCCTGCTCCTCCGCGGAGCAGCCAGGCTGCGCTCCTTGTTTAGCCCCGGCGCGACTCCGGCAGAAGGAGCTCTGAGCCTAGAGTCCTCTGGGCCCCCGTGATGCCACTAATTCACAGGGGAACCTTAAGAGAATCACAAGACTCCCCGTGCCTCGGTTTCCTCATTGTGAAAGAGGAGATTGACGACTGCTTCACTCTTTAGGCCAGTGATTTCCAGGCTTACCTGCATACGGGGATCTCCAGGGGGTCTTTAAACACACTGATGCCTGGTCCCACCCCAGGGGGATCTTTTCATTGGTCTGCGTCTGGTGTGGGCCTTGGCATCTTCTCATACCTTCCAGGTGATTCTAAGGTGCCGACAAGTTTGAGAATTCCAGAGATAGGTACCCTCGTGACAAGGCCTTGGAAACTAAGTTGCTAGTGTGTTTTTAGCTCTTTCTCCTAAGGTCCCCTTTTTATTGTCTTGTTTTCTTAAAATTGAAATTCTATCTCCTTTCTGTGTCTTCCTAGCTCCTGTATACCTGGATAAGTGGAAAATGTAGATTTCCCTCACAATCTGAACTCAAAAGACTTAAATATTGACTCATCTCACCTATGACGTAAATAAACCTGTGATGCAAAAACCCATGCAATCTGAGTAAGCCTGAGCTGAGGGCATCTTTCCCAGGCTCCTGGGTGGTGTGGGCTGTGCAGGGCCANTCTCATCTCCATGGATTAGTTGTGCTATAACCTATTTCCAGGGGCTTCGCAGGTGGCAGTAGTGATAAAGAACCTGCCAATGCAGGAGGCATAAGAGACATGCATTCGATCCCTGGGTTAGGAACATCTCCTAGAGGAGAGCATGGCAACCCACTCCAGTATTCTTGCCTGGAGAATCCCATGGACAGAGGAGCCTGGAGGGCTACAATCTATAGTGTTGCAAAGAGTCAGACACGACTGAAGCAACATAACACACACACAACCTATCTCCACATCTGCTGAGTCTATACAAGCCAAGTTCCTCCATTCATTCGCATCCTTTTCTTATGGTACCTACTGATGTTTACCTAGAACTTTTAGAATCACATTGCTGAGGTCTATGAAAATTCATGATAGGATTTTCATGAGGACTGGAATCTCAGTTTATAAATGAAGCCAGAGAGGTGGGGTGACTCTCCTAGGATAGGTCCTGATGCTGAGAATGGAAGCCAGGTTTCCCTGCTCTGGGAGCCCTCGGTCTCTCTACTGCATCAAGGCAGGAAGGAGCCTTGTCTGCCTGTTCTTTCTCCCTGATGCCTCTTCTGAACATGGACTCTGTGCTGTCTACTAAGTATAGTTCTAATCAGTAGTTTTAGGTGATGGGACAAGCTAGATGCATGCGACAGAGCCAGTCAGTATGGAGAAAGGAGGGATTGGGAGCAGATGAGCCAAGGGGTGTGAAAGCCCGTGACAGACACACATATGTGGGAGCATCCGTGTCCATAGCCACGCTCAGTCATCTGTCTCCCCCAGGGCCTCTAGGATCAGCATCATCATTTCCGCAGCGTGTGGACTCCTGAGTAAGACCCTGGTCTTCATCGGTCTGTTTGCTGTCACGCAGAGGTCATGTGCATCTTAGCCACAGGAATCCACAAGAATGACCTCCAACCTCCACCTGTGTCCACCTGGCAGTTGTGCCTGAAGAGGGGTGTAAGGGGAAGAGGCGGGGGTCAGTGACATGAGCTGATCTGTAACTCAGGTGACTTCTAAGGCTCAGGATCCCACCTTCTTGGCCCTGCTAACTCCCCTCATTTAACTGATAACGTTGGGTGTGCTTTGTCCCCTCATAAGAGAAGATATGGCCTCATACCTGCTCATTCCACTGGCGGCTCAGGGTTTGCTTAAATACAGACACTGCCTGGGACTTCCCTGGTGGCCCAGTGGCTAAGTCCAAGTTCCCAATTCGGGGGGCCTCCTGGGTTCCATCCCTGTCAGGGAACTAGATCCCGCTTGCTGCAACAAAGGTCGAAGATCCCACATGCTGCAACTAAGACCTGGCACAGCCAAATAAATAAATATTAAAAAATGAAGACATTGCCTGATGCTTTTCACTGTCAAGGTCTGTGGGGGTTGTGAGGCACAGAGGCTATGGCTGCTAACTCTGCCCTGGTCCTCACCCTGGACTACAACATTTTTGCTTGAACTGGACAGAGTTCTCAGTACAGAAGCATCTTGTTCTCTCAGCTGCCAGGGCTGTCCTCTCCTCTAGAATCAGATGTTTCGGTTTATCCCTTTCATTTATGGCCTTTTCCAACACTCCCAGAAGATTGTTGCAAACCATGGAGCAAAGAGAAGATGAGATGTCATGGTAAGAATTCCGTATTTGGGAAAGGGGAACTGAGCTAACCAGAGGGTGTATCCTGGGACAATACTGGGAGGATGAGATAGGATCCATGGCTTAGGACTGGTAAAGCAATATCTTTTGTCTACGGTGTGCATTTACTGTGGGCGTCAGCTGGGGTGCATCTGGCTACTGGATGCTCAGAACAACCCCACAAAGGCAGAGATCCATGCCTGGAATGAGACCACATGAGAAGTGCATCGCCACTTACTGGCAGGGACAAAAACTAGAGCTCCTTTACTGGAGACTAAGCGCCGCAAAGCCATATAGACCAGGACAAGAGGGAGCCTGCTCTATCTAAGTGCCTCTTCCTTGTATCACACGAGGGGCAGGGATGGTGGTGACCAGCTCTCACCANCATCCTTTTCTTATGGTACCTACTGATGTTTACCTAGAACTTTTAGAATCACATTGCTGAGGTCTATGAAAATTCATGATAGGATTTTCATGAGGACTGGAATCTCAGTTTATAAATGAAGCCAGAGAGGTGGGGTGACTCTCCTAGGATAGGTCCTGATGCTGAGAATGGAAGCCAGGTTTCCCTGCTCTGGGAGCCCTCGGTCTCTCTACTGCATCAAGGCAGGAAGGAGCCTTGTCTGCCTGTTCTTTCTCCCTGATGCCTCTTCTGAACATGGACTCTGTGCTGTCTACTAAGTATAGTTCTAATCAGTAGTTTTAGGTGATGGGACAAGCTAGATGCATGCGACAGAGCCAGTCAGTATGGGGAAAGGAGGGATTGGGAGCAGATGAGCCAAGGGGTGTGAAAGCCCGTGACAGACACACATATGTGGGAGCATCCGTGTCCATAGCCACGCTCAGTCATCTGTCTCCCCCAGGGCCTCTAGGATCAGCATCATCATTTCCGCAGCGTGTGGACTCCTGAGTAAGACCCTGGTCTTCATCGGTCTGTTTGCTGTCACGCAGAGGTCATGTGCATCTTAGCCACAGGAATCCACAAGAATGACCTCCAACCTCCACCTGTGTCCACCTGGCAGTTGTGCCTGAAGAGGGGTGTAAGGGGAAGAGGCGGGGGTCAGTGACATGAGCTGATCTGTAACTCAGGTGACTTCTAAGGCTCAGGATCCCACCTTCTTGGCCCTGCTAACTCCCCTCATTTAACTGATAACGTTGGGTGTGCTTTGTCCCCTCATAAGAGAAGATATGGCCTCATACCTGCTCATTCCACTGGCGGCTCAGGGTTTGCTTAAATACAGACACTGCCTGGGACTTCCCTGGTGGCCCAGTGGCTAAGTCCAAGTTCCCAATTCGGGGGGCCTCCTGGGTTCCATCCCTGTCAGGGAACTAGATCCCGC
The DNA here is from genome assembly GCA_006410735.1 of Raphicerus campestris. Lineage (NCBI taxonomy): Eukaryota > Metazoa > Chordata > Mammalia > Artiodactyla > Bovidae > Raphicerus > Raphicerus campestris. The sequence continues at coordinate 72,391 of SJYW01049616.1, forward strand.
TTGCTGCAACAAAGGTCGAAGATCCCACGTGCTGCAACTAAGACCTGGCACAGCCAAATAAATAAATATTAAAAAATGAAGACATTGCCTGATGCTTTTCACTGTCAAGGTCTGTGGGGGTTGTGAGGCAAAGAGGCTACGGCTGCTAACTCTGCCCTGGTCCTCACCCTGGACTACAACATTTTTGCTTGAACTGGACAGAGTTCTCAGTACAGAAGCATCTTGTTCTCTCAGCTGCCAGGGCTGTCCTCTCCTCTAGAATCAGATGTTTCGGTTTATCCCTTTCATTTATGGCCTTTTCCAACACTCCCAGAAGATTGTTGCAAACCATGGAGCAAAGAGAAGATGAGATGTCATGGTAAGAATTCCGTATTTGGGAAAGGGGAACTGAGCTAACCAGAGGGTGTATCCTGGGACAATACTGGGAGGATGAGATAGGATCCATGGCTTAGGACTGGTAAAGCAATATCTTTTGTCTATGGTGTGCATTTACTGTGGGCATCAGCTGGGGTGCATCTGGCTACTGGATGCTCAGAACAACCCCACAAAGGCAGAGATCCATGCCTGGAATGAGACCACATGAGAAGTGCATCGCCACTTACTGGCAGGGACAAAAACTAGAGCTCCTTTACTGGAGACTAAGCGCCGCAAAGCCATATAGACCAGGACAAGAGGGAGCCTGCTCTATCTAAGTGCCTCTTCCTTGTATCACACGAGGGGCAGGGATGGTGGTGACCAGCTCTCACCAGTTAGGCTCCTGGAGGTTGTCTCTTACGTGCCCTGTTGGCACCACCCCCTGCCTTCCTCCGCCTCTCTCTCTGCCCCCACAGTTCCCCCTTCACTCTCAAGCTCATCCATGAAATAGGTATCCAGGCCCATCAACAGATTTAAATCAGTACTTACTGATTTTCTACCTCTTCGAACTCTAAAGGGGAAGGGACCCCACTAGTGGGAAAGAGATGATGAGTCCTTCCATTCCCATTCAGGAATGGCCAAGGCCAAAGTTGTCTTAAATTCTCTGAGAGCAAACATACTCTACCATCCATGATCCATATTCTTACCACCAGGATGCCCTTCCCCTCTCTTTCTGAAACAGGTACCCTGAGAGCTAAGGTACAGTCCTCCCCTCCCTGAGCCCCCTGCCATCCTGTGAGGACTTCCTCACCAACCTGGGGACTGACCCCTCTGAGAATCATGCATTTGGCCACTTAGGTCAAGTCACATTTCTGTACCATAGACGCCAGGGAGAAGGGGCAAGAGAAATATCTTTCTCCATGCTCAGTAGAAGGGGAAGTAGAGTTCAGTGCCCCGTGAGACCCACACATTGGGGAATATCCCCCAAATGGAAAGGGTATTGGGTGATGGAGAGCCAAAAGACGATGAATGTCTATTACACAATTCCAAAGCTGGTAGAATTAAATGAGACAACCTGAGTAAAACATCTGGCACACAGTAGGACTGCAATCCTTGGAGTCACTCCTAATACCATTAAAACTGTGGTTTCTATGCTCACGTCTGGACTAGAACTCAGGGAAGCACATACCTTAGATTCAGGCAGAGCACCTGAGGAACACTTTGGGGGCTACCCGACTCTTACAGGACTTTTGGATGTGGGTGAACTCTGATTCATCCTCTGTTTGGACCACTTGCTTCAGAATCACCTGGTATGCTTGTTAAAATGCAGGTTCCTAGGCTCTCCCCAGACTTTTCAAATCAGTGTGTCTGGGGTGAAGCCCAGACAGGTGTACGTTCACCAAGCTTCCCAAGTGACTCAGCCACATACATGCCCATCCTTGGGAATCAGTATGGAGTAAGATGGAAGAAGGTGAGTCATCAGGAAGGCTTGACTCAGGCCTCAAAAGGCAAGTCAAAGCTGGATACACAGTGTCAGGTGGGCGGGGAGATTGGTAGGAAGGGTTGTGGGATGTAGTGGTCAGTGGCCAGTGATGAGAAGGTCTTGGTGGCTGGAGGCAGTCTTGGTGGCATCAGATGGGTGGGTCTAGACTTGCTCTGGTGGAGAATGGGGAGCTGCCGAGTGTTGCCCAATTGGGTTGTGACATGATGAAAGCAGGAAGGAAGATGTCACAAGGGCAGTGACCTCTCTTCTTCTGCATTTTCCTGAGCTGCCCTGTCTTGTCACATTTTCCTCAGGGTTTCTCAACTGACAACCAAGCCTCCTCAGGGAAGATGGAAAACACCCAAGTGAGGCAACATCCTCCAGTAAATGGAAAAGATGCTGAAGCGATGTTGAAGCGACTGATGCACAGTGGATCCAGGGAGCAGGATGACGTGGAGGGGGAAGGCTCTGGGGGTGGCCATGGCAACTGCTGCTGCTGCTCCGGGTCTCAGGTAAGGAGAGGCAGGGAGAGGGATGTAGGTGGCTAAGGGGAGGTGCCTACTAAGGAGGAGTTTTCAATCATTTCTTAAGGAGGGACTGAAGTGGGATCAGGGCACGTATGTATTAGAGATGGAGAAGCAGGAAAGGAAGATCATGAATGCATACTGTCCTGCTTGACCCTGTCCCAGCAGGGACTGGATGATGAAACGGAAGCTGGAGGTTCTTCTCCTGCACCTTGAGGTTGAGAAAACTATGTGAGGTCAACCAAATAATCTCTCTTTCATCTACTAATATGTACAGGGCAGTCCCCCTCTAAAGGAATCAGGTACTAAGATAGAGGAACATTAATAGAGGAAAGGACAAATAACAACAAAAGGGCCAGGCAGCAACATGGGGGCAAAATTACGGTGGAAGCCCCCCTAGCAAGGCAGAGAGGAGGTGGAAAGAAGGTAAGGGCTCTAGAATCAGACAGAGCTGGCCACTTTCCAAATATGTGATCTTAGGAAGTCCTCTATCCTCCCTGAGCCTCTTTTTCCTCATTTGAGTCCCTACTCAGAAGTATTCATTTGTAAATGGTATCTACTTCAGAAGGTTGTTCCAAGAGTTTAAAAGCAGACAGACAGACTTCCCTGGTGGTCCAGTGGTTAAGAATCTGCCAATCTGTGCAGAGACATGGATTCGATCCCTGGTCTGGGGACTCCAGCTACCTCAGGGCAACTAAGCCTGTGTACCCCGACTACTGAGGCCTGTGTGCCCCAGACCCCATTGCTCTTCAGTAAGAGAAGCCACTGCAATAAGAAGCCCATGCATGGCAACTAGGGAGTAGCCCTCACTTCCCTCAAATAAAGAGAAGCCCGAGCACAGCAATGAAGACCCAGCACAGCTATAAATATTAATACACAAATAAAAGCAGACTGGTGTAAATTCTTGGCTCAGGGTTTATGGCACGGTAGGTGCTAGGTAAAAGTTATGGTGGATGGTGGTGATGTAACCAGGTGTAGGGTGATCACTGGTACTGAGGGTTGNAGGGAGAGGGATGTAGGTGGCTAAGGGGAGGTGCCTACTAAGGAGGAGTTTTCAATCATTTCTTAAGGAGGGACTGAAGTGGGATCAGGGCACGTATGTATTAGAGATGGAGAAGCAGGAAAGGAAGATCATGAATGCATACTGTCCTGCTTGACCCTGTCCCAGCAGGGACTGGATGATGAAACGGAAGCTGGAGGTTCTTCTCCTGCACCTTGAGGTTGAGAAAACTATGTGAGGTCAACCAAATAATCTCTCTTTCATCTACTAATATGTACAGGGCAGTCCCCCTCTAAAGGAATCAGGTACTAAGATAGAGGAACATTAATAGAGGAAAGGACAAATAACAACAAAAGGGCCAGGCAGCAACATGGGGGCAAAATTACGGTGGAAGCCCCCCTAGCAAGGCAGAGAGGAGGTGGAAAGAAGGTAAGGGCTCTAGAATCAGACAGAGCTGGCCACTTTCCAAATATGTGATCTTAGGAAGTCCTCTATCCTCCCTGAGCCTCTTTTTCCTCATTTGAGTCCCTACTCAGAAGTATTCATTTGTAAATGGTATCTACTTCAGAAGGTTGTTCCAAGAGTTTAAAAGCAGACAGACAGACTTCCCTGGTGGTCCAGTGGTTAAGAATCTGCCAATCTGTGCAGAGACATGGATTCGATCCCTGGTCTGGGGACTCCAGCTACCTCAGGGCAACTAAGCCTGTGTACCCCGACTACTGAGGCCTGTGTGCCCCAGACCCCATTGCTCTTCAGTAAGAGAAGCCACTGCAATAAGAAGCCCATGCATGGCAACTAGGGAGTAGCCCTCACTTCCCTCAAATAAAGAGAAGCCCGAGCACAGCAATGAAGACCCAGCATAGCTATAAATATTAATACACAAATAAAAGCAGACTGGTGTAAATTCTTGGCTCAGGGTTTATGGCACGGTAGGTGCTAGGTAAAAGTTATGGTGGATGGTGGTGATGTAACCAGGTGTAGGGTGATCACTGGTACTGAGGGTTGAGAAGAGAAAGAGGTTAGTACCAGCTGGATCTGTTCACGTAGACTCCCCATGTCTTTCTTTTGTTTGTAACTGAAGATGGTATTTAAGCCAGAGTTCTAAACCACCTTGTGGAGTTCCTCATTTTACCCTGGGCATCTCCCACCTTTACATGAGGTATGCATGCTTAAAAGCTTGTTTATTTTTCTCTTATTAATCTTCTTAAAAAAAAAAAAAACAACCTAAGCTAGTTATTTTTATTTGATTTATTTATTTTCACTATTATTTTATTTTGGCTCTGCTGAGTCTTGTGGCACATGGGCTTAGTTGACCCATGGCATGTGGAATCTTCCTGGACCAGAGATGAAACCCACTTCCCAGGCATAAGAAGGCAGATTCTTAACCACTGGATCACCAGGGAAGTCCTTAATCTTCTTTTATTATAGGGGTCTCGGCCAAGAACTCAAAAGTGTAGAAGGAAAATGATTTTTCCTCCCTTATACCTATTGACTTCTAACTTCCTTCCTCCATTGAGGTCTCTCTAGCTCTGGGCAGCTATTTGGGACCAGACCTATTAAACTTTTGCTGAGTTTCACATGTGTGAAGCTCACATCTAGTCCACAGGACATACCCACTGTATTCATTCCAGCAAACTGGAGCTTCCAGCAAACTGGAGCTCTGGTGGATCCCTATACAGTCATCTTTCCTCACTCTGCCATGGAGACAGGGAGCCATCAGCAGTCTCTGCCTGTTGTAGTTCTCAGGTTTGGGTCAAACACCAGTCTGCTGTATCCTCCAAACTCCAGGGAACACTTAACAACCTCTTCAAGTTATGACTTTGAAGCCCCTCTCCTTAGACTTGAGGTAAGGGGCAGGAATCCATTCCCTTCTGCCCTTAGGGTCATAGGACACCAAAACTGTCTCTCCACATCCTCTCCTAGTCTTCAAAATCCCCACAACTTTATATCCTTGATGTGGGTAAGGTTTAGATACCTTTCCGCATGTGTTATACTGGTCTCCCAGCTCACTCTGCAATGTGGGATCTTTCCTTTGAACTTATATTAGTTGAGGTTTAGTTGCAGACAACAAAATCCAATGTATCTATTTTAAGTACAATAGAAATGCATCCTTTAAAAATAGAATATTAAGTTGTTGTTGCTAAGTCACGTCTGACTCTTTTTACTCTCATTTACTCCATGAACTGCAGCATGGCAGGCTTCCCTGTTCTTCACTATCTCCCAGAGTTTGTTCAAACTCATGTTCATTGAGTCAGTGAGGCCATCCAACCATCTTATCCTCTGTCACCCTATTCTCCTCTTACCTTCAGTCTTTCCCAGCATCAGGGCCTTTTCCAGTGAGCTGGCTTTTCGCATCAGGTGGCCAAAGTATTGGAGCTTCAGCTTCAGCATCAGTCCTTCCAATGAATATTCAGAGTTGATTTCCTTTAAGATTGACTGGTTTGATCTCCTTGCTGTCCAAGGGACTCTCAAGAGTCTTGTCTAGCACTACAGTTTGAAAGCATCAGTTCTTCAGCACTCAGCCTTCTATATGGTCCAACTCTCACATCCATACATGACAACTGGAAAAAACAGAGCTTTGACTATGCAGACCTTTGTCAGCAAAGTGGTGTCTCTGCTTTTTAATGCATCATCCAGGTTTTTCAAAGCTAGCTTTTCTTCCAAGGAGCAAGCATCTTTTAATTTCTACGCCTGAGTTTCTTGGAATGACTGTCAAAGCCACATACATGGTGAGGCGATTAAGGGGCCACTGCTTGTCCCACAGTCAGGACTGTGAGGAATCAGTAAACTTTCCAAATCAGGAAGCTACAGCATTGTTTCTGGTCCCATACTTACCTCATGTCAGCCACGCTCTATACCAGCAAAATGGACGCCTTTCTTCCTATTCAGCTCAGTTCCAAGTTTAAGTTTTATGCAGATGCCTTTGATTGGTGGAGCCCAAATTATCTCTGGAGCCATGGCTGCCAGAAAGCCTGAGAAGTGATTTTTCAGACCTTTCATTACATGAGGCCCAAGAGAGGGAGGTGGGAATGGAAGCTAATTCCACAGCATTTGCCCAAACAATCTCAGCCAAAACTGAGATGCAAATAGTTCAAATTTAAAGATTTTTTTCCCTTGCTGTCAGTGAAAGATAAACTGAGTAGAAAACAAACATTCTCTCTTTGTTATGTTATAGCAAATATATTCTCTTATCTATCATAAAGTGATGTTATAATAGCAACTTCCTATTTCCCCAAAACAATATTTTAGATATCATTATATGCTATATATATCACCCTGAAGCCATAACAAGATATAGCCCCAGAAAATAAATTCCAAAATTTGTGGTACTTTTCTTGGAAACTTCAGTATGTTTTAAAAATGACTATTTCCCATCAGTCTCTTCTGTTCTGGGGATACTGACATGATCATTCATTGCACAGTGACATCTGGAAAATTCAGCTTCCTTGGCAGCCACATAAGTAAAAGCTGTTCCCTGTAAATTGAGAGTTTTCAGAACATCATAAAATCAGAAATGATTACTTTAGGAACCAAGGGCAGATCTTCTGGGATAGGGGCTGCTCTTTCTACCAATCCTGGGCTACTGTACTGTGATCCTTCCCCAGGGTTAATCCCACCCCTTCTTTGAGAGACTTGCCTTGAACTGAACTTCCCACTGCATTCTGACCTTGCCTTATGTAAGATGCTTGCACAGCTCTGCTGAGGCTGAGTTCTCCTTGACTTCTGTGACCAATAAACTCATCTTTCCCTTTTCAACAGGGTGTGTCAGTGATATTCGAGAAGCCAGCATTTCCATAACGTAATTAAACCCATCCATTTCTCCCTTATGACTTAGGTTCTGGGATCTTATTCAAGATGTCCTTCTCAACCTGAAGCCCTGTAACATCTTCAATATTGTCTTTTACATAGTGTTTGAAGATGTTCTCATACATTAACTTTGTTAGCTTTACAGTTTTGACACAAATAGGACGCAACAAAGAAATCTGTCCCTTAGGAGGAGGAGGGCAGGATCTCGTTAATGTCCATCTCCACCATCTAGAGCTGTGCTAATACTCTAGCCATTAATCACATGTGCCTGTGTGCATTGAAATGAATTAAAATTAAATGAAAAATAAGAATCAGTTCCGCAGTCACACGTGTCACATGCTGTGTTGGCTGGGGAGGCATGGAACACACCACTGTGGGGAGCTTTCTGGGACAGCGCTGTTTTCTCTATTTCTGTTTCAACAAAACTGACTGGCTGAGAAAGCTTTCGGTTTCTTGTTATACATTTAGCATCTTATTAATACGGATTATAACTTTTTATAGCAGACTGCACACTGTATTTTCATAACTGGGCAGTTTGATTAAGAGTTTCCATTTCACTAAAACAGATTATTTTTCCCCTTAGAGAATCAAACTTCTGAATTTTAATTTTCCTTCCTCAAAGAAAAGGTCTGTGTGCTATTGTGGTGCTTCAATCCTTTTGCCCTATTCCCCTCAAGTCTACTGCAAAGCCATCTTGTGCTAGCTCAAAGCCAGTGCAAGTGCGGCCCATCTGGGTAGATAATGAGGCTACACTGGAGGCTGGAGTGCATGGGGGCTGCTTGGCGGTGAGCAAAGAGTTGTGGGAGGGTGTGCAGGGTTGGAGGGCAGGTTCAAATGCCCAGCTCAGGCATCTCTCTGTGCAGTCTGTGAAATGTGGGCAGGTCACTGGCCTGCCTCTGCAAGGAAAAAGGCAGGAGGCTTGAGACCTGCTCTGCAGTCCCCTCCTCATGCGAACAAGGCACTTGTGAGAATACTGATGCAGGGTTGAGCAAAGCCGGGCTCACAGAAGTAAGTGAGAGGCTGGCTTGGCCCTTGGCGGACTGGCAGGCTGTCCAGAGAGAATGGAAGCATGTCCACTGCAGAATGGTGACAGAACACAGCACAGAATCAGGGCCAGCATGTGTGCCCAGAGGCTACGTGCCCAGGCCAGGGTAGGGTGGCTGCTGCAGCCAGAAGTTCTCTGCACTGGCGCCTTGTGTGAGGGGCCCCTTGTGGCCCTCTTGTAAGTGAGGTGAGGTGAGTTGGGGAGCAGCCCTTGGAGGGACTGGGAGAAGTGGGCAAGCTCCAGGACAGCCTGAGGCAGGACCAGCATGGAGTGGCTCACAAGGGGAGTAGACACAGAGGGCTAGAGATCTGGGGGTCTTAATGCAGGCCCAGGCCTCTAACTGAGCCGAGGAGTCCAGTTAACATGGCACAGCTGAGCGCTTGCATGAGATCAGTGGTGAGGACACAGAGTCCTGGACAAAGCAGATATAGACCCTCCCCACTTTGTCCCTATTAGCAAAAATTGATGTACTGTATATGTGGGCTTCCCATGTAGCTCAGTCAGTAAAGAATCTGCCTGTAGTGCAGGAGGCCCGAGTTCTGTCACTGGGTTGGGAAGATCCCCTGGAGAAGGGAATGACAACCCACTCCAGTATCCTTGCCTGGAAAATCTCATGGACACAGGAGCCTGGTGCCCTGCAGTCCATGGGGTTGCAAAGAGTAGAGCACAACTGAGCGACTAACACTTACTTACTTATATGTGGGCCTATTTCTGGATCCTCTAGTTTATTCTATTGATCTATTTGTCTTTACACTAATTTCACACTGTCTTTTTACTGTAGCTTCACAGCAAATATATCTATCAGATAATGTAAGCACTTCAACTTTGCTTTTCAAGATTGTTTTGGCTATTCGATAACCTTTTATCTCCATATAAATTTTAGGACCATCTATCTAGTCAGTTTCAACAGATAAAATGTCCATTGACTGGTGAGTGAATAAACAAAATGTATATCCCTACAGTGGAATACTGCAGCTATTTAAAGGAATGAGGTACCGATATAACTTGTTGTAGAAAGTACTGCTACAACATGGACGAATCTCAAAAACACTATGCTAAAGGAGCCAGTCACAAAGCACCACATATTGTATAATTTTGTTTTCCTGAAATTTCCAGAATAGAGAAATCTATAAAGGAAGAAAGTAGATTAGCAGTGGCTTGGGGCTGCAGTGCTGAGACAGGCAGGAACAGGGGGAAAAAAAAGTGGGAAAATGGTCTCCCAAAAGATCTCCATGTGCTAATCCCTGGAACCTGTGAATGATACTTGCATGATTAAAAAAAAAAGGAGGAGTTCTTTCAGATGTAGTTAAGGATTTTGAGATGGGGAGATTATTATGGACTAGGTGGTTAGTACTAAATGCAATCATGTATATCCTTCTAACAGGGAGGTGAAGGAGATTTGAACACACAAAGAAAATGATCTGAGAAGGTGGTGTGAAGATGAAGCAGAGATTTGAAGATGCTGACTTTGTTTCTGTACTTTTTTTAAAAGGGAAAATCTGAAGATCCTTTTATTTTTTAATTTTTATGGAGTATAGTTGCTTTACAATGCTGTGTTAGTTCCTACCATACGGCAAAGTGAATCAGCTATAGGTATGCATAGGTCCTCCCTCTTTTGGATTTCCTTTTCATTTAGGTCACCACAGAGCACCAAGAGTTCCCTGTGCTATGCAGTCGGTTCTCATTAGTTACCTATTCTATACATCATGTCAGTAGGGTATATATGTCAATTCCAAGGGCTTCCCAGGTGGTGCTAGTGGAAAAGGGCCTTCCAATGCAGGAGACATGAGAGACATGGGTTAGATCTCTGGGTCGGGAAGATCTCCTGGAGGAGGGCATGGTAACCTACTCAAAGCATTCTTGCCTGGAGAATCTCATGAACAGAGGAGCCTGACCAGCTATAGTTTGTAAGGGTTGCAAAGAGTCAGACATGACTGAAGCGACTTAGCATGCATGTCAATCCTAATCTCCCAATTCATTTTACCTTTTCCGCTTTGGTATCCATACATTTGTTCTCTGTGTCTATGTCTTTATTTCACATATATGCATTAATATATGATATTTGTTTTTCTCTTTCTGATTTACTTTGCCTCTGTATGACACCCTCTAGGTCCATCCATGTCTCTACAGATGACAATTTCATTCCTTTTTATCAAAGATGCTGGCTTTGAAGACGTCAGTGATGCAGTCACTAGCTGCAGAATGTTGGCACTGCCAGAAGCTGGAGGAGGCAAGGACCAGCTTCTTTCCTATAGTCTCTGGAGACGCTGTAGCCCTGCTAATACCTTGATCTTGGTTCAGTGATACTGACTTCAGACTCCTGGCCTCCAGGACTGCGAGAGAATACACATCTACTGTTTTAAGTTACCACATTTGCAGTAATAGGAGTAATAGGAAACTTATTCAGGGTGTGACTGCTCATGGACATGGGTGATGAAATGCTCTGAAACAGGTCTGTGGTGATGGTTACTCAACTCAGTGAATGTCCCCCAAACCACTGCAGTGTACACTCTAAGTGGGTCAGTTTTACACTGTGTGAATTATATCTCAATAAGACTGTTAAAAAATCTTTGTGACCTTGGGTTAAGCAAAAATTCTTAGATATAACACCAAGGTATGATACATAAAAAGTGATATATTGGAGACTCCATAAAAATTTACAACCCTTGCTCTTGAAAGACACTATTAAGAAAATAAAAACCACAGATTGGGAAAAATATTTGCAAAACACATATTTGATACAAGACCTATCAGGCTATATGAAGAGTCCTCAAACTCAATAAGAAGAAAACAAAGACATAAAAAATGAAGATTTGAACAGATCCTATCTCAAAGCAGATATATTGATGGCAATTAGGTACAACAAAAGATACTCAATATCATTAGTTATTAGAGAAATGCAAAATAAAACCACAACAAATACTACTACATACTATTAGAATGGGGGGTGGGAGAACAACACTTGACTATATCATAATGCTATGAAGGATAGAGGAGCAACTGGAAGATTACTGGTAGAAATGCAGCCACAGCTGCACATTTCCAATGTGCAGCCACATTGGAAAACAATTAGTTTTTTTTTTTAATTAAATACAAGCTTACAATAGAACCCAGAAATCCTGCTCTAGGTATTTATCCAAGTGAAACATAAGCCTATTTCACAAAACCCTGTGTGTTAATATTTATAGTAGTTTTATTTGGAATAACCCCAAACTGGAAACCAAATCTTATTATCCCTGAACTGGGAGGGATATGCATAAACAATTATGATACATCCACACATAAGATCCTGCTTTGCAATAAAAAGAAACAAAGTATTGATATATTCAACAACACACAACATCTCAAATGAAAGAAGCCAACTAATATGCTACATACTGGAGAAAAAGAAACCCTCCAGCTCTGTTGGTGGGAATGTAAGTTGGTGCAGCCCCAATGGAAAATGGTATGGAAGTTCCTCAGAAAACTAAATATAGAGTTGTTATATGATCCAGCAATCCCAGTCTTAGGCATATATGTGGACAAAGCTATAATTCAAAAAGATACACGCACCTCTATATTCATGAGCATCCCTATTCACAATAGCCAAGACATGGAAGCAACCTAAATGTCAGTTAACAGATGAATGGATAAAGAAGATGAAATACATACATAAATAGAATATTACTCAATTTAAAAAGGATGAAATAATGCCATTTTCAGGAACATAGGTGGAACCAGAGATTATTATGCTAAGTGAAGTAAATCAGAAAGAGAACGATGAATACCATGCGATATCATTTGTATGTGGAATCTACAATACGACAGAAATTAACTTATCAACAAAATAGAAACAGATTCACAGACATGGAGAATAGACTTGTGGTTGCCAAGGGAGAGGGGCTGGGGGAGGGAAGGGATGAAAGCTATTGGCTTCCTGGGTGGCGTAGTGATAAAGAAGCCACCTGCTAATGCAGGAGACACAGAGGACACAGATTTGATCTCTGAGTCGGGAAGATCCCTTAGAGTAGGAAATGGCAACCCACTGCAGTAGGCAATGGCAGCCCACTCCAGTACTCTTGCCTGGAAAATCTCGTGAATGGAACAGCCTGGTAGGCCACGGTCAATGGGGTCGCTAAGAGTCAGACACAACTGAGCGACTTCACTTTCACTTTTCACTTTCATGCATTGGAGAAGGAAATGGCAACCCGGTCCAGTGTTCTTGCCTGGAGAATCCCAGGGATGGGGGAGCCTGGTGGGCTGCCATCCCTGGGGTTGCACAGAGTCGGACACGACTGAAGCGACTTAGCAGCAGCAGCAGTATTCTTGCCTGGAAAATTCCATGGACAGAGGAGCCCAGTGGGCTACATACAGTCCATGGGGTCACAGAGAGTTGGACACGACAGAGCACAATGCAAACTAATATATATTGAGTGGATGAACCACAAGGCCTTCGTGTATAGCACAGGAAACTATATTCAGTATCCTGTGATAAACCATAATGGAAAAGAATATAAAAAATAATGTATGTATGTATAACCGAATCACTTTGCTGTATAGCAGAAATTAACTTCAATTAAAAAATATGCTAGACGCTGAACCATTCCATTTTTATAACATTCCGGAAAGGGCAGAACTATAGAGGGAAAAACACCGGATTAGTTTGCTAGGAACTGAGGGTGGGGTGAGGGGAAGGCTACAGAAAGGTACTAGGAACCTTTGGGGGGTAATGAAGCACTTCTGTATCTTGATTGTGGTGGTGGNCCAGAAAATAAATTCCAAAATTTGTGGTACTTTTCTTGGAAACTTCAGTATGTTTTAAAAATGACTATTTCCCATCAGTCTCTTCTGTTCTGGGGATACTGACATGATCATTCATTGCACAGTGACATCTGGAAAATTCAGCTTCCTTGGCAGCCACATAAGTAAAAGCTGTTCCCTGTAAATTGAGAGTTTTCAGAACATCATAAAATCAGAAATGATTACTTTAGGAACCAAGGGCAGATCTTCTGGGATAGGGGCTGCTCTTTCTACCAATCCTGGGCTACTGTACTGTGATTCTTCCCCAGGGTTAATCCCACCCCTTCTTTGAGAGACTTGCCTTGAACTGAACTTCCCACTGCATTCTGACCTTGCCTTATGTAAGATGCTTGCACAGCTCTGCTGAGGCTGAGTTCTCCTTGACTTCTGTGACCAATAAACTCATCTTTCCCTTTTCAACAGGGTGTGTCAGTGATATTCGAGAAGCCAGCATTTCCATAACGTAATTAAACCCATCCATTTCTCCCTTATGACTTAGGTTCTGGGATCTTATTCAAGATGTCCTTCTCAACCTGAAGCCCTGTAACATCTTCAATATTGTCTTTTACATAGTGTTTGAAGATGTTCTCATACATTAACTTTGTTAGCTTTACAGTTTTGACACAAATAGGACGCAACAAAGAAATCTGTCCCTTAGGAGGAGGAGGGCAGGATCTCGTTAATGTCCATCTCCACCATCTAGAGCTGTGCTAATACTCTAGCCATTAATCACATGTGCCTGTGTGCATTGAAATGAATTAAAATTAAATGAAAAATAAGAATCAGTTCCGCAGTCACACGTGTCACATGCTGTGTTGGCTGGGGAGGCATGGAACACACCACTGTGGGGAGCTTTCTGGGACAGCGCTGTTTTCTCTATTTCTGTTTCAACAAAACTGACTGGCTGAGAAAGCTTTCGGTTTCTTGTTATAAACTTAGCATCTTATTAATACGGATTATAACTTTTTATAGCAGACTGCACACTGTATTTTCATAACTGGGCAGTTTGATTAAGAGTTTCCATTTCACTAAAACAGATTATTTTTCCCCTTAGAGAATCAAACTTCTGAATTTTAATTTTCCTTCCTCAAAGAAAAGGTCTGTGTGCTATTGTGGTGCTTCAATCCTTTTGCCCTATTCCCCTCAAGTCTACTGCAAAGCCATCTTGTGCTAGCTCAAAGCCAGTGCAAGTGCGGCCCATCTGGGTAGATAATGAGGCTACACTGGAGGCTGGAGTGCAAGGGGGCTGCTTGGCGGTGAGCAAAGAGTTGTGGGGAGGGTGTGCAGGGTTGGAGGGCAGGTTCAAATGCCCAGCTCAGGCATCTCTCTGTGCAGTCTGTGAAATGTGGGCAGGTCACTGGCCTGCCTCTGCAAGGAAAAAGGCAGGAGGCTTGAGACCCGCTCTGCAGTCCCCTCCTTATGCGAACAAGGCACTTGTGAGAATACTGATGCAGGGTTGAGCAAAGCCGGGCTCACAGAAGTAAGTGAGAGGCTGGCTTGGTCCTTGGCGGACTGGCAGGCTGTCCAGAGAGAATGGAAGCATGTCCACTGCAGAATGGTGACAGAACACAGCACAGAATCAGGGCCAGCATGTGTGCCCAGAGGCTACGTGCCCAGGCCAGGGTAGGGTGGCTGCTGCAGCCAGAAGTTCTCTGCACTGGCGCCTTGTGTGAGGGGCCCCTTGTGGCCCTCTTGTAAGTGAGGTGAGGTGAGTTGGGGAGCAGCCCTTGGAGGGACTGGGAGAAGTGGGCAAGCTCCAGGACAGCCTGAGGCAGGACCAGCATGGAGTGGCTCACAAGGGGAGTAGACACAGAGGGCTAGAGATCTGGGGGTCTTAATGCAGGCCCAGGCCTCTAACTGAGCCGAGGAGTCCAGTTAACATGGCACAGCTGAGCGCTTGCATGAGATCAGTGGTGAGGACACAGAGTCCTGGACAAAGCAGATATAGACCCTCCCCACTTTGTCCCTATTAGCAAAAATTGATGTACTGTATATGTGGGCTTCCCATGTAGCTCAGTCAGTAAAGAATCTGCCTGTAGTGCAGGAGGCCCGAGTTCTGTCACTGGGTTGGGAAGATCCCCTGGAGAAGGGAATGACAACCCACTCCAGTATCCTTGCCTGGAAAATCTCATGGACACAGGAGCCTGGTGCCCTGCAGTCCATGGGGTTGCAAAGAGTAGAGCACAACTGAGCGACTAACACTTACTTACTTATATGTGGGGCCTATTTCTGGATCCTCTAGTTTATTCTATTGATCTATTTGTCTTTACACTAATTTCACACTGTCTTTTTACTGTAGCTTCACAGCAAATATATCTATCAGATAATGTAAGCACTTCAACTTTGCTTTTCAAGATTGTTTTGGCTATTCTATAACCTTTTATCTCCATATAAATTTTAGGACCATCTAGTCAGTTTCAACAGATAAAATGTCCATTGACTGGTGAGTGAATAAACAAAATGTATATCCCTACAGTGGAATACTGTTCAGCTATTTAAAGGAATGAGGTACCGATATAACTTGTTGTAGAAAGTACTGCTACAACATGGACGAATCTCAAAAACACTATGCTAAAGGAGCCAGTCACAAAGCACCACATATTGTATAATTTTGTTTTTCTGAAATTTCCAGAATAGAGAAATCTATAAAGGAAGAAAGTAGATTAGCAGTGGCTTGGGGCTGCAGTGCTGAGACAGGCAGGAACAGGGGGAAAAAATAGTGGGAAAATGGTCTCCCAAAAGATCTCCATGTGCTAATCCCTGGAACCTGTGAATGATACTCGCATGATTAAAAAAAAAAAGGAGGAGTTCTTTCAGATGTAGTTAATGATTTTGAGATGGGGAGATTATTATGGACTAGGTGGTTAGTACTAAATGCAATCATGTATATCCTTCTAACAGGGAGGTGAAGGAGATTTGAACACACAAAGAAAATGATCTGAGAAGGTGGTGTGAAGATGAAGCAGAGATTTGAAGATGCTGACTTTGTTTCTGTACTTTTTTTAAAAGGGAAAATCTGAAGATCCTTTTATTTTTTAATTTTTATGGAGTATAGTTGCTTTACAATGCTGTGTTAGTTCCTACCATACGCCAAAGTGAATCAGCTATAGGTATGCATAGGTCCTCCCTCTTTTGGATTTCCTTTCCATTTAGGTCACCACAGAGCACCAAGAGTTCCCTGTGCTATGCAGTCGGTTCTCATTAGTTACCTATTCTATACATAATGTCAGTAGGATATATATGTCAATTCCAAGGGCTTCCCAGGTGGTGCTAGTGGAAAAGGGCCTGCCAATGCAGGAGACATAAGAGACATGGGTTAGATCTCTGGGTCGGGAAGATCTCCTGGAGGAGGGCATGGTAACCTACTCAAAGCATTCTTGCCTGGAGAATCTCATGAACAGAGGAGCCTGACCAGCTATAGTTTGTAAGGGTTGCAAAGAGTCAGACATGACTGAAGCGACTTAGCATGCATGTCAATCCTAATCTCCCAATTCATTTTACCTTTTCCCCTTTGGTATCCATACATTTGTTCTCTGTGTCTATGTCTTTATTTCACATATATGCATTAATATATGATATTTGTTTTTCTCTTTCTGATTTACTTTGCCTCTATAGGACACTAGGTCCATCCATGTCTCTACAGATGACAATTTCATTCCTTTTTATCAAAGATGCTGGGTTTGAAGACGTCAGTGATGCAGTCACTAGCTGCAGAATGTTGGCACTGCCAGAAGCTGGAGGAGGCAAGGACCAGCTTCTTTCCTATAGTCTCTGGAGACGCTGTAGCCCTACTAATACCTTGATCTTGGTTCAGTGATACTGACTTCAGACTCCTGGCCTCCAGGACTGTGACAGAATACACGTCTACTGTTTTAAGTCACCACATTTGCAGTAATAGGAGTAATAGGAAACTTATTCAGGGTGTGACTGCTCATGGACACGGGTGATGAAATGCTCTGAAACAGGTCTGTGGTGATGGTTACTCAACTCAGTGAATGTCCCCCAAACCACTGCAGTGTACACTCTAAGTGGGTCAGTTTTACACTGTGTGAATTATATCTCAATAAGACTGTTAAAAAATCTTTGTGACCTTGGGTTAAGCAAAAATTCTTAGGTATAANATGTCTCTAGCTAGCCCTGTATCTTCCTCATCATTTTAGGATTTCTCCAAGCGCACAGGATTACTGTCTTCCCCATTAGTCTGGGAACTCCTAGCGGGCAGGGCTAGCATCTCCTCCAACAGACCGAGAGCTCCCTGGGGGAGGAGGCCTATGTCCCCCTCTATCAGAGCTGGGCTGTATTTTTCCTTTGAGTTCCCTGAGAGCAGAGCAATAGCTACCTGCCTCTTCACAGGTTTCGAGTTTCAAGTTGCTTCCTTCCTCCTTGCTCAAGCAGTTGTGTCTCCCCAGGTGTCCCCATGGAGCGTGTGTACTCAAAATTGCAGCACTTCGAAGGGGAGACTCTGTCTGTGCAATGCTCCTACAAGAATCGCAAAAACCACGTGGATGGTAAGGTTTGGTGCAAAATCAGGCGGAGGAAGTGCGAGACTGGGTTCGCCCGTGTGGGTGTGCAGGGGCCACGCTACTTGCTGCAGGACGATACCCAAGCCAAGGTGGTCAACGTCACCATGGCGGCCCTCAGGCGCCAGGACTCGGGGCGGTACTGGTGCATGCGCAACAGCTCTGGCATCCTCTACCCTCTGATGGGCTTCCTGCTGGAAGTGTCTCCAGGTGAGCAGGCCTGCTGGAGTGCTGGGATGCTGGGGGGTGTCCTCCCACCCTGTAGTCCACTGACATCAAAGATAACAAGGATGATAATAATCCATCAGTGGACATGATGGACAGTGGGTTTTCACAGTTCTCTCACAGACACCTTCATGGGCATTTTACAGATGAAGAAAATTAGATGTAAAAAGTCCTTTGTGGCTCTGACCTTGTTCAGGATCACAGAGCTCACAAGTGGATGAGATGAGATTCGAGCTCAGGACTCTTTGTGCTTTGTTTTATTCAATCATTTGTTCAGTATTTATTCACTGTGCCCTGATTCTCTGCCAGGCACGATTCTAGGCTCTGAGGACACAGTGGTGAGCAAAACCAGACACATTCCTGTCCTATGGGAGGTGATAGGGAATAACACATTTTCAGACAAACAGTTGCAGATAATAGTGAATGTTCTTAAGCAAATAAGACAATGGGATGAACTAGGAAGTTCTGTGGTGGGGGGAACGACTGAGTTAGTGGGGAGTCAAAGAAGACTTCCCTGAGCAGATGACATCATGCAGAACCTGTGTGGGATGAGAGTTTTCTAGCCCTGTTGAAGGTGGGTGGTTTTTCAAAGGGCTTTCCAGGTGGGGAGAACTGCATATGCAAAGGCCCTGAGGTGAGAAGAAGCTGGTGCATGTTGAGTATTAGGCAGAGCAATAGAAGATGAGGTTGGAGAGGCAAACAGCAGTCCTGATGCCCATGATATGGGGGTCTGAGTTTTATTCTTGGTGCAAGAGGAAGCCATTGGAGACTTTTAGAGGGGTGATATTGTGCCTTGTCTTTAAGATGATCAAAGCTCCCTCTTTAGTATAGACAAAGAGAGGAGGGCCAAGAACGAAGCCCTGCACTCTTTCTACATTTACAAGATAGGAAAGGGTGAGGAGCCAGACAGAGAGCCTGCAAAAAGCTGCCAGTGACTGTGAAAATTACTCTCCACCCTTCCCGGTTCCTCTAACCCAACTGCATCCCCATCTTCTGTTGGGTCTGAACTTGGACAACTGCCATCTCTAAGACGCAGAGCAAATCTCATTCCTCCCTTCTCCAGTTCTGCTGTAGACCCAGGGAAGTAGTCAAAACCAGTTTACTGAAGTCTTCATTTGTAGGGACACAAACATGAAATTGAGGGNACCAAGTTACCACTTCCCGTTCAGTTCTGGGCACCGCCTGTGAAAGGGCTGAAAGGTGGGCACACAGGAACACCGTGCCCTGGAGACCGTTTGCAAGGTCGTCCCATCTGTACACCTCTCCCTGAAAGGGCCCCCTTGCCAGGGCAGAAGAGTGTCTCCTGGGGTCCCTCAAACCTGTCACCTGCCAAATAATTGAGTGGGATGATTCTGCTTAATTTGCATGGTACAAAGTGATATGAGAGAAGGTGTTACCGCAAGCCTCAAGTCTAGCGGCAGCTGGGTTGGAAACTAAGGTGGACGTCTTGGATGCTGGGCTCCTTCTTGGGCATCACAGCTCTGGGCTCCGTTGGGAAAGCCTGGAGCAACCAGCATCGGGGAAAAGGAGGCGTGCTCTGCGCACGCACCACATTTATGGCGCTGTCCAGGGGCACAGTTCTCACAGCCAAGCAGAGACAGATAAGAAGCAAAGACTTTACACGGTCTGCTCACACAGCCAGTGATAGAATCGAGTTTTAACCTATGTTTATTTAGACTCCAAACTGTCTGTTCTCTACTCTGTGTGTGTATGTTTGCAGAAGACTCTGAGGGTGTTAGAGGAGTCACTGCTGAGCGGAAGGTGGGTAGAGGGGCGGAGGGCCCCCGCCGCAGCCTTCTCCTTCCTGTCCCCTGGCTCGCCACCCTCTCCCTAGTTCTACACTCTCCTCATCAGACTGTGGAGTATGAAGCTCACGGACCACATCTGCTTCCTAGGGATAGAGGGCAACTTATGAGCAGTGAAGAACTATAGAGTTCTTCGGTGTAAACACAGCCGGGAGTTGATACACATGTTAGAACATACTGAACCTATGGGGTTTAGGTAAATAGAATATTTTAAAATTAAACATCAGCTAGAGTGAACTCAGACAACTTGTTATTTAAAAGGTGACTAGAATGAAACTGTTTGTGAAACAAATAGCTACTGTTAATATTTTCCAAGCCTGAATTTTCTCACCTACCTAAGTTCACTGGGCTCTGGAATTTCAGAATGATGACTTGCGTTTGTGTCTGTATCTCACTGAAGGCGGGATAAGACCCTGAAGACAGGGCTTATCACTTTCCCATCGGACTAGAAAATGCCACAAAGAAAAGGCTGTGTCTGCTGAAGTTCCCTAAATGTAAGGGCTAAGCTTCCTTTGTTAAGCTAGGGGCTCCCTGTGGGCTATGCCTGTGTTTCCACCATTATACTGAGAGTTCCCCTGTATGTCTCTAGCTAGCCCTGTATCTTCCTCATCATTTTAGGATTTCTCCAAGCGCACAGGATTACTGTCTTCCCCATTAGTCTGGGAACTCCTAGCGGGCAGGGCTAGCATCTCCTCCAACAGACCGAGAGCTCCCTGGGGGAGGAGGCCTATGTCCCCCTCTATCAGAGCTGGGCTGTATTTTTCCTTTGAGTTCCCTGAGAGCAGAGCAATAGCTACCTGCCTCTTCACAGGTTTCGAGTTTCAAGTTGCTTCCTTCCTCCTTGCTCAAGCAGTTGTGTCTCCCCAGGTGTCCCCATGGAGCGTGTGTACTCAAAATTGCAGCACTTTGAAGGGGAGACTCTGTCTGTGCAATGCTCCTACAAGAATCGCAAAAACCACGTGGATGGTAAGGTTTGGTGCAAAATCAGGCGGAGGAAGTGCGAGACTGGGTTCGCCCGTGTGGGTGTGCAGGGGCCACGCTACTTGCTGCAGGACGATACCCAGGCCAAGGTAGTCAACGTCACCATGGCGGCCCTCAGGCGCCAGGACTCGGGGCGGTACTGGTGCATGCGCAACAGCTCTGGCATCCTCTACCCTCTGATGGGCTTCCTGCTGGAAGTGTCTCCAGGTGAGCAGGCCTGCTGGGGTGCTGGGATGCTGGGGGGTGTCCTCCCACCCTGTAGTCCACTGACATCAAAGATAACAAGGATGATAATAATCCATCAGTGGACATGATGGACAGTGGGTTTTCACAGTTCTCTCACAGACACCTTCATGGGCATTTTACAGATGAAGAAAATTAGATGTAAAAAGTCCTTTGCGGCTCTGACCTTGTTCAGGATCACAGAGCTCGCAAGTGGATGAGATGAGATTTGAGCTCAGGACTCTTTGTGCTTTGTTTTATTCAATCATTTGTTCAGTATTTATTCACTGTGCCCTGATTCTCTGCCAGGCACGATTCTAGGCTCTGAGGACACAGTGGTGAGCAAAACCAGACACATTCCTGTCCTATGGGAGGTGATAGGGAATAACACATTTTCAGACAAACAGTTGCAGATAATAGTGAATGTTCTTAAGCAAATAAGACAATGGGATGAACTAGGAAGTTCTGTGGTGGGGGGAACGACTGAGTTAGTGGGGAGTCAAAGAAGACTTCCCTGAGCAGATGACATCATGCAGAACCTGTGTGGGATGAGAGTTTTCTAGCCCTGTTGAAGGTGGGTGGTTTTTCAAAGGGCTTTCCAGGTGGGGAGAACTGCATATGCAAAGGCCCTGAGGTGAGAAGAAGCTGGTGCATGTTGAGTATTGGGCAGAGCAATAGAAGATGAGGTTGGAGAGGCAAACAGCAGTCCTGATGCCCATGATATGGGGGTCTGAGTTTTATTCTTGGTGCAAGAGGAAGCCATTGGAGACTTTTAGAGGGGTGATATTGTGCCTTGTCTTTAAGATGATCAAAGCTCCCTCTTTAGTATAGACAAAGAGAGGAGGGCCAAGAACGAAGCCCTGCACTCTTTCTACATTTACAAGATAGGAAAGGGTGAGGAGCCAGACAGAGAGCCTGCAAAAAGCTGCCAGTGACTGTGAAAATTACTCTCCACCCTTCCCGGTTCCTCTAACCCACCTGCATCCCCATCTTCTGTTGGGTCTGAACTTGGACAACTGCCATCTCTAAGACGCAGAGCAAATATCATTCCTCCCTTCTCCAGTTCTGCTGTAGACCCAGGGAAGTAGTCAAAACCAGTTTACTGAAGTCTTCATTTGTAGGGACACAAACATGAAATTGAGGGCGGGAGGAGAAGGGGATGACAGAAGATGAGATGGCTGGATGGCATCACCGACTCAATGGACATGAGTTTGGGTGGACTCTGGGAGTTGGTGATGGACAGGGAAGCCTGGCATGCTGCCATTCATGGGGTCACAAAGAGTCAGATACGACTGAGCGACTGAATTGAAAGTAAACATGAAATGGTTTTCCCCTTAGTGTATCTTCCCACTGTACTATGTTGGACCTCACTTTCCATCTCTTAACCACAATTTGGGGAGATTCCAACTTTGCAGACCTTACTGCTGCTGCTGCTAAGTCGCGCCAGTCATGTCCGACTCTGTGTGACCCCATAGACAGCAGCCCACCAGGCTCCCGCGTCCCTGGGATTCTCCAGGCAAGAACACTGGAGTGGGCTGCAATATACTAGGAAATGAAAATTGGCAAAACTTCTACTCTTCCCCTGCATCTTGAAAACCCAGCTTTCTGGCCCCAGGCACCTGAGATGGGAAAGGGGGACAGCTGCCGTCCAACCTCCCTCCTTCATCACAGGAGGTAGGGGAAGAGGGTTCCTCTTCATCGTCTTCTCCTGGTCCTGCACCTCCCGACCCTTTGGTGTACTGAGGTAGGGATGAAGGAGATGGAAACGGTTGTGTGACCTCACTGACCCTGCAGGAGGTCTCTTTCTCTGTGGATGTCACTCCTTTTCTGCCCTACTCTTAGATCCTCTGTGGCCAAGTGCTGGCTCTCCCAGGGCAGCTGTGTGTGTTCTTTGAAGGGTCCTTTGGGGGTCTTCACACTGTTCACTAGGATGATTCGGGAGATCTGGCTCCAGGTTGGCTCTTTCTCCTATCCCCACCTCATCAATTCTGCTTGTTCTGGTTCCCTTGCCCAGAAAAATGGGCACCTTCCTTGGTGAGGCCCTCGGAGAGCATCCGTGCATGCACGGTAGCAGGATGTAGCCACAGCCCTCTCCCCACCACAGCATCCCTTTCTCTCTGTTCTCCTGTTTCCTGATGAGATTGGCTCAACACTGATTCCTAGACTGAGCCGTCAAGCTCCTGCCTGCTCCTCTTTCACCAACCAGACTCCAGCCTTCTTCTAGAAAAGGGGATGGTGAAGGCCTGCCCGATGCATGAGAGTGGCAGGACCAGTTCGGGTGTCTCTCAGTAAGCCCCCAAGGAAGGCATTTGACCTCACTGCTCGTAGTGTTCTTGGGAATCGGGGTCTTTGATGTGTCCTCATCCTCATCTCCGGATCCCAGTTGCCAACCATGCAGCAACTGGGAAAAGTCACATTCAACATCAGAGCAGAGAAATCTCTGATGTACAGGAATGAGGAAGGTCCAGAGAGTGGCGAGAGAGGTGGGGGCAGGGAGGGAAGTGTCCTCTCGTCCCCGTGGCCAGACAGGGGACACTGGCAAACTTGCGAAAGACTCTTCCTTCTTTGCTGTGCCTACTTCCTCCTCCTTGACCTCACCCCCTGAACACACACACACCTGGTCCCTCAGCAAAGCAGGGTCCCAGGTCCAAGGGACAGCCTCTCCACCACCCCAGTCCCCAGACAAGCATGTGGGCTGCCATCAGCTGCTTCTGGAACCAAGACCCCGACTGAGTCTCACCTTCCTCCCTTTCTGGTTCTTCAGCCTCCATTACCAAGGGAAACACTCCTCTCACAAAGCTGCCCAACATCCTCCAGAGTGAAACAGTCGTTGCCACAGGCCCTGTGCCCACCTCAGGCCCTGGGGACCCTTTCATCAGCCGGACGACAGTGTTCATAGCTGGACTCCTCACCTTTGCCAGACCACTGCCTTCTCCCACCTCAGGGAGCACCAGACTAACTTCTCTGATGGGCTCCAGTTTCTCCAACACCGGCCTGTCCACCACGGGGCCTGGGAGGGCCACCGGGTCCCAGACAGTGACTGCGTCTCCTAGCAACACCCGAGCCTCCGCTGCAGGCCCAGGCTCCACCTCCACTAAAGCCGTGCACCTCTGCACCGGGGGAGCCCCCACCATGGGAATGTGCCCCACCAGCAGAACTCTTCTCAACCACTTATTCCCCAGCAGGTACCTGGCGTGGGGGCCGGCATCGAATGCCGTTTTCCCAGACATGGGAACAGACCATCTGAGCAGACCGCAAGGTGCAGAGGTCACGGCAGGGCAGCCCCTGTCGCACTCGCCACCCTACCGGGAATCCAGTCTGGCCTGTTGCTGCATGGGCGATGGGAAGCTGGGAAGGACAAGGGACAGAAAGGATGGCGGCAGGAAATGAGGGTGGGGCTGGGTCTGTACAGAGACTGAGGATGAAAAGGAGAGGGTCAGGACCGCACAGGGGAGCATCTCGGAGAGTAGGAAATGGGGACACTTTAATGTGGGTTCCCCCAGGAGTGGACTTGGAGACCAGGATACATGTTGTACTTGGAACACGGGACAGAGCAAGGGGAAGTGAGGCAGGGAAGAGAAGGCAGCAGGCAGGGCACTTGCACAGGCTGGCCACCACCGTGGGCAGTAAGGGCTCAGCCCCACTGGGGAGAGTCTGGGCTCCAATGTCAGGCAGCCGTGTGGAGGGCGAAGGGGCCGGGGCCTTTATGTCCCACTGTTGGTGGTCGATGGGGGGCTGCCTGCCATGGCATGGAGGGTTCCAGGGACAAGAGAAAGCCGTCAGACCAAAAGTTTTTTTTAACGGAGGTGCTGATGGCCAGTGTAGATGGAAGTGACGTAGCAGAGGGGGATACAGGCAAGGTAACCACAGCACGGTTCTGGAGGACCGAGGTGGGAAGTGCCATTCTCGGTCACCCTGGGGAGAGTAAGACTCTTGGCCTCTTCTGTCACAAATGGGTGTCTCTTAGAGCCCCTGCCCTCGGCAGAGAGTACTCCCCCAAATACTGGAGAGATGCATGCCTTTGCTGGGGGCTCGGGGCTTTGTCCCCTTGATCTTTGAGCACCTCACTCCCTTCTCCCGCAGCTTGGTCCCCAAGGAAGAGAGGCCGTCGCTCCCCGTGGGGACTGGCGGGTCCCATTCCTGTTGCGTGGGATGTGGGAAGACGCGGGCCCAGGTCGAGTGCCCAGTACTCATCTCCTCCTGGCCCTGTCCCGTCTCCCCAGACACCTGAACTTTTATCCCGTGGTGCTCGTGGGGGTGCTGGCGCTGCTCTCCATGCTTGTGATGCTGATCGTGGTCTATGGCTTCTGGAAGAAGAGACACATGGGAAGTGAGTAGAACCCAATCCTCACAGGCCCCCAAGGACAGAGCACTGGGGAGTCTGACACCCTTTCCAAAGCGCCCGACTGCCCCTGGTCTCCAGGCAGTCCATCCTCATCTGCGTCCAGTCAGGAGGACCATTTGATACCCAGGAGAGGGGGAGGGTGGGCAGGCAGTGGAACCTTCTGGGCCCAGCCACTTGGAAGTGGAGGGCAGAGGCAGAGTGGCTGGCCCGGGAGCTTCGGGTACTGAGCAGGACTGCCCTCTGCGTCTCTCCCCGTCCTCGCAGGCTACAGCATGTGCCCTGACCCTGCCAGATCCTGGAAGGACTCGCCTGCAAGACCAGAACCTCCCTGGAGGCCCACTTGATCTGAAGCCACTCAACTGTGGGGTGGGGAGGAGCTTCTCCCAGAGGGACCCCGGGAGACCCCCAGGAGACTCCTCAGAGGGGTGAAGACGGAGACCTGTCTGGGTTGCAGCCAGGCTGGGGGTGAGGACTGTGCAGCCTGGACTCAGGCCTTCCTGGAACTGGAGGCTGTGCCGCGTCTACTCAGTTCCCGTGGGCTGCTGGGAACCTGGCGGGGTTGGGAGTCAGAGCATGTGGCGCTAGGCGGGAAGTCTCTGAGGGTTTGGGGTGCTGCTGAGATGGTTCTCCAGAGAGCCACAGACCCCTGGGGCCCCAGCTAGGTGTCAGACAAGCCCCTTGGGAGCTGTTTGCTGACAGAGAACCTCTGCTATCATCAGCCTCGGAACCTCTTACTACAGAGCTGAGGGGGGAAGGGTGGACAGCTGGGGACCCCCTCTCCCGGCCCGGGGCCCTGTCCTCAGTTTCCCTCTGCTCCCCTCAAGCGTCCCTATGCTCTTGGGGGAAAAAAGAGTCTCAGAAGCAGCTTATGTCACAAGGGTCCCACCCTGGAGGAGAAACAGTGACTAAGAGGTGGGGGTCACTAGAGGCCCTGGGGACCCCTGAGCTATTTAAGCCTCCCACCCCCTGGCTGAGCATCCTCTACTGGGCTTCTGCATGCGCCCTGGCCTGACCGCAGCTGCTTGTCCCTCAGGCCCCGGGTGCCAGCGGAGCCCACGCCGCCACTGCTGCCTGCTGGCTGGGCCCTCCAGGGACAGCTATGACCAGGCAGCTGGGAGCCCTCACCTGCAGGGCCAGCCTGTCCCTAGACCTGCATGCAGAGGCTGACCACGGCTCTTTCCCCCAGTTCCCGCACTCCAGCTCTGGGTGTGTACTCCTGGAGGGGATGCAGGGGAAGCCTGGGGTCCACTGGAGGGGAAGTCATAGCTCAGAGAAAGGGGGGATCACTTCCCTCCAGCGGACTCATTGTCCCCTGGGAAAAGAGGACCCAACGGTGACACAGCAAAGACAACTCAGAGCCACCTGGGTGGGAGAGGGTGGGGAGGGGGATGGAGCCAAGGAGCCTGGGTCAGGGGTGCAGTGGCCAGAGGAGTCTCTCCTGCCCTCCTTCGTCCCCCGCAGATGTGTATAAGAGACAGGCCNAAAGACAACTCAGAGCCACCTGGGTGGGAGAGGGTGGGGAGGGGGATGGAGCCAAGGAGCCTGGGTCAGGGGTGCAGTGGCCAGAGGAGTCTCTCCTGCCCCCCTTCGTCCCCCACCCCCACACCCTCCAGCTCATGGCTCAGATTCAGACCCTTCAGCAGCAAAGGCTAAAGAATAGGGGCTGGATTCCTCCCCTTGAGAGGGGTGTCCACCAGCCTGGGGCTACTGGAATGAGAGCTTTGGGGTGGATGTGGCCTCTCTGCTCTCAGCCCTGGGTCATAGCTCTCCTGGGTAGGACCGCAAACATCAAAGGCAGGGGAGTGACACGGAGGGGCCTTGGTGGGCAGCCAGCCCAGGATCGCCACTCTAGGGTGGAGGTGGGGAGAGAGGAAGGGGCAAGGGGCAATCCTGGCAGGGACAGCAGGGAGGCAGCCCCTCTCCCCTGTGTCTAGCAGAAGACACTAGAGGGGAGACTCAGACTGAGGAACTGACAGGCCTGGTGCCAGGACACACACGTGCACACTGATAACCAGCCTCCTCATCAGGAGGGTATGGCCAACACCCGGTGTATAACCAAGAGGGGGTTAATTTTCCACCTGAAAAGCACACAGCTATGGCCCTGCCCCGGTTGAGAGCAGGATGTTGGGGAGAGTACTTCAGGGGCTCAGGACCGGAACCCAGGGGTGCACCTGTCACATGGGACCCTGTGCAAGTCACTAACCCTATCGGGCCTCATGTTTCCTCTCTTGTGAAAGGGGACACTAATTCCTACCTCTCAAGACTGTATTCGGGATAAAACGGAATAACACACGAACCTTGCACAACTGACTAAAAGACTGATGCTTGGTCCTCCAGTTCTTTTCCAGGTCTGATGCTTGTCCATTCTACCTTTAAGACCGTCGGACCCTAAGTCTCTATTTTGTCCTCGACTGTAAAGCGGTAGTGAGGGAAGAGGGCCACATGGTCTGGTCCCAGAAGATGGGGCTGGGCGCAGGCAGAGCCCTCTGTGCCCTGATGTTATACAGGTGAGTTGTTAGGGGGACCAGCCATCCCTGTTTGTCCAGGATGAGGGGCTCCTGGAACCAGGTGGACCTGCGCAAGCTGCCCACCCTTGGAGCCAGTTCCCATGTGGACTCGAGCTAAGGACAGACACACAGCACTGGGGAGGTGCAGACCATGTCCCCAGCTCCCCAGCCCTTAGGGGCCTGGGTGGTGTTTTTGGACCTCTACACCTCCAGGACATTTTCCCCCAAACCCTGGCCTCTCACTTCCTGCTACCTGTTTGCCCTTCTCCCTGGAGCTCCAGGAAGACCCAGATCCTCAGCAGATCCAGGGTGGGCCAGTGCAGGGCAGGGGAGGTATCAGACAGGCCAGGGCTACTGTTGCCTTTGGTGGACAAGATGAGGGACTTTCTGAGCAGTGGGTGAGACGACAGGACACACCTGCGAAGGGTTTCCTGTCATGGCTAAAAGTGAAAGTGAAAGTGAAGTCACTCAGTTGTGTCTGACTCTTTGTGACCTTGTGGACTGTAGCCCGTCAGGTTCCTCCATCCATGGGATTCTCTAGGCAAGAATACTGGAGTGGGTTGCCATTTCCTTCTCCAGGGGAATCTTCCCAACCCAGGGATCGAACCCAGATCTCCTGCATTGCGGGCAGACGCTTTAACCTCTGAGCCGTAAAGGAAGCCCAGCACCCATGGGATGTTTGCTCTGTGAGCCCTGATCTGAGCCCAGGGGACACATGTGTTCTTGCTGCGGGGCCAGCAGGCGAGCCTAGGGTTCACGGTCCCCTGTGGCTGCATGTGGGCTTCTCACTCTGCATCAGCCTGGACAGGTATACGCTGTGCTGTGTGGCCAGGCTCCTTCTTTAGGCTACAGTGCTTCCTGCCCCAGGGCTGGGAGTAGTGAGGGCAGAAGGTGGCCTTGAGTCTATCTGGGGCAGACCCCTCTCAGGGCAGCCTGTTCCCCTCCATCCACTGACACAGGGAGTCTGAAGCCCCAGCAACCCCTGCCTTCTTGGAGATCCTGAAGGGTGGCCTGTCTCCAGAACTGCTCCTCAAGTGGCCTAGGGCAGTCTGATGTCTGCCCATTCTGTTTCTCACCTTTCGCTTCCCCCGCCTTGTCCCTGAGCGTATAAATTCCCTGCCAGTTGCTGCTCCCCATAAGCCCGACCTGCTCTTCGGCTTGCTTATGGACTTGTCTCTTCTTTGTTGTTTATTAACCATGAACAGCCTGTGACAATTGTTAGTTTATCTACTGACCATTATTTTTTTAATGTGTTTGATTAGTATGGCCTTTCAACAACCACTATGGACTGACAATGGCCAGTTGGGGGCTGAGGGTACAGGCAGGACCTGCGGGGCAGAGATCCTTTCCCCTTCTCTCTCCCTCCCCCTTTTTCTGCACCAATCTCCCTCTCCCCACCCGTCCCCTCTGATGTTCACACCCCCAACTTTGCTCTCTCCCACCCTTGCCAGGGACCCTCCCTGCACCTCCATTCCTGGAAATGACTCTCCATCTCCCCCCACCCCCTTCTTCAGTCCCCATGGAACGTCCCAATCCCCAGGCAAGCCTGGATGGGAAGTCTCTGACCTCTGGGGACCTCAGAAGTGTTGCCGAACTCTCTCACTCACCTTCGGCCCCCTGCTTTTTTTCAGTGGAAAGGAGAAAGTTGAGGCTTGGGAGGAAGAGGTTGGATTGAGAAGGAAGAAAGGAGGAGGAAAAACAGGTTCTTAATTTGTTAACAAGTCCGAGTTCTTATTGTTTGCTGCACGACAGGAAAATAAATGGACAGGCTGGGACATGGAAGAGCGACTTCATCTGGAAAGCCAGCAGATAGAGAACAGGCTCAAAGAAATGTCTTACCCGAGTCAGAATTCAGGCTTGTTTTATACTAAAAGGGAGTTAGTATTGCAGACTTCTTGCTGTCAGCCAGACACTGGAGGGGAGGTGAAAATGCTTTGTTTTTGTAGTTCCTGTAAACTTCCAATAAGACAAATGTTATTCTCCATTCTGCAACTTTTTATCTCTGCATAAATGGAAAAGCATTGTACCTTTAAAGGTCAGAGCCCAGAATGGGCTATAACAACATTCTCTTCTGCTGCTGCTGCTAAGTCGCTTCAGTCGTGTCCGACTCTGTGTGATCCCATAGATGGCAGCGCACAGGCTCCCCCGTTCCTGGATTCTCCAGGCAAGAACACTGGAGTGGGTTGCCATTTCCTTCTCCAGTGCATGAAAGTGAAAAGTGAAGTGAAGTCTCTTAGTCGTGTCCAACCCTCAGCGACCCCATGGACTGCAGCCCACCAGGCTCCTCCGTCCATGGGGTTTTTCAGGCAAGAGTACTGGAGTGGGGTGCCATTGCCTTCTCCAGAAGCAAAAGCAATCCCTGGTGGTCCAGTGGTTAAGAATCTACACTTCCATCATAGGGAGAAGGAACTCAGATACCGCATGATGCGTGGTGCAGCCAAAAAATAAAAGAAGGTTAAAATAAAAGAAACCTGTCCCATATGGAAAGGCAGGGAGACAGGCTGATGNAGAATCTACACTTCCATCATAGGGGGAAGGAACTCAGATACCGCATGATGCGTGGTGCAGCCAAAAAATAAAAGAAGGTTAAAATAAAAGAAACCTGTCCCATATGGAAAGGCAGGGAGACAGGCTGATGGGTAAGAGGCTGGGCAGAGAGAGTCAGAGTTCCCCGGAGCCTCAATCAAGGCTCAGATGTAGCACCTGCAGCTGAGGGTCCTGCCTGCAGGCTAGGCCTCCCCTTCCCCTCCAGGCTGCCACTTCCCAGGCCGGCTTTGGTGGCCAAGCTGAATCCCCCTGGACTCTGGCTCTCCCTTCTCAGGGGCTTGCTGCTGTCTCGCTTCCTTCCCCTCGCTCGAAGTCAGGAAGAGGGCCCATGGCCTGGGAAGCCACATCCCGGCTGCGCCTGTCCTGCTGGTGCAGCAGAGGGAACAGGACAGGCGGAGAGGGAGACAGACGTGGAGGAGGCAGTGAGGAGGAGGGCAGGGGACAATGGCGCTGTGGCGGGGGCCAGCTCTGGGGCTCATTCTGTGTGAGCACGAAGAGGGTGGCTCCTGCAGCGGGAGGCCCTCATCTCACAGCCCTGCTTTGGTGGCTGGGGGGCTTCCTGACTGGAGAGTTTATTCTCAGGCTGCCGGGAACAGAAGCCAGAGTTAATGCGTAATTCGCAGCATGAGACAGTCTGTGAGATGCTGATACCCACCCCAGCAAGGCTTAAAGCTGAAAACCCATGCAGGGAAGCATCTGCATAATTGTTGTGGTTGTTGTTCAGTTGCTCAACCGTGTCCGACTCTGTGATCCCATGGACTTCAGCACGTCAGGCTTCCCTGTCCTTCACCATCTCCCAGAGTTTGCTTAGACTCACATCCATGGAGCCGATGATGCCATCCAACCATCTCATCCTCTATCGCCCCCTTCTCCTTTTGCCTTCAGTCTTTCCCATCATCAGGGTCTTTGCCAAAGAGTCAACTCTTCACATCAGGCGGCCAAAGTATTGGAGCTTCAGCTACATCAGTCCTTCTGCCTCAACATCAGTCCTTCCAATGAATATTCAGGATTGATTTCCTTTAGGATTTACTGGTTTGATCTCCTTGTAGTCCAACGGACTCTGAAGAGTCTTATTCAGCATCACGTTTCAAAAGCATCAGTTCTGGGCACTGAGCATTAGTGTTCAGCCTTGTGTATGGTCCAACTCTCAAATCCATAAGTGACTACTGGAAAAACCATAGCTTTGACTAGATGGACCTTTGTTGGCAAAGTGATGTCTTTGCTTTTTAATACACTGTCTAGGTTGGTCATAGCTTTTCTTCTAAGGAACAAGCATCTTTTAATTTCACGATTGCAGTCACCATTCACAGTGATTTTGGAGCCCAAGAAAATAAACTCTTTCAAATTTCCATTGTTCCACCTCCCAGAATACTGGAAATAAAAGCAAAAATAAACAAACGGGACCTAATTAAAATTAAAAGCTTCTGCACAACAAAGGAAACTCTAAGCAAGGTGAAAAGACGGCTTTTGGAATGGGAGAAAATAATAGCAAATGAAGCAACTGACAAACAACTAATCTTAAAAATATGCAAGCAACTCCTGCAGCTCAATTCCAGAAAAATAAATGACCCAATCAAAACATGGACCAAATAGACATTTCTCCAAAGAAGANCTGGGCACTGAGCATTAGTGTTCAGCCTTGTGTATGGTCCAACTCTCAAATCCATAAGTGACTACTGGAAAAACCATAGCTTTGACTAGATGGACCTTTGTTGGCAAAGTGATGTCTTTGCTTTTTAATACACTGTCTAGGTTGGTCATAGCTTTTCTTCTAAGGAACAAGCATCTTTTAATTTCACGATTGCAGTCACCATTCACAGTGATTTTGGAGCCCAAGAAAATAAACTCTTTCAAATTTCCATTGTTCCACCTCCCAGAATACTGGAAATAAAAGCAAAAATAAACAAACGGGACCTAATTAAAATTAAAAGCTTCTGCACAACAAAGGAAACTCTAAGCAAGGTGAAAAGACGGCTTTTGGAATGGGAGAAAATAATAGCAAATGAAGCAACTGACAAACAACTAATCTTAAAAATATGCAAGCANTCAGTTGGCTCCAACTCTCTGTGGCCCTATGGACTGTAGCGTAGCAGGCTCCTCTGTCCAAGGTATTCTCTAGGCAAGAATACTGGAGGGGGTAACCATCCGCTTCTCCAGGGGATCTTTCCGACCCAGAGATTGAACCCAGGTCTCCTGCACTGCAGGTGGATTCTTTACCATCTGAGCTACTGGGGAGCCAGATTATGTTGATCTAAATCTAGCTTCTATCTTATATGAGCTCTGTGAGCCTATGCAAGTTGTTTAATTTTTCTGGATCTCAGTTACCTGGAACAATAATATTATCAACTTGATGGGTAATGATGTAACATATAAATTGTTCAGACCAATGCCTAACACATAGTAAGCACTCAATAAATATTAGTGTGATTTAAGTGGTGGGATTATGGACCCCTTTTACCTTTTTGGAGACAACTTTTATATATTTTTCCCCATAAAAATTATTTGAATGTACCTTTTAAAATATTTTACAAATGCTAAATACATTTTATATAGTTATTCATGTTAATAGGCATAACTTCCCTTTAAAGCTGGGCCCCACCTAAATATGGCAGCGGATACTGGGGAAAATTGCATGTGATTTGAAGTTATGATGTTTCAACTGCACAAGAAGTATTCCAAATAAATGTTGATATCATTTGTTGTATGTAATCTATTTAGTAAGCATGGTTAAATCTAGATTCTTACCATTTCAATACTAGGTCTTTACAAATTATCTATTTTTTCTAAATTGAGATTTTTTAAATTCTAAAAAAAATTTTTTTTTGGAAACAAGCAAATTTTGTAGCAACTAATCTGTCTTTAGGACTAGTTTTGCTTTCTATGCTAATCCAACCCGTTTCTAATCTAATCTAATCTAGCTCTACTGTTTCTACTTTAACTCCGGGGTTCTGGCAGATGTCTCAAAGTTGAGAGTAGATTTAAAAGCATCTCACGGCTGGATAATGTTAGAAAGGGCTGACCTACGTGTACACTGGTGTCAAGATTTATTTCCTTGTTGATCCTTGATTGCCCAATGTGCTCTGGGTGTGGAAGGAAGGCCTTGTGACCTAGCTCAGGTCAAAGCATTACAGGGAAACAGTGCCACCATGTGGGGTCCAGCTGGTGCCAGAGGTGCGAATCAGCCCCTCCGTGAGGAAACTTTCCTTTCTTTTCAGGAAGGCTGCAATTCTCTAATAATTCTCTTTTATTTTTAAGGCTTTATGCATCTGACTAAGGCAAGGCCACTCTTCAGTTGGCAGAGATCTGTGGTCAAAGCCTGGTCTTATTTCTACCTTGACAGGCATCCTGACTTCTCAACTCGATCTTAGACCAGAAGTCCAAAGTTGCCTCTCTGAATGAGATGGCCAGATATGCCTCAGACTTTCTCAGATGACTCATTTGAAGGCCTCTGTTCACTCCCCAAACCCAGGGGTTCACAGTCTAGAATTTGGCATCTACGGATTTACAGCATCAACAGCACTTCCACAGGGAGCGACAAAGAGCCACTGCCTCTTGTTTATTGCACTTTGCTGCACCTGGCATGGTGCTTGGCACATGGTGGTAGTGTTTAGTCGCTAAATTGTGTCTGATTCTTGCGACCCCATGAACTGTAGCTCACCAGGCACATCTGTCCACAGGCATGTCTGTGGTTTAGTCACTAAGTCCTATCTGACTCTTTTGTGACCCCTTGGACTGTGGCCCACCAGGCTCCTCTGTTAATGGGATTTTCCAGGCAAGAATACTGGTGTGGGTTACCATTTCCTTCTTCAGGGGATCTTCCTGACCCAGGGGTCAAACTCAGGTCTTCTGCACTGCAGGCAGATTCTTTACCGACTGAACTCCCAAGGAAGCCCTGGCACATGGTAGGTGCTTGGAAAATATTTGCAGAATAAATGAATATGCCCCTGAGAAGAATGCTCCAGGCTCTCCTGTTCCCTTCTATAAGGAGGAAAGGAAAGTCAAGAAGGAGAGGGCATTTGTAGGCCAAGTTCCCTGCCAGGAACAGATGGCTTTTACACAAAACAGTTGAATCATCAATCATTTTGTTGCTTCCCCAGTGGCTCAGCAGTAAAAAATCCACCTACAATGCTGGAGACATGGGTTCAATTCCTGAATTAGGAATATCCCCTGGAGAAGGAAATGGCAACCCACTCCAGTATCCTTGCCTGGAAAATCCCTTTGACAGAGGAGCCTGATGGGCCACGGTCCAAGGGATCACAAAAGTCAGATACAACTTAGTGACTAAACCACAAAAACAACATCAACCATTTTAACAAGGTTCTTTACAGAGGAGTGGTCAAGGATAAGGGAAGGGGTCATGATGCATTGAAAGACAGGGAGCTGTTAACACCCCCAGACTTGACAGAGCAGGGAGAGAAAACTGTGTCATTGGAACTGAGTGAGCACCAGAACCACAGAAGAGGGACCACCAATGGAAGCTATTGCTGCAGAGGAAAGCAGACCCTGTCCAAACTACAGAACGCATGGAGAGAGTAGGGGAAAGTAAAGACCCCAACTTATTTCTTCTCTTGACCTCCAGACTCCTGCCAATATCTTCCTTTGACTTAACCCAGGAGTAGGCCGGTGGGCTGGGATCCTGGGTGATGCAGTCCAGAGGGGTCAGTCTCCTAGGAACAGAGCAGGTCTGAACAGAAAGAACATGGGTTGGTGGAGGGGGCAGGAGGGAAGAATGACAGGCCCAGTGGTCAAAGGCAGTAGAAGAGCCAAGAAGGGGAGGACTGGGACAAGACTGCTACGACTTGTACGGGTCAGAGTCAAAGAAGCAGTTGAAAAGCATGAATAGCAAAGCCGTCTCTAAATTTTTCAAAAAATAAAATATATATACAAGATAATAAAAGAGCAACGATTGAAGAGGAAGCGGAGACAAATGAGGGCCTTTCGGGACAGTTGAGACTGTGCCTATGTGATCATGGAGGAAAAGTTCCTGGGGGTTGGAGGCCGGTAGAGCTTGAAGATACTGGAAGAAAGAGAACATAGGTGAGAAAGCAGGTTCCTGGGGATTGGAGAGGGCAGAGAGAGAGAGAGAGGGAGGAGAGGTAATCTTGGAAAAGGAAAATGGAAATGGAAATCTGGGATGGACATAGACAGGAAGAAGAAAGGAAGAATTTAAAGAAAAATACATTGAAGAGGGAGGAAAATAATGTCAGCTACTTTTTTGAGCACTTCACCATCAATCATATACCTTTACATACCCCAATACTGAAGCTGCTGGAGAGTTAGAAAACCTGCCCAATAGCTAGTAAATAATAGAGCAGGACCTACTCACTGTAAGAAACAGACCCTGTATGCTTAACCCCTAGTCTGTAGTTTCAATATCTGTCCCACCCTGGCTTCCAGTTCCCAGACTCCGCCCCACATTCAGGCTAGACATCCTCCTCCAGCCTTGCCCCACATTCAGGCTAGACATCCTCCTCCAGCCTTGCCAGATCTGGTCCAGTTCTGATCCAATCAAGCAACAATTAAGACTCCCAGCACCTAAGATGCCTTTCACCAGGCTCAGTACATGGGTCTTTGCCTCTAAGCTCCTGTGTTCTCAACCAGATCTTCCCTTTGACCTGATGTCCTGCATCACTATGACCCCTGGACAGAGGTTGAGATCCTTAGCTCAGAAATATGAGATCTTAATAATGGGAGAATTGCCTCAGTCAGAAGTGGCAGGGAGTGACAATATAAATATTAATACAAAGAGACAGGTGGGAGCAGGNATGAACAGCAAAGCCGTCTCTAAATTTTTCAAAAAATAAAATATATATACAAGATAATAAAAGAGCAACGATTGAAGAGGAAGCGGAGACAAATGAGGGCCTTTCGGGACAGTTGAGACTGTGCCTATGTGATCATGGAGGAAAAGTTCCTGGGGGTTGGAGGCCGGTAGAGCTTGAAGACACTGGAAGAAAGAGAACATAGGTGAGAAAGCAGGTTCCTGGGGATTGGAGAGGGCAGAGAGAGAGAGAGAGGGAGGAGAGGTAATCTTGGAAAAGGAAAATGGAAATGGAAATCTGGGATGGACATAGACAGGAAGAAGAAAGGAAGAATTTAAAGAAAAATACATTGAAGAGGGAGGAAAATAATGTCAGCTACTTTTTTGAGCACTTCACCATCAATCATATACCTTTACATACCCCAATACTGAAGCTGCTGGAGAGTTAGAAAACCTGCCCAATAGCTAGTAAATAATAGAGCAGGACCTACTCACTGTAAGAAACAGACCCTGTATGCTTAACCCCTAGTCTGTAGTTTCAGTATCTGTCCCACCCTGGCTTCCAGTTCCCAGACTCCGCCCCACATTCAGGCTAGACATCCTCCTCCAGCCTTGCCCCACATTCAGGCTAGACATCCTCCTCCAGCCTTGCCAGATCTGGTCCAGTTCTGATCCAATCAAGCAACAATTAAGACTCCCAGCACCTAAGATGCCTTTCACCAGGCTCAGTACATGGGTCTTTGCCTCTAAGCTCCTGTGTTCTCAACCAGATCTTCCCTTTGACCTGATGTCCTGCATCACTATGACCCCTGGACAGAGGTTGAGATCCTTAGCTCAGAAATATGAGATCTTAATAATGGGAGAATTGCCTCAGTCAGAAGTGGCAGGGAGTGACAATATAAATATTAATACAAAGAGACAGGTGGGAGCAGGCCAAGTCTGAGGGATCAGATGTGAGTGTGAGGCTGGAAGGGGTGTGGACCCAGGAAGGCAAGATCAAGTAAAAGCAGAACAAGACCACAAAAGGAAGTGTTAAGTGGCTACAAACATCAGTCGGTGATGTTTATAGGCTCTGATGTCTGTGGTTGGTGGACCCAGTCAAGAGTTTTCTCAAGCTCACTTCTCAGGCAGGGCTGGGCAGGGGATTTCCCAGGCTGGGTTACTGGTATGCCTGGATAGAATTTGAGTTGTTCCAGGTTTGAGAAGCCTGTTTCCCTGCCAGCTGTTGGCAACCACACCCTTCCCCAGCCCGGGACGGGTGCTGGCCATGGTCCTGACCGGACTCTGGTGCTTCTCTGGCTGCCCAGGTTGGTGAGAGTGGTGACAGGAGGGTAACAGAGAATCTGAAAGAGGGTGAGGATGTTCACACATGATGGTCCTGATCTATTCATAGGGAAAGAGAGGGAGTAGAAGTGTGTGTCTGAAGACACTGATGATTTGGGAGACCTGCTATAAGCAAATTACTAGGAAATCTCCATGTATTTTGTTTGTTTTGTTTTTAAATTTAAAAAAAATTTATTTTAATTGGAGACTAATTACTTTATAATATTGTAGTGGTTTTGCCATACATTGACATGAATCAGCCATGGGTGTACATGTCTTCCCCATCCTGAACCCCTCTCTCACCTCTCTCCCCATCCCATCCCTTAGAGTCATCCCAGTTTTAAGCCAACTTTTTCACTCTCCTCTTTCATTTTCATCAAGAAGTTCTTTAAGTTCTCCTCTTTCTGCCATAAGGGTGGTGTCATCTGCATATCTGAGGTTATTGATATTTCTCCTGGCAATCTTGATTCCAACTTGTGCTCCATCCAGCCTGGCATTTTGCATGNGAAACTGGACTGGCGATCTGTTTCACATATGATAATATACATGTTTCAGTGCTATTCTCTCCAATCATCCCACCCTCACCTTCTCCCACAGAGTCCAAAAGACTGTTCTACACATCTGTGTCTCTTTTGCTGCCTCACATATAGGGTTATTGTTACCATCTTTCTAAATTCCTTATATATGCATTAGTATACTGTATTGGTGTTTTCTTTCTGGCTTATTTCACTCTGTATAATTAGCTCCAGTCTCATCCACCTCATTAGAACTGATTCAAATATGTTCTTTTTAATGACCGAGTAATATTCCGTTATGTATATGTACCACAGCTTTAATGGCTGAGTAATATTCCATAATGTATATGTACCACAGCTTTCTTATCCAAGAAAGCTGACGGACATCTAAATTGGTCTGCTGATGGACATCTAAATTGCTTCCATGTCTTGGCTATTATAAACAGTGCTGCAATGAACATTGAGGTACACACGTCTCTTTCAATTCTGGTTTCTTCAGTGTGTATGCCCAGCAGTGGGATTTCTGGGTCATATGGCACTGCTATTGCCAGTTTTTAAAGGAATCTCCACACTTTTCCCCATTGTGGCTGTACTAGTTTGCATTCCCACCAACAGTGTAAGGGGGTTTCCTTTTCTCCACACCCTCTCCAGCATTTATTGTTTGTAGACTTTTGGATAGCAGCCATTCTGACCGGTGTGAGATGGAACCTTATTGTGGTTTTGATTTGCATTTCTCTGATAATGAGTGATGTTGAGCATCTTTTTATGTGTTTGTTAGACATCTGTATGTCTTCTTTGAAGAAATGTCTGTTTAGTTC
This sequence comes from Raphicerus campestris, assembly GCA_006410735.1. NCBI lineage: Eukaryota > Metazoa > Chordata > Mammalia > Artiodactyla > Bovidae > Raphicerus > Raphicerus campestris. The sequence goes on from SJYW01049616.1 coordinate 110,952, forward strand.
TTTGGCCTATTTTTTGATTAGGTCGTTTATTTTTCTGGAATTGAGCTGCAGGAGTTGCTTGTATATTTTGGAGATTAACTCTTTGTCAGTTGCTTCGTTTGCTATTATTTTCTCCTATTCTGAAGGCTGTCTTTTCATCTTGCTTATATTTTCCTTCATTGTGCGAAAGCTTTTAAGTTTAATTAGGTTCCATTTGTTTATTTTTGCTTTTATTTCCATTACTCTGGGAGGTGGGTCATAGAGGATCCTGCTGTGATTTATGTCAGAGAGTTTTGCCTATGTTTTCCTCTAGGAGTTTTAGTTTCTGGTCTTATGTTTTGATCTTTAATCTATTTTGAATTTATTTTTGTGTATGGCATTAGAAAGTATTCTAGTTTCATTCTTTTACAAGTGGTTGACCAGTTTTCCCAGAATCACTTGTTAAAGAGATTGTCTTTTCTCCATTGTATATTCTTGTCTTCTTTGTCAAAGACAAGGTGTCCATAGGTGTGTGGATTTATCTCTGGGCTTTCTATTTTGTTCCATTGATCTATATTTCTGTCTTTGTGCCAGTACCATACTGCCTTGATGACTACAGCTTTGTAGTATAGCCTGAAGTCAGGCAGGTTGATTCCTCCAGTTCCATTATTCTTTCTCAAGATTGCTTTGGCTATTCAAGATTTTTTTGTATTTCCATACAAATTTGAAATTATTTGTTCTAGTTCTGTGAAAAATACCATTGGTAGCTTGATAGGGATTGAATTGAATCTATAGATTGCTTTGGATAGTATACTCATTTTCACTATATTGATTCTTCCAGTCCCTGAACCTGGTATATTTCTTCATCTATTTGTGTCCTCTTTGATTTCTTTCACCAGTGTTTTATAGTTTTCTATATATAGGTCTTTTGTTTCTTTAGATAGATATATTCCTATTTTATTCTTTTTGTTGTAATGATGAATGGAATTGTTTCCTTAATTTCTCTTTCTTTTTTCTCATTGTTAGTGTATAGGAATGCAAGGGATTTCTGTGTGTTAATTTTATATCCTGCAACTTTACTATATTCATTGATTAGCTCTAGTAATTTTCTGGTGGAATCTTTAGGGTTTTCTATGTAGAGGATCATGTCATCTACAAACAGTGAGAGTTTTACTTCTTCTTTTCCAATCTGGATTTCATTTCTTTTTCTGCTCTTATTGCTGTGGCCAAAACTTCCAAAACTTTGTTGAATAGTAATGGTGAGAGTGAGCACCCTTGTCTTGTTCCTGACCTTAGGGGAAATGCTTTCAATTTTTCACCATTGAGGATAATGTTTGCTGTGGGTTTGTCATATATAGCTTTTATTATGTTGAGGTATNTCTTGTTCCTGACCTTAGGGGAAATGCTTTCAATTTTTCACCATTGAGGATAATGTTTGCTGTGGGTTTGTCATATATAGCTTTTATTGTGTTGAGGTATGTTCCTTCTATTCCTGCTTTCTGGAGAGTTTTCATCATAAATGGATGTTGAATTTTGTCAAAGACTTTCTCTGCATCTATTGAGATAATCATATGGTTTTTATCTTTCAATTTGTTAATGTGGTGTATTACATTGATTGATTGATTTGCATATATTGAAGAATCCTTGAATCCCTGAGATAAAGCCCACTTGGTCATGATGTATGATTTTTTAATATGTTGTTGGATTCTGTTTGCTAGAATTTTGTTAAGGATTTTTGCATCTATGTTCATCAGTGATATTGGCCTATAGTTTTCTTTTTTTGTGGCATCTTTGTCTGGTTTTGGTATTAGGGTGATGGTGGCCTCATAGAATGAGTTTGGAAATTTACCTTCCTCTGCAATTTTCTGGAAGATTTTGAGTCGGATTGGTGTTAGCTCTTCTCTAAATTTTTGGTAGAACTCAGCTGTGAAACTGTCTGGTCCTGTGTTTTTGTTTGCTGGAAGATTTCTGACTACAGTTTCAATTTCCATGTTTGTGATGGGTCTGTTAAGATTTTCTATTTCTTTCTGGTTCAGTTTTGAGAAGTTATACTTTTCTAAGAATTTGTCCATATCTTCCAAGTTGTTCATTTTATTGGCATACAGTTGCTGATAGTAGTCTCTTACGATCCTTTTGTATTTCTGTGTTGTCTATTGTGATTTCTCCAGTTTCATTTCTAATTTTGTTGATTTGATTCTTCTCCATTTGTTTCTTGATGAGTCTGGCTAATGGTTTGTCAATTTTATTTATCTTCTCAAAAAACCAGCTTTTAGCTTTGTTGATTTTTGCTATGGTCTCTTTTGGTTTTTGTGCATTTATTTCTGCCTTACTTTTAAAGATTTCTTTCCTTCTACTAACCCTGGGGTTCTTCATTTCTTCCTTTTCTAGTTGCTTGAAGTATAGAGTTAGGTTATTTATTTGACTTTTTTATTGTTTCTTGAGGTAAGCCTGTGTTGTTATGAACCTTCCCCTTAGCACTGCTTTTACAGTGTCCCATAAGTTTGGGATTGTTGTGTTTTCATTTTCATTCATTTCTATGCATATTTTGATTTCTTTCTTGATTTCTTCTGTAATTTGTTGGTTATTCAGAAGCATGTTGTTCAGCCTCCATATGTTGGAATTTTTAATAGTTTTTCTCCTGTAATTGACATCTAATCTTACTGCATTGTGGTCAGAAAAGATGCTTGCAATGATTTCAATTTTTTTGAATTTACCAACGCTAGATTTATGGCCCAGGATGTGAATCTATCCTCAAGAAGCTTCCATTTGCACCTGAGAAAAAGGTGAAATTCACTGTTTTGGGATGAATGTCCTATAGATATCAATTAGGTNCAATGATTTCAATTTTTTTGAATTTACCAACGCTAGATTTATGGCCCAGGATGTGAATCTATCCTCAAGAAGCTTCCATTTGCACCTGAGAAAAAGGTGAAATTCATTGTTTTGGGATGAATGTCCTATAGATATCAATTAGGTCTAATTGCTCCATTGTACCATTTAAAGTTTGTATTTCCTTGTTAATTTTCTGTTTCGTTGATCTATTCATAGGTGTGAGTGGGGTATTATTGTGTTATTGTTAATTTCCCCTTTCATACTTGTTAGCGTTTGCCTTATATTCTGTGGTGCTCCTATGTTGGGTGCATATATATATTTATAATTGTTATATCTTCTTCTTGGATTGATCCTTTGATCATTATGTAGTGTCCTTCTTTGTCTTTTTTCACAGCCTTTATTTTAAAGTCTATTTTATCTGAGTATTGCTACTCCTGCTTTCTTTTGGTCTCTATTTGCATGGAANATTCAATGGATGAATTCCTTTGACTGATTCAGTTTTAAAAACATAAAAAGAGTCTCATCAATATATAGTCAATATTCTTGACCTTATTTCAGTTTACAAAGTACTCTTCACAGGATTCATTTTTATAGTCTATAACTTTCTCATGTCTAAATATTTACTAAAAGAACATTTCAAAGTATTAAATATTCCTCAGAAAAATACAATATTGTAAAAAATAATTGTTCTGTTGGGAACATGGTCAGCTACCTGAGGAAGCAGGCTGTTCTACCTTCCTCTTATGGATGTTGACATCTTTTTGATTTTCAAGTATTCCTTTCTTAAGTAATTTGTGCCAAAGGCCCCAAATAATGAAATCAAGACATTTTCCCTTCTGTTTTTCTCCATCTGTTATAAGGAGGGACTAAGCTGTCATTAGAAATCTCTCGTGTCCACAATTATTACTCATATTTTAAACATACTCCTGTTAACTCTGGTTATCCTTTGTTCTCCTGCTTGCTTTACAATCTAAGGTCTAGTAACTCAAGGTTAGAACTTCCTAAATGGCAAATGGTCCCAAGACAATGCACTGGGAAAGGGTGGCAGGGAGATGGGTACCCTCAGTGGGACATCTGAGGTGTGGGGACCCCAAGAGCTGTAGAGGATGGATATTCAGGCAAATGGGTAGAGTCCAGTATCCAGGGAGAATATATAGTGGTTTTAAAAACCAGATCAGGACATATGCTGCAAGACTGGGGTCAAGGATGTCTCAGTTCCTGGTTTACCGTGGGGTGGGGAGTGGGAATGGTGATTGCTAAGAACCAGGCAAGACCCTGCTCTCAGAGGATCTAGGAGGACTGGCGGGTTCCCAAGGCAGATCCTCAGGCTGACAGAAACCAACCCTGAGTCCCACAGACCGAAGCTGAGCACGTTGTTGGAATGACAAAAAAACTTGTCACAGAACTGAGTCTCATGGTCTAAGCCAAAGCTCTCAGGAAGTGTCAGTTGGCACTGTGTCCTTTCAGGACCGACCCTATGTTCCTTAGCTCCAGAGCTTGGGATGGGGCCCAGCCAGCCTGCAGGGTTGGTCATGAGGTTGCCGGTATGCAGAGAGGTCTAGTAGGCTGGGCCAAAGCCCCTTTAGAGACCAAGTGATGAGAGCTGGGAGTAAGGTCTCCAAGGAGGCCAGAGTAGAGAGGCCTATTCTGGAGTGGGGAAGGCAAGTGGGCACAGATGACACAGTGGGGTTTCTGCATAGACTGAGCAGCCTGACTGAGACAAGTCATGGGGGAGCAGGTAGAGGAGAAGAAATTCAGAGGGAGAGGGTGGGAGCTGGCAGCAGAGGGGAAGCGAGCACATTCAAAATCAGGTAAAGACTTAGACTTCCAGAATAAGAGGCCCTTTAAGGAATATCCCAAGCACCCCTTTGTGTTTCTTACTCCAGACCTTCCTCAGTTCTACTCCCCAAGTCCCTCAGCTCTCAGCAAGCCCTTGAACCCTGCTCAATAAGGATTTCCTTCTCACTCAGCTCCTGGCCTCAAAGAGGAGGAGGAGGAGATCCATCAGGATGGGACTCTGGGTGAGAGCTCCTCTTTGGACTCTGTGAACAGCGGCAGCCCTTTGGATACCAGCCAGGATAAGAAGAGGTACTGACAAGAACTGTATGTGGGTGGCTGGGAAAGGGTGATGGTGAAGATACAGCTTGTTTAGAGCCCCAGACTAAAACAAAAGGAAACCTTACCATTATCTCCACTCCTGGGGAGCTGCTCAACAGGTAGGCAGGTAGGCAGACAGACAGGCATACCTCTCTATCCCAGTTCAGCACTGAGCCCTTTATTCCAGTAGATCTCCAGTCAGGATACCTTGATAACGTGTCTCTCTTTTTTCCTGCTTGAGTCTGCCTGCCTCATTCCATTAAAAAAAAAGCTCTTTCTCCTGACCATGGCACACCAAGAATGGCGCTTCTGCACCACTTCTCCAGGGTTCCTGCCAAGCAGCTCCCCACCAGGCTCAGGGCTAAGCTCACTTCCTTCTTCATGTGTCTCAGCAGACTCTGGATTTGGGGTGCTGTGTTCCTGCTGGGCCTGCTGGTGATGGTGGCGGTGGTGCTGCTTGCTGTGATGGCCAAAAGGAAAGGTGGGTAGCTCTCCACCTGAGTATCCCAGCAGGGTTATTCCGGCCCTGTATCAGCCACTCCTGCATTTGAGGCTGGGAATCCAGGTCTGCTCCCCCTACAGATGGGCTTCGGCAAGCGCTCCCAGGCCCTACAATTCCCGTGGCTGAAAGGTGGAGGAGAGCAAGGAGATTCCGTGGGAGGTGGCCTGGGGAGAGACAGGGATTGTAGAGGGTGAGACAGTGGCAAGGGGACAGGTGGCTGGAAGAGATGGGGGATTTCAGGAGATGCCTTGAGTGTGGAGACAGGATGAAGGGAGCTGTGGAAGCACTAAG
>SJYW01049616.1:121913-171803 GCA_006410735.1 Raphicerus campestris
GGTAGGGCTGGCTGGGGGTGGGGGCTGGGGAGATGGAGGGGGAAGACTTTGCTGGTGGGAGTGGGGATGTTTGAGTATGGGCTAGAACAGAGGCTGCCCAGGTTTCTGAAGAGAGTGCATGTGTGGGAGGCACTGAGTCAGCACAAGGAGCAGTCTGCACTTCTGTTCCACCAGGAAACAGGCTCGCTGTCAGGGGACAATTTCAGAGCAGTGGAATCTCAAACATGGTAAGAAACCTCTGCAGGCCCCCAGCCAAATTCCCTAGACCCTCTCTCTGCCATACTCCCTGACAAGTCCTGGGATGATCGGATGGAGAAAAGACTGGAACCCACATGAGGTCCAAACCCACTTCTTAAACGCAGTAAACTTGCCACCTATAGTCTTCCACCTTCCCACTTTGCCATCCACCTGCCCATATTTAGGGAGATACTTGGGGCCTGAAAATCTTCCCAGTGAAGCCATCTTGCCCACAGACATACTCAGGATTCTGGAGACAGATCCAGTGTGATCCTGGACTTCCCACCTCAAGGAACTGGGGTGGAGGGAGGCATCTTCTCTTTGCTGACAGGCCTGCTTCTGTTACAGGCTCCCTCCTCAGTGGTCCACCACATCAGCGACTCTGGACTGGCTGATTTNCTCAAGGAACCGGGGTGGAGGGAGGCATCTTCTCTTTGCTGACAGGCCTGCTTCTGTTACAGGCTCCCTCCTCAGTGGTCCACCACATCAGCGACTCTGGACTGGCTGATTTGCCATCAGATGTCCCATATGTCAAGCTTGACTCACCACCTTCCTTTGATGATACCACTTACACCAACCTTCCTCCTGATTCCCTGTCAGGGAAACTCCTACCCCTAGAACCACCCTGTGTGGTCCCTCTGCCTCCTAAGGTTGAGATCAGCTCCAAGCCTGTGACATACGCTACCGTCATCTTCCCTGGAAAGGGCAAGAGTGGAGAAGCCGCCTTCGAGCCAGCCCAGGAGCCGCCTAATAGCCAGGCTCCACCCAGCTGAGCTGTTCACCACCCTGTGCACCCACAGAGTAGCCTCAGGGTTTTGTGTGGCCATCCATGCAACCCATGCTCTAGATCCTTAGGCTATCAGATCTTTAGGATCTAACGTCTTGACTTTTCTGACCTGGTAAGTGATACTTGGATGACTGAGGTGTCCTGGGAAACGAGCCATGTTAGTGCCTCTGTCATTACACCAAAGAACTAAATAAACTCTAAATGATAATATATGAGCTCTTGATGCTTGGGAGGGAATGAAAGGGCTCAGGCTTGACTGCTCGTGAACTGAAAAGAGTGGTCCAGAGTTTGTGCTGTAATGCTCTCCTGCCAGCAGGGAAGTGATTCCCCTCCCTGGTCAGACTCCTGCAATGCAGTCTGATTTAAGGGGCATGAAGGGGCATTTCTTCAAAAGCATTTCCTGCCTTTATCATGACTTGAAAGTATAGATTCATTTGCTTGGGACAGAAATCTCCTTTTTTCTGCTTTATACCTTATAAACAAGTGACATCTTACGATATGACACATATGATGGGAGAGGGAGGATAATTCCTCAGTGCCAGGTGCTGCTAGTGGTAAAGAACCCACCCACCAATGCAGGAGATGGAAGAGATGTGGGTTCGACCCCTGGGTCAGGAAGATCCCCAGGAGCAGGAAATGGCAACCCACTCTAGTATTCTTGCCTGGAGAATTCCATGGACAGAGGAGGCTGGTGGGGTCACACACAGTCAGACAAGACTGAAGCAACTTAGCACAGCACAAAGAGGGCTCAGGACAGATAGGGTAGGAGAGATGGAGTTAAAAGGAAACAAGAGTAAGGCCAGAAACAAACAGATACCAAGCCTATTCCTTGGTAGAACAAAGGATTTTCAAGCACCAGGAGATAAAAGATCTTCACAGACATCGGTTTTCTCCGAGTTGGCTCTTTCTCAACTGTGTGGTCTCCTGGTAGCTCTGTTGCCTCAACTCTGAGCCTGGGAAGAGCCCAGTGAAGAAAAGGCACGCAGGTGGGGGAAGAAAGAATAGATGGTAAATGTGTGGCCAGCAATGTGTGAAGTGTAAATGAAAGCTAATCCAGGTTGGGTATAGGAAGGCCTTTAAGGTTTCTGCCATGACTTCTTCTCAAACTGTTGGAAAATATTTGTCCATATTGAGATGAGAGACTTAGATGGAGAAGAGGAGGTGCTCAGGAATCCAGTCTCTTACAATCATGAAGAACTAGGCAAAAAGAGGTTTTCACTGTCTGAACCATCTGGAAGAGCCCTAAGCTTAGTCTAGGTACATGAGGCGAAGAGACAGGCAGGGGCTGTTTAAGCCTAGTAACGCTATTTTCAGGGAGCTCTGGCAGGATGTTCTGGGCTTCCTTTGATAGAGTCTCAGCCTGTGACAGAACCTAAATTTACTCTGTCCCTTGTGGAGGCAGTGGCTCCCCACCAATCAACTAAGCCCTCATTTACCCTGGCTAAGATGACTGGGAACTTTCCTGGTGGGAAGGCAAGATGGGGGAAGGGCAGAATAAAGTCTAAAAAGCACCCCTCTGGGAGAAATGACTATAATTGGTCTGAAAGGAACTTTTCAGAGCCTGACAGAAGTAGGAGTATATTTAACAATGCAAAGGAAAATATTAAGATAATCAGCTGACTAGTGGAGAAGACTGAAGGAGGAAAGGAAAATATATTAATTCCATCAATGCCTATGATAGAAAGTCTATGAATTATAGTCACAGAGTCACAGTTATAAAAGTAACTTCTAAAATGAAAATACTAAAATTAATTTCATTTATTTTATAAAAACAAAGTAAATGCAAATGACATGGTGAGATGACTTTAGAACTTTTGGAACTCAGTTAAAGAAGCGCTCAGAGGAAAATACACACCCTTAACAAGAATTAAGCATCTTACTCAAACAGCTAGTTAATTTTAAAGGAGAAAAATGACATAACTAGTACATAAATAAAAGAGTTTATTGTTTGAAGTAAACTGAAATAAAGTGTTAGCTAACTTTCTCAAGAAGATGGATGAAATAAACAAAGGAGAAATAATCATAGATAAAAAGACAATAACAAAAAAATAAGAATATTTTGTGCTAGTGGTGGAGGAGTGGGAATGACTGTAAAGGGGCCTGAAAGAACCTTTGGGTATAATTAAATGTTCTCCATCATGACTGTGGTAGTTACATGGTATATACATTTGTCAAAACCTATCCAATAGGCGTAACTTCCTGCATATAAATTATATTTTGATAAAATTTATTTTACAAAGTATTTGAAAGGTCATTGGGGAATAGTTAGAACAATCTTAGAGAGAAAAGCTCTTTAAAGTATCATACAAAACTCAGAAGCCATAAAAGAATTCATAGATACATTATAACTGACACATTAAGATAAATTAAGACTGATACTTTTCCCTCTATGACAAAACACCATAAATGAAAGTCAAAAGACAAAATAAGGAAAAATTTTGCAACCCATATAAAGGCAGAGGGCTCATTTCCCTAAAAAGACAGAGGGCTCATTTCTCTAACTCCTACATATCAATTAGAAAACAAATACTTAATAGAATATACCTACAGCTCACTCAAAAAGAAACAGACATAATAAAGATGTTTAACTTCATCTAAGGAAAATACAAGTTAAAAGTACATTGAGAGTAATTGTAAAAGAAAATGGTTAAAGAACTCTTGAAAATTCTCACCTTCATAAAAGAAGCAAGAAAACTGGCAAAAATACTGTCAACTTTTTTAGAACTCTGGAAATTAACCAATGGCCTCCATCGATCCAAGGAGTGTTTACGGAAGAAAAATGGCTTCTCCTTACCCCTAATTTAAGAGACAACTTCATAAAGCAATAATTATATACCTGTGGTGATGGGCACACCATTTATTAAGATGTAACCTTTATGACAGTAACAATATGAAGAGGGAGAAAGAAGGAATGGGGCTACATAGAATCAAAGTTTTTACCTTAATATATTATTGAAATTAAGTTAGATTAATCTGAACTAGATTATTTTAAATTAAAATGCTAACTGTAATCTCTACAGTAAGAAAATAATGCAAAATTATACAGTAAAAGAAATGACAAGGGAATTAAATGATCTAATACGACAAAAGACACTGGCGAAACAAAGGAGAAAAAAGACATGAAACAAGTAGAAAACAAACAAGCTGGAAGACATAAATCTTACCTTACCAGTAACTATACTGAATGTAAATAAACATCCTAACGAAAAGGCAGATATTGGCAAAATTGATTTAAAAAATATGTGATTCCACTATATGTTGCTTCTAGAAGACAAACATTAGATTGAAAAACACAAGTCTGCTGAAAGTAAAATAATGAAAAAACATATCATGCAAAGTAGTTACAGAGCACTAGGGCACGAGAGTAGCTATGGGAGAAGGCGATGGCACCCACTCCAGTACTCTTGCCTGGAAAATCCCATGGACAGAGGAGCCTGGTGGGCTGCAGTCCATGAGGTCACTAAGAGTCGGACACAACTGAGCGACTTCACTTTCACTTTTCACTTTCATGCATTGGAGAAGGAAATGGCAACCCACTCCAGTGTTCTTGCCTGGAGAATCCCAGGGACGGGGGAGCCCGGTGGGCTGCCATCTATGGGGTCTCACAGAGTTGGACACGACTGAAGCGACTTAGCAGCAGCAGCAGCAGTGGCAGAGTAGCTGTACTAACATCAGACAAAATAGGCTTTAGGACAAAAATTGTTACTAGTGACTAAGGAGATTTTATAAGGATAAAAGAATAAATCCATTAAGAAGATATCACAATTATAAATATATGTGCACCTAACAACAGAGTTTCAAAATATATGAGGCAAAAACTGACAGAACTGAAGGGATAAATAAATTGTAATGGTTGTAGACTTCAATATTTTACTTTCAAAAACAATACAGCAAGGAGGTGGAAGATCAACAACAGAAGAGTAGACATGAATAACACTATAAACCAACCGGACCTCTCAGATATCTACAGAACACACCATCTAACAAAGCAGAATACACATTCTTCTCAAATACACATGCAACAGTCTCTAGGGTAGACCATATGCTTGACCATAATCAAGTCTAAATAAATTTAGAAGGACTGAAATTATATAAAGTATTTTTTCTGACTGTAATGGTTTGAAACTAGAAGTCAATAACAGAAGCAAAATTTGGAAAGTCACAAATATGTGGAAATCAAACAACTCACTCCTAAATAACAAACAGGAAAAAGAAGAAATCACAACAGAAATTAGAAATGAATGAATACTTTGAAATGAATGAATATAATTACACAACATACCAAAAGTTAGGTGATTCAACAAAGACAGTGCTTAGAGGGAAATTTATAGCTATAAACACCTATGTTAGAAAAAAAAAAGAGAAGATTTCAAATTAATAACCTAATTTTCCACCTGAAGAAACTAGAAATAAAAGAGTAGACTAAATGCAAAGCAAGCAGAAGGAAGAAAAAAATAAAAATTAGAGCAGAAATAAATGAAATGGAGAACAGAAAAACAACAGAAAAAAAAAAATCAACAAAACCAAAAGTTGGTTCTTTGACCAAATCACCAAAATTGACAAATCTTGGCTAGAATGGATAAGAAATAAAGAGAAGATGACTCAAATTACTAAATCAGAAATGAAAAGGGAAGAACTACTGACCTTATGAAATAAAAAGGATAAGAAATATTACGAACAATTGCATATCTTAGATAACTTAGATGAAATGAACAAATTCCTAGAAAGATGTAAATTACTGAAAATGACTTAAGGAGAAATAGAAAATCTATACCATGTAAAGAGGTTTAATTAGTAATCAAAAAACTTCCCACAAAGAGATGCTTAGGACCAGATGGCTTTTCTGGTGAGTTCAATCAAATACTGAATGAATTTTAAAACCAATCCTTCACAAACTCTTCAAAAAAAAAAAAAAAGAGGACGGAATACTTACCAACTCATTTCTATGAGAGCAGTTTTACTTAGATACAAAAACCAGACAAAGAGATCACAAGAAAACTACAGGCCAACATTCTTTATGAATGTGCAAAAAATCTTCAATGAAACAGTGGCAGATAGGACCTGGGAACAAATAGAAAGGATTATAGACTATGACAAAGCAAGACTTATTCTAGGAATGCAAGGTTGGTTCTACATTTGAAAATCAGTATGCTACATCATATTAATAGAAACTCCTCCCTGCCAAACCAGATGATCATTTCAATGGGTGACAGAAAAAGTGTTTGATAAAATCCAACACTCTATCATGATAAAAACACTCAACAAACTAGGACTAGCACAGGACTTCATCAACCTGATAAAGAACATCTATAAATAATTCACAGCTAACATCATACTTGAAGGTGAAAAACTAAAAAGTTTTCCCCGATAGTTGAGAACAAGCAAAGATGCCCACTCTTGTCACTTTTATTCACCATTATACTATAGATTCTAGCAAGTACAAATAAACAAGAAAAATAAAAGGCATCTAGATTGGAAAGGAAGAAGTAAAATTATCTTTATTTGCAGATGACATGATCTTGTATATAAAAAAGGCTAAGAAATCCACTCACACCCCCCCCCCAAATTTATAGTTAACAAATTAGTTCAGCAAAGTTTCAGGATACGAAACCAATATGTGAAAATCAGTTTTATCTGTATACTCTAGCAATTAACAACTCAAAATGAAATTAAGAAAACAACTTTATATACAATAGTATCAAGAATAATAAACTTTTTTAGGCAAAAATTTCACAAAATAGGAGTAAGGCTGGTGCATTAAAAACTACAAAACATTACTGAAAGAAATTAAGGAATATATGGAAAAGATATATCACTTTCATGGATCAGAAAACTTGATGTTTTCACTCTCACCACTACTATTCAACATAGTTTTGGAAGTCCCAGTCACATCAATCAGAAGAAAAAGAAATAAAAGGAATCCAGATTGGAAAAGAAGAAGTAAAATTCTCACTATCTTCAGATGACATGATCCTTTACATAGAAAACCCTAAAGACACCACCAGAAAATTACTAGAGCTAATTAATGAACATAGTAAAGTTGAAGGATATAAAATTAATACACAGAAATCCCTTGCATTTCTATACACTAACAATGAAAAAACAGAAAGAGAAATTAAGGAAACAATCCCACTCACCATCACAATGAAAAGAATAAAATGCTTAGGAATAAATTTACCTAAAGAAACAAAAGACCTATATATAGAGAAAACTATTAAACACTGATGAAAGAAATCGAAGATAACACAAATAGATGGAGAAACACATCATGTTTGTGGATTGGAAGAATCAATATAGTGAAAATGAGTACACTACCCAAAGCAATCTATAGATTCAACACAATCCCTAGCAACCAACCAATGGTATTTTCCACAGAACTAGAACAAATCACTTCACAATGTGTATGGAAACACAAAAAACCTCAAATAGCCACAGCAATCTTGAGAAAAAATGGAACTGGAGGAAACAACCTTCCTGACCTCAGACTCTACTACAAAGCTGCAGTCATCCAGACAGTATAGTACTAGCACAAAGACAGATATATAGATCAATGGAACAAAAAAAGCCCAGAGATAAATCCATGCACCTATGGACACCTTATCTTTGGCAAAGGAGGCAAAAATATACAACGGAGAAAACACAATCTCTTTAACAAGTGATGCTGGGAAGACTGGTCAACCACATGTAAAAGAAAGAAACTAGAACATGTTTTACCACCATACACAAAAATAAACTCAAAATGGATTAAAGATCTAAATGTAAGACCAGAAACTATAAAACTCTCAGAGGAAAACATAGGCAGAACACTCTCTGACATAAATCACAGCAAGATCCTCTATGATCCACCTTCCAGAGTAATGGAAATAATAACAAAAATAAACAAACGGGACATAATTAACTTAAAAGCTTTTGCACAATGAAGGAAATAATAAGCAAGGTGAAATGGCAGCCTTCAGAATGGGAGAAAATAATAGCAAATGAAGCAACTGACAAAGAATTAATCTCCAAAATATACAAGCAGCTCATGCAGCACAATCCCAGAAAAATGAACCCAATCAAAAAGTCAGCCAAAGAACTAAACAGACATTTCTCCAAAGAAGATATACAGATGGCTAATAAACACATGAAAAGATGCTCATTATCACTCATTATCAGAGAAATGCAAATCAAAACCACAATGAGGTACCATCTCACACTGGTCAGAATGGCTGCCAGCAAAAAATCTATAAACAATAAATGCTGGAGAGGGTGTAGAGAAAAGGGGACCCTCTTACACTGTTGGTGGGAATGGAGAACAGTGTGGAGATTCCTTAAAAAACTGGAACTAGAACTGCCATACGACCCAGCAATTTCACTGCTGAGCATACACACCAAGGAAAGCAGAATTGAAAGACACACATGTACCATAATATTCACTGCAGCACTGTTTACAATAGCTAGGACATGGAAGCAACCTAGATGTCCATCAGCAGATGAATAGAAAAGGAAGCTGTGATATGTATACACAATGGAATATTACTCAGCTATAAAGAAGAACACATTTGAGTCAGTTCTAATGAGGTGGATGAAACTGGAGCCTATTATACAGAGTGAAGTAAGCCAGAGAAAGAAACACCAATATTAATACTTATATATGGGAGGGATTGGGGGCAGGAGGAAAAGGGGACGACAGAGGATGAGATGGCTGCATGGCATTACTGACTCGATGGACATGAGTTTGAGTGAACTCTGGGAGATGGTGATGGACAGGGAGGCCTGGCATGCGGCGATTCATGGGGTCGCAAAGAGTTGGACATGACTGAGCAACTGAACTGAACTGACTGATCTGATATGGAATTTATGGTGACAATGATCCTATAAGCAAGACAGCAAAAGAGACACAGATGTAAAGAACAGACTTTTGGACTCTGTGGGAGAAGGTAAGGGTGGGATGATTTGAGAGAATAGCATTGAAACATGTATATTACCATATGTGAAACAGATGACCACTTCAAGTTTGATGCATGAAGCAGGGCACTCAAAGCCAGTGCTCTGGGACAACCCAGAGGGATGGGGTGGAGAGGGAGGGGGGGTTCAGGATGGGGGGACACATGTGCAGCCATGGCTGATTCACGTTGATGTATGGAAAAAACCACCACAATAAAGTAATTATCTTCCAATTAAATAAATAAAAAATTCAAAAAGAAAACTTAATAATGCTGATAGCAGTTATCTGCAAATTGATTTACAGAGTCAACATATTCAATCAAAATTACAGCTGTCCTTTTTGTAGAAATTGGCAAGCTGATAGTGATATGGAAATGCAAGGGACCCAGAATAATCAAAACAATCTTGAAAGAGAATAATAAAGTTGGAAAACTCACATTTCCTGATTTTAAAACTTACTACAAACCTGCAATAATCAGGACTGTGTGGCTTGCCATAAGGATAGATATATAGGCCAATGCAACAGAATTGAGAGATCAGAAATAAACGCATATGTCTAATAAAACCATATATCAACAAGAGTACTTGGGGACTTCCCTGGTGATCCAGTGGTTAAGACTCTAAGCTTCCAAAGCAGGGGGCCTGGGTTTGATCCCTGGTCAGGAAACTAAAGATCCCTGCCATGCCATGCAGTGCAGCCAAAACAAAACCAATAAATAAATTGTATTAAAAAATAAAAATGACTATTTATTTAAATGAGGGAGGAATAGTCTTTTTAACAAATGGTGCTGAGATAGTCGGAAAAGGCAATGGCACCCCACTCCAGTATTCTTGCCTGGAAAATCCCATGGACAGAGGAGCCTGGTGGGCTGCAGTCCATGGGGTTGCTAAGAGTCAGACATGACTGAGAGACTTCACTTTCACTTTTCACTTTCAAGCATTGGAGAAGAAAATGGCAACCCACTCCAGTGTTCTTGCCTGGAGAATCCCACGGACAGGGGACCCTAGTGGGTTGCCGTCTATGGGGTTGCACAGAGTCAGACACGACTGAAACAACTTAGCGGCAGCAGCAGCTGAGATAGTGTATATCCACATGCAAAAGAATGAGGGAAACTTAACTTTCACTATATGCAAAAATGAGCTCAAAATAATCAAAGACCTAAATAAAAGCTAAAACTATAAAACTTTTAAGAAAACACGGAACAAAACCTTTGTGACTTAAGATGAGCAATGGTTTCTAAGATATGAAACCAAAGCTGCTGCTGCTGCTGCTGCTAAGTCACTTCAGTCGTGTCCGACTCTGTGCAACCCTGGAGATGGCAGCCCACAAGCAGCCAAAAAACAAAAACAGATAAATTGGACTTCATCAAAACAAAACACTTTTGTGCTATAAAACAATACCACCATGAATGTGAAAAGACAACTTACAGAATAAGAGAAAATATTTATAAATCAAATCTGATAAGGGTTTAGCATCCAGAATATGTAAGAAATTCTTCAAGCTCAACAATAAAAAGGCAAATATCCCAATAACAAATGGGCAGAGGATCTGAATAGACATTTCTCCAAGAAGACATACAAATGGCCAATAAGCTTATAAAAAATGAACATCATTAGTCATTAAGCAAATGCAATTCAACACCACAATGAGATATCACTTCACAATCACTAGAATGGCTATATAAAAAAAAAAACAGGCAAATAACAATTGTTTGTGAAGATGTGAAAAACTGGAACCCTTATACATTGCTGCTGGGAATATAAGTGGTATAGCAACTTAGGAGAAAATATGACAGTTCCTTAAAGGAGCTAAACAGAAAGCATTTGCGTGACCTAACAATTCCTTTCCTGGATATATACCGAAAAGAACTGAAACATGTGTTTAAACAAAAACCTGCACATAAATGTTTATAATGGCATTACTCGTAATAACCAAAAAGCAGAACCAAGCCTATATCCATTAGTGCATGAACAGATAAGCAAAATGTGGTATATCCATATAATGGAATGTTATTCAGCCACAAAAGGAAATGCTACAACATGGGAGAATTACCTGTTAATAGATCTCACCTGGAGAAGGCAATGGCGCCCCATTCTAGTACTCTTGCCTGGAAAATCCCATGCACGGAGGAGCCTGGTAGGCTGCAGTCCATGGGGTCGCAAAGAGTTGGACACGACTGAGTGACTTCACTTTCACTTTTCACTTTCATGCATTGGAGAAGGAAATGGCAACCCATTCCAGTGTTCTTGCCTGGAGAATCCTGGGGACGGGGGAGCCTGGTGGGCTGCCATCTGTGTGGTTTCACAGAGTCGGACACGACTGAAGTGACGCAGCAGTAGCAGATCTCACCTTATATAAGATGGAATCAGCTTAATCTCAAAGCCTCCCTGGCCTCTGGTCTAGCTCTGGTTCTAGTAATAATTTCTTCCACAGTTGCATTAATGAAGAGAGTTAAGAAAGATCTAAATATCATGCTTTAGAAACACATGCTTTTATTTTTACAAAGATATACAGATAGTGGTGAATGTAAAAGGCTAGCATATTTAATATGTACATATACAGCATCTTAAAAAGGAGACTTGGTGGCATATCTTTGTGTTACATGTAATAAAAGAATCATGGTCCCTTCAGAGGATTTTTGTTTGATTAACAGATACATTCTTGAATTTCTTCTTTATCCTTCTTGTTGACATCAGCCTCTCTGACAAACCCTGAAAATAGGAACATAAAGAGTAATACCAACACAAAGAATTTCCTTGGCTATTACAAATTTAACTCGTGGCCTGGAAAAAGGACATTTGCTGGGTCCTAAAGCAAGAAACTATATTCTTTCCTCTCTTTNGAGCCCACTACTTCTAACCTCATATGCTTTTCAAATTCATCCCTCTTGACCAAAAAGAAGTTTTCAGAGAGGTTTTTTAAAAAAGGTTCATTCTTCGAATTGTTCTTTTGGTTGAACAGATTTCCTATAAATTATTACAGCTCCATAACTAGGCAGTGTTTAATATTATGTGTAGATCTATCAGAGAAATAACACTAAATTCCATATATGTGTATGTGTGCACACAGTACACACATATGTATCTTTATTTGAAAAAGACAGGATAATACCATACTTCAAAGACAAAAGATGTACTCATTCTGCTACACTGAATTGGCCCAGAGTAAGGTAAATGAATGAGGACTGTTCATATGCTTGAAAAGAGGAGCCTGAGAGTCAAATAGGCAACACTCCAGCCTAGGTCCAACCCTAGGTGACCCTAAATGGAACCAGGACAAGTTGGCAAAGCTTCTCACTTCTCACTAGGGTAGTTTCGAGGTTGACTCAGGGAACAGGAATACCAGCATTTTTCTAGAAATGTTTGGAAAATGACACCAAGCCAGGTCCAGGGAAAACTCCTTTTCAGCAGACGAAGGGCTCGCCTAGCCAGTTTTTTGGCCAGGGTGATCTGTCCCATGTTGAAACAGACCTGGAGATAGTAAAGTGAGAAACAGCAATGTAAACGTGAGAAGAGTCCTAAGGACAAGGTTTTGGATACAACACACCGGTTCTTATTTTGGAATGCGTACCTGGGGCCCGAAGTGCCAGAGGGAGCAGAGGTAGAGCAGAACCTGGCCACACTAACAAGCACCCGCAGGGCCATGAGCAAGCAAAGGAGTGAGAACATGTAATTATGGAGAAAGCACTCTTCTTTCTCATCTCCCACACGTTTGTCAGTGAGTAGTACAGAAAGGATGTGATTTACAAAGCAATGCTGGGAGACTCAGATGGGACTGTCTTTAGCTTCAGATGCCATGGAAAGCATCTGAGATATCACCAAATCTCATCACTCTCTTCATAAACAAGTTGTACCACCACAGTGTATGAGGATATGAGCTGAGGAACTACCCTGAAGTTATCATATACCTTCATGCTCTATGGCTAAATCTATGGCTAAGAAAGGGATCAAGTCTGTGGTAATTTCTGAACAATCTTAGGAAGACTGTACAATAATTCTTTCTTTTAAATGGAAATAAATAATTATTTAAAACTTTGCTTCAGGCCCTAGTGGCTCAGATGGTAAAGAATCTGCCTGTGGTGCAGGAGACCTTGGTTTGATCCCTGGGTCAGGAAGATACCCTGAAGGAGGACACAGCAACCCACTCCAGTATTCGTGCCTGGAGAATCCCATGGACAGAGGAGCCTGGCAGGCTACAGTCAGTCCATGGTGTCTGAAAGAGTTGGACACGACTGAGTGACTAACACTTACAAAGACCTTTTGGTTGAAACACAAATAATACAACACTGTGGACTACTGTAATATTCCCTTTGGTGTTCAAAGGCTTTATCCACATTAGGTTTATTCTCCTAACCAAAGTATCTTAAGGTTTATACTGAAATTAATTTTTACTTACTTTCAAAAAATTTTAAATCTTGGCTCCCCAACAAAAATCCCCCATAGTTTTATGGAGTCATTATTTATAAATTGGTAATCATTCCAACACATTTTTCTCTGTGGATTTAATAGCAATGATGCTGGGAGAAGTTACTGAGCTGTCCTGAGTTAATCATACAGAATAAATAAGTTTACTCCTATTTGTCATTTGACAATGGAATGTCTCATGCCGTGCTTGCCCCAGAGTTTTTATTTGTCATACAAATCTTATTCCTTCAGGAAATCTGTCATAAATGATACTGAATGATCTACCAGGTACATTATTTATTTATTTTTTTGGCTGCAGTGCACCCAAAGATCTTAGTTTCCTGACCAGGGACTGAACCCTCCTACCCACTTGCCGCTGGAGTGGAAGTGTGGAGTCTCAACCACTGGATCACCAGGGAAGTTTTATTTACTGTTAAAGCAAGATGTGGATGGNATTCCTTCAGGAAATCTGTCATAAATGATACTGAATGATCTACCAGGTACATTATTTATTTATGTAGTGGCTGCATACACCCAAAGATCTTAGTTTCCTGACCAGGGACTGAACCCTCCTACCCACTTGTCACTGGAGTGGAAGTGTGGAGTCTCAACCACTGGATCACCAGGGAAGTTTTATTTACTGTTAAAGCAAGATGTGGATGGAGTACAGATCGCTCCTATTTGTATTTAACAAAGGAAGTGGGTAGATTATATACATTAATGTATGCTGAGCCCCTCTGGCAAAATACAAACAGATATATAACACTGGAGGGAGGACCCAGCAGCTGAGTGGTATAGGGTTGAGTGGGGAGAGTTTGAAAAGCACGCTCTTTTCCTTCTAGCTTTATTGAGATATCTTTCACACATAACACTGTGTAGGTTTCAGGTGTACAATGTGATGATTTCTTTAATTGAAGGGGACAGGGACCTATAACTTGGTTTTAGGTGTACAATACAATGTTTCAATATATGTATATACTGGGAAATGATCACTACAACAAGTTTAACATCTATCACCACATATAATTACAATTTTTTTTCTTGTGATGAGAGCTTTTAAGATCTATTCTCTTAGCAATTTTCAAATACACAATACAGTGTTGTTAACTACAGTCACAAGCTGTACATCACATTTCCAGGACTTATAACTGGAAGTTTATATCTTTTGATCATTTTCACCAACCTATCAACTATGCTGGGGGTGACAAGGGATTAGGAAGTGCTCTTTCACTTTCTACATGTATTTCTATGTTTTGACTCTAAATCACATTTATAATTGCTCACAAAAGGCAAAGACACTTTAAAGGAAATAATAGGGTAATCCTTAAGGAGAAATACCGCAAATTTCAAGGTTAACCCCTGCCCTCACCTCTGACTGGAGATGACAAAAAGTGGCTTCTTCAAACTGACAGATCTTCACCTTGCGCTTTTTAAAAAACGAGAATGCGGAGGGTTGGCCCAGAAGACTGCTTGCCTTCCTCAAATAAAAGAAGGCCTCCAAACAAGAGAAGGGGAGGAGAAACTGCATTAGGATTCGGATGCTGCTAAGCGTTGTGATCAGGACGACGGCTGGACCAAGGCTATGAAGACTCTGAACCGTGGCAGGATTTAACTGGAAACGGGAGCTGGACTGTGCCGGGGTGGAGGCGGGGGCGGGCATCGAGGCGCTCTTCACTGCCACACTTCCGCTTTGCACTCTCGCCTAGACAGACCCCTTACAGCTCCTTCCTCTCTCCCACTTTCCTCCATTTTTTCACACTTCAATCAAATCCCCCCAGGGCATAGGGCTCAGCTCAGGGGTACAGAGCAGAGCTTGCTTACCATGTAATTATCTGACAGCTCCAAGGAGGCAGCGGCAGATTCCAGCAGGTAATAAAATGCACAAGTGGATTCTCCAATGGCCAGGCAGTGCTGGGTGAGGGGCGAAAGCACTAACTCCAGGACTTCCCCACAGCGGCAGGGCTTCGTGGTCAACAGGCCTTTCTCGGGGTTGCTCTGAGCCAGTCTCCTGTTCACTTTATCCAGGAACTCTTCCTCTGTGCTTTGTGGAGAGAAGATAAGAGCTAACAGTGGCCATACAGCACCCACTTTTGCTGAGGCATTACCAGGTCCGAAAGCCACTTCACCTGGGAAGCGTTCCTTTATGATTCATTAATCCTATGTCTATCCTTCTCCTCCATCGATCCACAAGGTTTTGAATGACAGGGACTTTGTTCCTAATGGCAAAGCCCTATTGGGGAGTTTTAAAAACCTAAAGCCAAACTAAGTGCCTCACAAACAAAATGCGGAAAAGACCACATCTCAAGAGTAAACTAACACTGTGCTACATGAAAACACAAAAATGATACAAAGCAATAAGTAATAATACATTTATTTATCAGCCCATTTGAACTCTATCATGGCACATGTAAATGTTATTTTATGAAATAACACCATCTTAGTCTATAAAAACCTTGCCATTCAGGTAGGCAAAATTATTTCCCTTTTACAGATGAAGAAATTGAAGCTTTGGGAGGTTAAATAACTTGCATATGACCTCGCAGCCACAGATGTGTGTGTTGTACTTAGTCGCTCAGTCATATCCAACTCTTTGTGACCCCATGGACTGTAGCCCCCTAGAATCCTCTGGGATTCTCCAGGCAGGAATACTGAAGTGGGTTGCAATGTCCTCCTCCAGGGGGTCTTCCCAACCCAGAAGCCACACTGCAGGTGGCTTCTTTACCATCTGAGCCACCAGGGAAGCCCAAGAATATTGGAGTAGATAGCCCATCCCTTCTCCAGGGGATCTTCTCAATCCAGGAATCAAACTACGGTCTCCTCCAGTGCAGGCAGATTCTGAGCTACTAAGTAAAACCAAAACTAGAGTTCACCTTTCTGAACTACTAGTCCGGTGCATGTTTCACAGGTACCACAAGTTCAAAAGAGGTCTGATCTCTCTGAGACAGAATGACTGAAAAAGTGAGAACTGAGGACGGCTTTGGATAGTGAACATTCTGGTAAGTAGAAGGATGTAGACGTCACTGAGTATTTTTAAAAGGGAGAATTGTGTGAGCAAAGACATATTAAGGATGGGGGTGACTCATGTAGAATATAGATTTTTGTTTGAAAACTGTAGGAAATCAGGCTGAATAAATGATAGGAAACTTGAGAGTTGCTGGTGAATTCAAGGTAGGAACTTGCAAAATTGGTAAGATATGCATTAGAAAGCCAGGAAGTACATGGTTATGAAATATAAAATCATTTTAATATCATCTGGGTTCAAAAGTAATTGAGCAGGCAAATTTATAGCTGAAAAAAATCTGTTAGGTGTATAATACATTTGAGAGAGATTAAATAAAGTTTTTCTTAATCACTAAGAAATAATTTCCCTATAAACTATCAAACAAAGCCTTTCCAATTCACTGTTAACTTGCATTTTGGGCTGAGAACAGATGTCACCATTTCTGGATGGTCAGATGCCTTCCTTGTCTGTAGGTGAGTGCCCTAGTTTAATGATCAGCTGTGTCTTACTTTCTGGCCTCCTCCACGACCACTCTCAGCATCTCCACCTACCTGCAGTATTCCCTTGTGAAGGCCTCCTGACTTCTGGATGATTCTGTCTGGAACTGAGAAGTGTCTGTAGGGAGGAACAGATGACTGTCCTTAATCGCCTGTGTTTGTATTAACTGAGAACATTAAAAAATTCCTGACTACTTTAATTTAGGTTTAATAGTAACCTTACATGCAAGATTAGGGTACTAATTCTTTTTTCCTTAAACGCAATTAACTTGTGATTTCAATAGTAATTCCTTTCATTCTCAGACCTCCTAAACCAATCCCTAATTCTGTTTGCCAAAGGAATGAATAAAGAATATGTCTGTCTGGTTTGATGACTAATTCTAATAGTAGAAATCTATGAACATATCTGGATCAGATTTATAACTAGATGGGAGAGAACCACAGAAGAAGTGACCTAGTGGAGAAAAACATGAGGGCACAAGATGTCACATCCCACCAGGGTTACAATAGCCAGAAGAGGTTTTCAGCTTTACCTGGTTGATCCTAAATAACCTCTATCCTCCAGATTCACCTCTTCCTCTGCAGCTGACTTCTGATCAAAAGGCAAAGACTTGAAAATGCTGTGGACATGTTACCTATTTGGGCTCAGGAGCACAGGTGGTGGGATTGAAAAGGAGTCTAAAGGAATAATTATAGGGAGGGTTTGTGTTAAGTAAAAGGACTGGCTCGCTGATTATTTAATGATGTCATATAAGGTAAAGTAAGTCTAAGGAAACTGGAATTTGGCAGCACTACTGTGATGCACAATTCTCAGGCACCATCGTATTGCAGCCTGAGAGAACAGCATGCTTTGTTTTGCATGTCTGTGCACAGAGCCCCAGGGTCTGGGAAGCCTCCGTAAGAGTTTGGCTGTGCTGGAAAGGTCTTGAGCCTCGCTCACGCCTAGACTGACCAAGTTGCCTCATCTAAAGGTCAATACTGACCTCTCAAAAACTAAAGGCTGAAAAGCAATTATGAATGATAGTGTGATTTTTTCCATAATACCAACCAAGACATTCACTGTTTTCTTTCCTCTTCCCCTCAGAAAGTACAAAAGTGCAAATTACCATAGACCTCATTAGCCAGAGACCAATTTCTCCAAGTCACTGGTCTACCTTCACAGAGTCATAAAAATGTTACAGCCAGAGGAGGTATTAAGATCATAGATCAAAATCTTCATTTTAGTCTTTTACCAACACCAATTCACCACATCCCTTTCCCCCACCAATACCAACACCAACTTTTCCTTTATTAAAGCAGAGAAAAGGAAGATATTCCTGGGTCTTGACAGCTGTCTTCAAATATGAAAGAAGGCACAAAGCTGAAAAATGAGTGAAAAATTTGCAGGAAGGTAGAGTTCACGTGGAATTCTATCACCTCCACTAGCTTTGTTCGTGG
Source organism: Raphicerus campestris (assembly GCA_006410735.1). Classification (NCBI taxonomy): domain Eukaryota; kingdom Metazoa; phylum Chordata; class Mammalia; order Artiodactyla; family Bovidae; genus Raphicerus; species Raphicerus campestris. The sequence continues at coordinate 140,203 of SJYW01049616.1, forward strand.
TGATGCTTTCTAAGGCCCACTTGACTTCACATTCCAGGATGTCTGGCTCTAGGTGAGTGATCACACTGTCATGATGATCTGGGTCGTGAAGATCTTTTTTGTACAGTTCTNAAATAAATGTATGATCAACCCACAGACTGTAGTATCTCCTCAGTAGAGTGGGAGGGCCAAAAGGGCAGAAAGAGTTGAAGGGGCAACACACAGCTCCAAGTTTCACACTGTCCACAGATAGAGCACATGTGTTTACAAAGACTGCAATACATAACAAACACAATCCGGAACCCATGGATGCAGACTCATCAAAATTAAAGACACTTTTTAGCATTTTTATGTTTATTTTAAAAAATAACAATTGAAATGACATCAATGATCCATCACCTGTTCTTCTTCCGCTGCTGAGGCGGGGGAAAAACCCCAAACCCTTCTATGTAGTTGAGTCGGGAAGGAAAAATCAAGACATTACCACCAGACATCCATTAGTGAGAAAAATGTTCTAAAAATGCTCTTTTGGTCCAGTGGTATAGACACTGACATGTTCAATGTACCAGTGCAATTAAAATATATACATTTACAATTATCCTGCCAAAAAAAGCACTTAAGTAAAATAACTATGTATTAAACCAATTATTCACTCATCCATTCACTCTTTTTGTATCACTACAGTCACAAGGACAAATGAATAAAAGAACTAGTAACAAAGAAAAAAAACCCAAACCTCACCCCCACTTTGTGGGTTATTATGTGCTAAAATGACCACAATAAAAGGGTCATGAGCTATCTGAAATGCAATGACAAAATGACAACTGAAGCATTTCATAAAAAAAAAAAACCTAAATTCAAACTTGTGAGAAAAAAATCCAGAACAGTATGAGGTTGGTAGCATATGTACAATCTTACAGACACAAATAAATAGCATTTTAGAACTGTTGTTGGCTTAAGTACTAGAAATTAGGTCTGAGGAATTTCTTCTGAACTCTGCATCTTGAAGACTCCTAAACAAAACCTAAACGATAAAAACTTCCGTTTTTAGTAATCTGTCATCTGAAGAACCTGGGGCTTACCAAGTAGTCAATACCAAAGGGTCAACCCCTCCTGACATCTGGAAGCTAGGACAGATGAGTCGACTCAAGGAGTAGGGAGATACTTCATTTCCTGCTTTCTCTGCACAGCTCTGTACCTCTGTTTTGTACCATTACATTGATTTCCTTTTGTGATGTTTTCTTTGGTGGGTTTAATTTCTTTTCCCTCTTAATACAGTTAGAGTGATATCAAAGGAAGAGCCAATCGCTAGCCTTGGTATTAAAATCAAAACCAAATGTTCTTTGAAAAAATTACAAAGTTTTCCTTGTTTCTAAAAATAACAAAAACCCAGCAACTCTTCTGAAATCACCTTAGTTCTCCTAGAAAAGAAACATGTTTTTCTGAGGCACAGCCTACTCTGGGGGCTTCAGCCTTGCTCCTGACCCTGCACGAATCTCTGTCTCCACTTTACCCCCAGAACATGGATCCAAAGTGAAAGCCTTTCTGCACAAGAGAAACGAATGGAAACTGGTACCAAAGAATCAGCTGCCATTGGAAGAATGCGAATGTTCACTCTCTTGGGCCAGCACAAAGCACAGCAGGAGTGAAGCCAACATCCACCTCACCCTCTAGCAGGCAACCTGGATTGTGTCCCAGATAGCTTGACTGAACGGTGCTTTCCAGAAATTGTCAAGCATCAAATCTCAGACTTCCCTTTCCATGCTTGTTAAAAGGTTATAGTATAAATGTAAATTCTTCTCTTCATTATAATGATCCATCCCAGGCATCCATCCACTGGCGAATCATGCTATATGACATCACAAGGGTATATATACTAGTCTTTGTCCTTCTGAACTGAAACACACACAAACCTTTCTACTCCCCAAATGCTGTCACAAAGCCTATGATTGAAAATGTCTAGTTTTGCTGTTTTGGAGTTACTATACATGTCCTCAATACTTCAGCACAGAAGTTGTATAATTTTGTTTTCTACTAAGGAAAGGCAGTTTCAAGGTCCAGTACCCTCAAAATCGTCTTACAAGTAGCCTCAGCAAGAACTGTGGTCGATACGACCTGTCACCAGACAGACAAGTAGACCACACCTTGTGAAAGCCAGGAGATCCAGCAATTTGTTTTTAGTGCTTGAATCTTTATCATTCTATCCCCAGAGTTAGCTTTTTCTTGGCTGGAGTCCAAAAATCCCAATCTATCATCTGGGTAGAAGAGATTCTTATTATTACCATAGATCAGATGAATGTATCTCAAAATTTATTGTTTCCATATCATGAGATGGAGCTTCCTTGCCTGGAAACTATCTCTGAATACAAAAGGTCCGTCAGTCAGCCTGAGGTCTCCCACTAGAGGGAGGGGTACTGTTCAGAATCTGGGGGAAGCAGTGGGTGGCAGCTTCCCCAGCTGCAGTTTAGGTTGAGAAGTTTGTTCTCTGCTCAGATGGCTGGCTGGCATCACCAGTCAACACCAGTGCTGTGTGTACTGGTGGGCTGGCATGAGTCCCTTGCATCATCCCAATCCATGAAATGTCAATGTCAGCAACAGTCTGAGATAAGTCCTGACTAAAAGGGTGAGACAAAGACTTGCAACTTCAGTTTGCCAGACATCCTTGCAATTATAATACTGAGCCACTTATTAAAAACTAAGTGGTTTCTGTCCTGTAGAAAAGGGCAGAATGTGATCGTCAGTGTCCCATCGGAAGAGGTGATCAGTCTCCCTGAACGGTGGGAAACAGCGTGAGGAAGATGGCCTCCACTGGCTCCATCGCAAAGCCTGGGGTTAGGACACGCGGATGATCTGCGTCATAGCCTCCTCATCTGCTTGATTTGGATCCTACAAAGGGAAGCACAGCAACAATTAAAGTTCTTTGCAAAAGCAACCGGGAATTCATGGCTCTCACTACTTATCACCAAGGGGAAGTACACAAACACTCTGTCTGCACACATGGACTACAGTACAATTCCACCAGGAAAGAGACAATAAACTTCATTTTTAGAAAAAGATTTCAAGTCGGGCCTGGCACTCCATGACAGAGTGCTCCAGAGTTGAGAGAGCATCTTTTTTAACACCTGTGCTGTTCTCTACATACTTAAGGACTAAGGATCCCTGCTGCTGCTGCTAAGTCACTTCAGTCGTGTCCAACTCTGTGTGATCCCACAGACCGCAGCCCACCAGGCTCCCCCATCCCCGGGATTCTCCAGGCAAGAACACTGGAGTGGGTTGCCATTTCCTTCTCCAATGCATGAAAGTGAAAAGTGAAAGGGAAGTCGCTCAGTGGCATCTGACTCTTAGCGACCCCATGGACTGCAGCCTATCAGGCTCCTCCATCCATGGGATTTTCCAGGCAAGAGTACTGGAGTGGGGTGCCATTGCCTTCTCCGTTAAGGATCCCTAGGTGGCTAAAAAAAGACCTAGAGAAACCAAGTCATGTTGTATATTTTCATTATTTAAATACTGAGCACTTGGCAGGGCTGGAAAGGACATTGGATTTTATTTACTTTAATGCACTCATTTTGCAGATAAACCTGAAGCCTGGACTAAGTGACAAGCCCAGCAAGAATTCATTCTCAAATCTCTTGGCTCTGACTTAATCTTCTTTTCACTAAACTCTGCCTGCTGCCTGCCTTTTTCAAAACCCTGCACTGTTAAGAAGGTCAGTCCTTGGGAGTTCACTGGTGGCCCAGGGTGGGCTGGTGCTTTCACTGCTGTGGCTTACATTCACTCCCTGGTCAGGGAACTAAGATCCTGCAAGCCATGCAGTGCTACCATATACACAAAAACCCACTACCTAACAGCGACCTTCAGTTCCTCCATACCAAGGCTCTGAAGCCTCAACTGGCATGATCCAAGACAAAGCTGAAACATTTCTAGGGGTGGTAGGACAAAAGGCTGAGTCTTGATCAAAGAGGAAGACCAATAACCAACATTTACTGAGTTCTCACCATGTACTAAGCACTGTGATTAAAAAAGCACTATCTTATAAAGATGGACTGGAACACAGTAAAGCTGGAATGTGACAGGTCTTCAGAATAAAGCTTCTGTATGGGAGGAACCTAGTCAACAAAAATTTACTGGTGCTCATTCTTGAACGGGTATTATGCTAAACACAACGGGGAACAACAACTCTTGACTCTCTACACACCTTACTGTCTAGAGTAGACAACCACTACACAGGTACACAAATAAAATGATTATTACTACACTCAAAAGGAAATGTGAGAAAATAATGGAGTAGAAGAAACCTCTGGATATGGCCTCTCAGATTGAAACCAAGACCTAAAAGATATGGAGACAGGCATGCAAAAGGATGGCATGAAAAGCTTTACAGACAAGAGGTTCTTTAAAGACAGAGGTTCTTGAATAGTAGAGCAAGAGCATAAACACTGAGAAGCAGGAGGAAATAAAGCCAACGGTGGGCAGGAGCTAGATCCTACAGGGCCCTGCTGGGCATGGTAAGCACTTCGGATTTTAGTCTGTGTGCAAATGAAAAAGGGCAGGCGTGGAAGGGAGCAGGCTGGTGATGTGATATGATACATACACGAAGATGTGGAGAGTGAACTAGAGGGGCACAAGAGGGTAAGAAGGGAAATTAGACAGCTGTTGCCTTAACTGAAGCAAAGAAGAGAGGGTTAGACTAGCCTGACAGCAGTTGGGAGGGAAAAAGTAAGCTGATTCAGAGAATAGTTTAGAGTTAAAACCAAGAGGACTTCAAAACTGGACAACTCTAGCTTTAATAATTGGGTGCAGGGACATGTGACTTATTGAGATGAGTGTCTGGCTTAGGTTTAAAAATAAAATAAAAAACAAGAGTTCTACTTTGGACACACTGACTAGAAATGCCAATAAGATACAATCAGTGAAATTAGATGTAAGAACCAGTATGGCTACAGACTCAGTTCTGGAATTACACAGCCTAGGCATGAATTTCAGTTGTACCATTTTATTAGATATTTTACTGTAGGCAAATGACTTAACCCCTCTAAAGCTCAGATTCAAATGTAAGACAGAAACTATCATTCTTACTTCATGGGGGTCAAGGCTGTTGTAAAGATTCAATGATAAAATGCTTATGAAAGTGCTTAACGTAATGGCTGGCACACACCAGTTAAGAGTTAGCTGCTGCTACCACTACACTAGGGAATAAACTTGTTCTCTGAAAATCAAAAAAAGTGAGAATTTCAAGAAGGAATTAATAGTAGTAACTGGAAAAGACTGAGGAAAAAAAGGCCACTGGATCAAAGACTTTAATTCTTTTAAGAAGAAAGGAACTCTAAGATATACAATGTTACATCCAGTTTACAGACTTATTAGTCCCTAGTGTGAAAATAGCAAGAGGACACTGTGAAGGCTTCCACCCAAGATTCAAGGCAATAAAGCTAAGAATAAAAAGTATAAATACTCTTACCTGCATATGAGGACTATCTTTTTCCTTTGGAGAAAAAAATCGTCCGCCTTCACCACGCTTCCGTGCCATGGCATGACGGTGCCGAGACTCATGCAAGTATTTCTAAAACAAGAAAAACCAAGTTACTAGCTGAAAGCAGCAGAGCTCTCCAATGCTCAAAAGTTCAGGACGGCTGTGATCAAAATCACCAGGGGCAATTATGACCTTGTATTATGGAGAAGTCTTGGAGAAAACACAAACAGCAGCTAACCGTATCTAACTATCATAAGAATGTGAATGCCAAATGAGTAATAACTAAACACAGATTCCCCAAAGATACAGCAGTAATCACCACCTACCCCCCAATATACATCCTCCCTTTTGCTTTAGTAACAAACTAAATTTTAGCTGGTACAGTCTCATTAAAGAGACGGCATTTCCTAGCCTTATTTGCAGGTAAATATGGCCATGTAATTAAATTTTGGCTAATGTGATTATGGAACTTTTGGAATGTTTCCTTGAAAGAAAGTTTCCTTATTCCCTTTACTCCTTGACTAGAGCCCAGGCGGTCACCTTGGACTACGGACAGCACACTAAGCAATCAGGACGGTAAGACGGGAGGAGAATGCTCTTGAGGGTTGCCACAGCCCAGGACAATAGGTCTCTGCACTTCGTGTTAGTTGCTCAGTCATGTCTAACTGTTTGTAGCCGCACAGACTGTAGCCCAGCATGCTCCTCTGTCTATGGAATTCTCCAGGCAAGAATACTGGAGTGGGTAACCACTTTTCCCTTCTCCAAGGGATCTTCCCAACCCAGAGATCAAACCTGGGTCTCCTGTACTGGAGGCGGATTCTTTACTGTCTGAGCCACCAGAGAAGTCCACCTCTGGACTTTATGGAAGATTAAAAAACAAAACAACAACAATAAAACGCTATTTATGTTGTAGTTATGTTTTAAATGTTAGAGTTGTAGCTCCATATAGCAATAAGAAGTGCCATTACAAAAGGTAACAGCTATCTAACTTCAAAGTCTGGAAGGTACTCCAGGAAACTAACCACATAAAAGGTTATTTCGGAAGCAGAACCCTGCTGTTCTCACCCTGTATCCATCCCAATGTTACACATACCCTTCTTTCCTTTGGAATTTTCCCTTCTGCTTCTAATTTAGCCCGGGCTTGTCTCCTCTTAAGTATACGGTGGTACTGTTTGGCATTGACATAGAGAGGCTCTTCTTCAAGCATCTCCGCCCCAGGGAGAGGGATTCTCTGGATTGCAGGCACAGAGCCAGCACCAGGTACCATCTGTGTGAAGAGCAAAATCAGAGCTTATTAAGTAGTAACATGAAGTATAGACATGGGAAACTATTTCTCGGTCCCTGTTCTTCTGAATGTTACGACGAGTAGCTTTATAGGGTACTTGTTGAATGCAGATTTCTGGAGAACATTTACACTTAAGGCCTGCATTTTAAATAAATGTTCCAGATGATTCTGTAATAGGGGGCCAAGGATCCGCACTGAGCAACAAGATAACCCTGTCCAGGTTTTCGCCCACGCACAGCTCCATTTTCTAAGAATGTCTGCTGCCATCTAATGGTCATGAACAGTAATCACAGGCAGTAAAAGAGCTCAAGGGATCGACAAAGCACTGCTAACAGCATCTAGTTACATAACTGTTAACTTACTATACAATTCAACCCACATTTTCCGGAACAAATCCGGTTCCACTACCTTCCCAATAATAACAACTTTAAATGGTTATATTGTTTCTTCTAGTGGACTCCTGCACTTCTGTGTAGTTTCTAATACTTCTTTCTTAGCTTACCCATTTTAGGTATTGTACACTGACACACTATTTTGACATGAGTTTACAATCAACTCTCCTTTCTCTCTTCGCAATATATTTACATCACACCTCTTTTTTTGGTTTCTCTATTGACTACACCTTTCTAATTCTGAACGTTTTTGTTTGACCCACTTTGGGCCATATACTTTCTACTTCCCAAAGATTAGTAGTCTTTAACTCTCTTCATTTCACTTATGAATAAGATTCCAGAAGAGTGAAAATTTACATCTGCTTTTCTTCTACTATTATCTCTAGCACCTAGAATAGTCTCTGGAACACAGTAGGTACACAGAATGAGTTATGGTTTACTGTAATGTTTATTGTAAAAGTAGACCACGGTGTCTTAACCTCAGTCTCAAGAGGTCAGGATTATACACAAGCTTCATGAGAGATTTTAAAACACAAGCTGAAGAAATTTTCAAAGACAAAGATACGTGGAAAAATAAACTATAGACAATGAAATGAAAAGTCAGTTTTCTTACCATGACCATCCCGCCTGAACTGACCACATTGCCTGCCACTGGTAGTGTCACGGTGACAGTCCCTTGCCCACTGCTGGTTGTGTTGGTGTTGGCGTTGGCTCCCGTCTGAACAATCTGTGCTCCTGCCAGACTGGCTGCGGGGATGGTGATCATGCCTGAAACAGGGACTGTAACTTTAAGAAAATAAAACGTAAAACAAACAAACAAACAAACAGGTATACAGAAAGAAGGGAACACAGTTAGTCCCTCTTCTATCTGGCACACACTTATTAATCCTGGAAAATCATGCTCTTTTAGCCAAGGGGAGAAAAAGCACTCTTCCATTCTCTGCCTTGCTTGCTGTATATAATCCAAGTAATCACAAGTTTAGAGATGTTAATAACTATATGGGTTCTAGTTCTGAATAAAACTACTCATATTGAGTCGAAAGTTTTCAGTGGGTGACCAAATATTTTGGAGGCTTCCCTGTCTATGAGTCAGTCTGACTTTAGCTATAGCCACTGTTCTTATATAAATGACCTGTTTCAGGATGAAGATTTTAAAAAAACTGTTTATTCTAAACTGACAATGAGTCAGACAGCTACAAGACTAAATCTTAAAATTAAACCAGGCATGCCAAGCCCCCAGACTTCAACAGCAGCACTTGAGGATTTGTCCATCATTCTCCGAGCTGTGCCTGTTCTGGCTCTCTCCTGGGTCACAGGAGAGCACACTGCCAGGCAGGATCACTGGATCTTGTCTACTGCCAGATTTCAGTCACAAGTCAAACCTTGAGTCACAGAAGACATACCACTAATAAGGGTTCTGCATGGTATTTATTTGGTCACATTCATGTCTCGCTTACTAGACTAGAGTGTCTTTGAGAAGAAAACTGTTTTCAGTAATGTGCTACATACACAATGGTCATTTAAGTCTTTTGGAATAAATTAATAATGAAGTGGCCCCGGGGGAAAAAGAAAAAAAGCAGCAGAAATATATCTCTCTACCACTGAAGAAACTCCATATTTCTAATCTTCCATCTAGAGAACAGTTCTTAGAAAGAATAAAAACCTTGTATAATCCCTAGGGTCATACTGACTGTCTTTAACAACTATTGTAGTTCTCCTACAAAATGGAATCAACACTGGTCGCATATTGGTGACAAGGAACTAACAATCAACGGACACTTACAGGAAATCACTCTTGCTGTTGCAGAGGTCACCACAAAATTTCTAAAGCAGTCATTTGCTCAAGATGAACAGGATGCCCCCAAAAGTCCAACAGAAATGCTGGGCATTCGTACCTTGCTGGAGAATGGTGCCATCTGCATTAACTGGCTGATAGACGATGGTCTGCCCTTCAGCAGTCTGTGCCACTTGCTGCCCCTGGACAGCAATCTGCTGCTGTGTCTGTAGGAAACAAATCATGACACAATTTAATAATTCCAAAGACACCACAAGAAAAAGGACCACGCAGTGCTTTTTTAAAAAAAGGCATTTTTGTGATAGTTTTCTTCCCCATTTCTACTACATGTGAAATACTCTACGCAGTTGTCTGACCCTCGCAAAGCAGCCGTGCTCCTCTGTTGACGGTGCGGAGAGACCGTGGAGTTACCTGCGTCTGGCCGGCAGTGACGGCTGTCTGGGGCTGCTGGATGATGATCTGCTGGGTCTGGCCCTGCTGGCCCTGCACCTGCACGGCCTGCCCACCCTGGATCTGGATCTGTCCCGGTGGCACCAACTGTATCTGCAGAAGGGAACACCAAGATTAGTGCCTTGCTGACACTGGTCTCCACTGGTCCTGGAGTGTTACTCACTCAAATCCATCTAGAAGGCAGGAAATGCTCTGGAGAGGGGAAAAAACACAAGTCCTGTTCTGTTCTCTTATGAATTAGAGAGAGCTTGTTTTCCATTTATGAACCTGGGGAATTTTGATCACTGTCTGGATACTGGATGATATTAAAGATGATATTGCTGGCATCGGGAATATATTTCTAAAAGCTTATTCACTTAAAAATACACCCTGAAGTATTTTTGATAGATGAAATGGTAGTGTATATATTTAAAATAATCCTTGAGTCAGGGAAAATAGATTTAAACAGTAAAATACTAGTTTTTGTGTTAAAATGGGTGATGAGGATTCACCATATCATTCTCTTTGCTTGTGTCTATGTTTGAAGTTTTTTATAACAAAATATTGAAAAAAATTATTAAGTAACTTTAAAATTTTCCAGCTGGAATTCTATAAATACACACACACACATAAAATCCTTAAAAGATTTTGTATAGAAAGGGTTATTATATTATCATATTATATACCCCTGCAGTCAACACTGAAATTTAACAAATTAAATTAGAAAATGTTGGTAAATAAACAAACAAGAAATTTATCTGGTTATCTGGACTTATTTCTACCTGTTTTGGATAGCAAGGACTACCTATTATTGGTCAATAGGGTTTCGTCTTCTATCTATTCATATTCTTTGCCCATTTTTCTATTCAACTGTTACTTTCATATCAACACATATAAAGAATTTTAAAAAATGTATTCTGGACACAAACCCCATTATATGTTAAAAATATCTTCTCCATATTATGTCTTCTACCTTTATTTTATGATATATTTTGACATACACCAAATTTTTAGGTTATAAAATTGTCTTTTTTTTTGTTAAGAAATCCTTCTCTACCCCACATCAAGTTTCCAAGTATGCCTTTTCTATAGTTAGATCTGTAATCTATCTAGCAAGTATTTTTGATATAGTATGAGGTAGAGATCAACTTTCCTTTTTGATACCATTCTTGAACCATTTCCTCACTGAAACTTTATATGATTTTTGTTATGTNCAAGTATGCCTTTTTTATAGTTAGATCTGTAATCTATCTAGCAAGTATTTTTGATATAGTATGAGATAGAGATCAACTTTCCTTTTTGATACCATTCTTGAACCATTTCTTCACTGAAACTTTATACGATTTTTGTTATATACCAATTTCCAATATTCCTACATCTATTTCTTGGCTCTCTACTCCACTGTCTATATCACGCCATGGATCTTAATCTAAGGAGAGAGCATAGGCTTAACTGGAATGCTAAAACAGAAGGTACAATTCAAAAAAAGGTGAAGTACACTTCTAAAGACATGGTTATTCAAAAAAACACACACACTAAAGTAACCTCTAATAAAAACGGATTGAAATTTTAAGTGTTTTATGGGAGGCTATGGAATCATACCTAGAGCCATGTCATGCAACATTAACAGTCAATAATTTTTCCAAGATGGTTTGATTAGTTACAGTGCTGCCTGGAGTGAGGGGAATAAGATAACCTTTTCAATGTCTTCTCTTAAAGGCCAAAAATCCTACAAAATCCACAGAATTTACAGCTGAAACGAACACTAGCAACCACCTGATATAAACTGCATTTTTCAAATGAGAAAACCAACAATCAAAGAACTTGGCCGAGAGCAGAAAGTCTGTTTAATGGCAGACCTGCAAATGAATTCAGGTCACTGCATTCCTGATCCAGTCTTCCTAGCTCTGTATCACACTGTTTCTATTCAACAGAGAAGAGGGCATGCCAAGTGGGGGGACTGGAGAGGAAGCACTGAGAGGAAGGACAGAAATGAAACAGCAGTGTGAAACTGAGGCAAGTACACACACTGAAGTATATTTAAAGACTCATACATTTATGCGTGCAGAAATGCAGAAACTATTTTTAATCCTGACTACAACTCCATCTTGGCAAAAATATGCTGATAGCCTTAAAAATGACCTTACCCTTTTGCCCAATCAATTCCTCCACTCCCAAAAATATTCCCCTAAGATTAAATTCAAGTGAAAAAAATAAAGCTATAAAATTCAAATACATTTATAGTAACCTTACCTATAAAAGCAAAAACAAGAAAAAACAAACAAACAAACAAAATCTCTAAGTACACAGTGACATTACAAATTCTGATTCATCAAATTGACTACTATGAAGGAATTTAAAAATAAAAGGAAGTAAAACAAAAACACAACAATAAAACTATATGCTTGTATTAACTATGCCCAAGAGGTGTGCACAAAACTGTAAGGGAATATGCAAAACTTAAAAGTTTGGTTATCAAGCATGGCTCAATTTTTTTCAACTGGTGGCTCAGACAGTCTGCCTATAATGTGGGAGACCTGGGTTCGATCCCTGAGTGGGGAAGATCCTCTGGAGAAGGAAATGGCACCCTACTCCAGTACTCTTGCCTGGAAAATCCCATGGATGGAGGAGCCTGGTAGGCTACAGTCCATGGGGTCGCAAAGAGTCAGATACGACTGAGTGATTTCACTTCACTTCATATTACATTACTCCAGAAAAATGAAGATATTAATGAAATCACAGAAGATATAAGCAGCTTTAGAACATTTTAGTAAAAAGTTCATACACACACACACACACACTCACTGGGATCTGGCTATTAGTTATTAATACAAAGGTGATATGACTTAAGTATATACTTCTCTGTAAATTATTTCTCACTAAAAATACTTCATTATTAACCCTTCCCCCAAAGTCAACAGTTCATCCTTTTTAACAAGGACATAGTGTGTGCTGAGTCACTTCAGTCATATCTGACTTTGTGACCCTATGGACTGTAGCCCACCAGGCTCCTCTGTCCATGAGATTCTCCAGGCAAAAATACTGGGGTAGATAGCTATTCCCTTCTCCAGGGGATCTTCCCAACCCAGGGACTGAACCTGAGTCTACTGTGTCTCCTACATCGCAGGCAGATTCTTTACCACTGAGCCACTGAGGAAGTTCAAGGACATAATACACCATATGAATATAGTATGATGCATTCAATAGATTGTTTACTAACAGACACTCAGGCTACAATATTTTTTTTTTTGCGTGTATAATGCTGCAATAAATGTCTCTGTATATTTCTCTCTACATATTTATCTTTTCTTCCTGTAGAATAGATTCTCAGAAGTGGGACAGGTACATCAAAAGGCTTAAATATTCAAGAGTGAGATATCTTCCAAAAGGACTTTACAATTCGAAAATCAACAAAAATAATGTGCTTCATTTTCTTTACACCCATTCTAGCACTGGATATAATCAGTGTTTTAAATTTCTGCCAACAAGATAAAAATATCTATAATTTTACATTTGTTTACTTTCCAGTGAATTTAGCTACTTTACATGTCTGTTTAAACAGTCAGCTTTTATTTAGTTTTTTACATTTTTGTTTTCTACTTCATTCATTTAACCTATCTTTTGCTCATTTTCTTCTTGTCCTAACTTCCTAGAAAAAATTATTTATTTTCAGTTCTTTTAAAATATTCAAGGTTATAAATTTTGCTCTAAGTATAGCTTGAGGTGTGTGTGATAGGCTTGGACTGAAATATTTTCATCAGTTGCTAGATAAGTTATAAATAACATGGAAGGAAATGTAAAGGATAATATTTCTGACCCAAAACAACAATCTCCAAAGCAGACTATACATTTCCCCCCTCAGGGCCCAGAAGAGCCAACAACGGACACACTGATGATGACTTTTATTAAACTAGATGCTCTTTTTATAAGGGCTTCCCAGGTGGCACTAGTAAAGGTCCTGCTTGCCAATGCAGAAGATATAAGAGATGTGGGTTTGATCCCTGGGTTGGGCAGATCCCCTAGAGGGCATGGCAACCTGAGATGGACAGGACTCTACAGTCCTCGCTCCCAACCATGTCCTCTGCCTGCCGGTTGTCTATGGAAAACTTGAGTCAAACAATAAGTTTAAACAGAGAAGTGAGAAACGTGGAAACAAAGGAAACCAGTCAAAGGAGACTAATAATAGTACTGGAGTCATTAAGCAAGGTCAAGGACCTTTAGTTCTTTCTCAAGGGCTACAGACAATATTCTGAGCTATGTCCTGTGAGCTGTCTTACAGATGATAACACACCAGGTGGAGAAGCTAACTACATGATGACCAGACTGTACCCAGGACGTGAACTGCCGCAGTTCCAAGAATTGGCCACAAAGAAATGGGGACAAACAGACCCTGGAACTGACGATTACCTACACCTAGAACAACTAAGCTGATGGTGGTCAGGCCACTGAAGAGCAATCTGAAGGCGACTGTCAGAGCTGACTGTGCTATTCCTGTATGCAGCCCCTTCCTTCTGTCTATAAAAGCTCTTGCCTCACCGTTTGCCACTGACGGGGAGGTGAGGAGAAAGTCGGCCTTTGGACAGATGTCCACCACCTTCCCCTCACTAGCTGCCAGCATCTGAAACAAAGCAAACTTCCCTGTCTCCCTTTCACCAACCTGGCCTGTTTATCGGCTTTTGAGCAGTGAGCAGCCAGACCCTCCACACTCTTCTGGTAACAAACCCACCCCAGTACCGATGCCTGGAGAAACTCATGGACAGAGGAGTCTGGGGGGCTACAGTCCTTAGGATCGCAGAGGTGGACACAACTGAAATGACTTAGCAAGCTCTCTTTTTATATTACTTACACTGATTCAAGATCATGTCTAATACCTTAGTCCTTACCAGAGATGTCCTATTTCTCTATAGCTCTGCTTTCTATCACTCATACTACAAAGGTGGGCAACTGACTAAATGCAACTATATGCAAAAGGAAGGTAAGAAGCAATTAAATACAATATCAACTTTCAATTTATAACAACTTATTTCTTAAAACTTCCAGCCCGATATTCTAAAATTCTTTCTTTTCTTTTTTTTAAAATACCACTCACCTGCTGCAAACCCTGTGTCCCAGATACAGGTACTTGCATGATGGTTTGACCTTGTCCACCAGGAACAGCCTGGACCATGATGGGTTGGCCAGTTGATGTGATTAACTGACCTCCACTGACCTGTACCATTAATGGCTGCCCCTGGACCTAGAATAAAGTAAAAGAAAAACAATGAAATAACATAAGACACAAAATGATTTTTACCTAAAGACAATCACTGCAACTACTCTGCTATCTTGCTAGAGGAGGAAAAAGTAGGAGAGACACTAAGAAAATAATTCCAGGTCCTCATCCTCAAGTAGCCTTCTTCAAAAATACAGTATCTGTAACTAAGTGCCAAGCTGAATACTTAAAAGTCAGATAAAATGGGGTATAAGCAGAGTCTTTGGGAAGTCTCAATAGATACAAGGTGTTTATCATTAAATACAGGCTAAACTCATGGGAAGTATTTGATCAAATCATCAAGACTATTTGCCCTTTTAGTTCAATATCCAGGAATAGTCTCGGGTGAAGACTGGAGAGCAGGCAATGAGAGGGAGGGCTGATGGTGGGGATGATGGTTGGAATGCAAATTCTAAAGAACTTGGAAGGAGTAAATCAAACTGTACCCGGTAATGACTTCAGGTGAGCTATCAAGCAGCTCCAAAAGCTTATATAGAATACCCTTCCTCCCTACAGTTTCTCAAGCATAAATGAAACACGTACCTTTTACCCTCTCTACCTCACCACTGAGAATCCTTGTCCTGTGGTTAAGGAGTCTACTAGTATAAATGCCTAGAAATATATTCGTCAGTTTACAATTTTTGTGGTGGGACTGCTCACACTGGACCCTGCAATAGCTGCATAGTTCTTTTAGCTTTAAAAAGCATGAAAATTATATAAATTTTCAACAGTACCAAACTCTCAATTTTCAATCTCCAATGAGTAAATGGAGGGCACTGAACATCTTGAGTCCCAGTGCATTCTGAAAGTCAAAAACCAAACCACTTTAGACATGAATCGAAATGTTCAACAAAATCACTGAAAATCCAAAACTTTCAGACTCTATCTTTGTTTTGAGGAACTATTTGTAACCGATCAAAAGAAAACTTGTATATCTGAAATAATCATTCTCAATGCCAGTGAAATAATCATTCTCAATGCCAGTGAAAGTATGTTCAAATAACAGTATTTAGTTAAAAGATCTTTTAACTAAATCTAGTCTGTCCTAGATTAGTAGATTAGATATTAAGCCCTCCCCACCCCTATGAGCATATTGGAATCTTTAGGAACATTTAAATTCTATGTTTTGTTACACTGCTCTTTGACAAACTCCACTTGACTAGTTAAAAGACTTTACAATCTGATTCTCCTCTGCTTTTCTCCTCTCACGTCCCCATCCCAAATCAAATTCCCTTTGCTATACTAATGCTTCTACATGCTCTATTAGGAAAGATTTTTAAAAATATTTGTTGCATAACTAACTGAAAGAAGTATTTAAAATTCTCCACAAATAATCAGAGCCCTAGAGGAAAGGTTTCCATTATCTCTAAAGTGCTTCCATTTCTTCAAGTAAAATCTGCATAAGAAGGAAACAAGTTTTAAGGCAACTATTTTTGTAATTTTCTGGCTATCCATCTTAGCTTTTCCCTTCGCTGACAGGCTATATATGCACATGAACCATTTGAGACTCCAAGGAACCTGCTGTTTTTACAACATATGATGATACAAGGATACATGCATCAGACAAGAAGCCATACAGTTAAGAGCATGTTACATTCCCATTCCACAAGTGGTTAACGACAATACTGTTTTATGTATCAATAAGATGAAGCAAGCATGAAAAACTTGAGTATCAAGCTGCTGAACTCTGAGATTTGAATAGTTTGGGAGTACCTACAAACTCAGCTTATTTCAGCTTAATTTATGTTTAGAATTGGCTGTATATCATCAAACATTAAGAGTGGCAGGTATGGGAGTAGGGCTGAAAGGGTAAAGTGAAATGATTACAGTAAGGGAGAGTTCACTGCAGGACGCTTGCTAAGCAGCACTAATAGTAAAGTGAGATGCCAGTTCTACATTCTAGGTCCTTCTCATTTCCATTCAGAGGAGGAAAAAAGGCAGGGTACTTGAACTTTGCCAAGTTCTCAAAAATATGGGCATTTTAGTTAAAGTAACCTAATAAACACAGAAAAGACTTTTGCTTCTTCTGTTTACATAGGAACTGGCCCAAATATACCCCCAATTTAGGTATTTAACTTGGTCATACATAATGTTAAGAAACTGCACTGTTTAAGTAGGAATTCTTACGGTGGCTATAATACCTAAGATTTNAGGCTTGGACTGAAATATTTTCATCAGTTGCTAGATAAGTTATAAATAACATGGAAGGAAATGTAAAGGATAATATTTCTGACCCAAAACAACAATCTCCAAAGCAGACTATACATTTCCCCCCTCAGGGCCCAGAAGAGCCAACAACGGACACACTGATGATGACTTTTATTAAACTAGATGCTCTTTTTATAAGGGCTTCCCAGGTGGCACTAGTAAAGGTCCTGCTTGCCAATGCAGAAGATATAAGAGATGTGGGTTTGATCCCTGGGTTGGGCAGATCCCCTAGAGGGCATGGCAACCTGAGATGGACAGGACTCTACAGTCCTCGCTCCCAACCATGTCCTCTGCCTGCCGGTTGTCTATGGAAAACTTGAGTCAAACAATAAGTTTAAACAGAGAAGTGAGAAACGTGGAAACAAAGGAAACCAGTCAAAGGAGACTAATAATAGTACTGGAGTCATTAAGCAAGGTCAAGGACCTTTAGTTCTTTCTCAAGGGCTACAGACAATATTCTGAGCTATGTCCTGTGAGCTGTCTTACAGATGATAACACACCAGGTGGAGAAGCTAACTACATGATGACCAGACTGTACCCAGGACGTGAACTGCCGCAGTTCCAAGAATTGGCCACAAAGAAATGGGGACAAACAGACCCTGGAACTGACGATTACCTACACCTAGAACAACTAAGCTGATGGTGGTCAGGCCACTGAAGAGCAATCTGAAGGCGACTGTCAGAGCTGACTGTGCTGTTCCTGTATGCAGCCCGTTCCTTCTGTCTATAAAAGCTCTTGCCTCACCGTTTGCCACTGACGGGGAGGTGAGGAGAAAGTCGGCCTTTGGACAGATGTCCACCACCTTCCCCTCACTAGCTGCCAGCATCTGAAACAAAGCAAACTTCCCTGTCTCCCTTTCACCAACCTGGCCTGTTTATCGGCTTTTGAGCAGTGAGCAGCCAGACCCTCCACACTCTTCTGGTAACAAACCCACCCCAGTACCGATGCCTGGAGAAACTCATGGACAGAGGAGTCTGGGGGGCTACAGTCCTTAGGATCGCAGAGGTGGACACAACTGAAATGACTTAGCAAGCTCTCTTTTTATATTACTTACACTGATTCAAGATCATGTCTAATACCTTAGTCCTTACCAGACATGTCCTATTTCTCTATAGCTCTGCTTTCTATCACTCATACTACAAAGGTGGGCAACTGACTAAATGCAACTATATGCAAAAGGAAGGTAAGAAGCAATTAAATACAATATCAACTTTCAATTTATAACAACTTATTTCTTAAAACTTCCAGCCCGATATTCTAAAATTCTTTCTTTTCTTTTTTTTAAAATACCACTCACCTGCTGCAAACCCTGTGTCCCAGATACAGGTACTTGCATGATGGTTTGACCTTGTCCACCAGGAACAGCCTGGACCATGATGGGTTGGCCAGTTGATGTGATTAACTGACCTCCACTGACCTGTACCATTAATGGCTGCCCCTGGACCTAGAATAAAGTAAAAGAAAAACAATGAAATAACATAAGACACAAAATGATTTTTACCTAAAGACAATCACTGCAACTACTCTGCTATCTTGCTAGAGGAGGAAAAAGTAGGAGAGACACTAAGAAAATAATTCCAGGTCCTCATCCTCAAGTAGCCTTCTTCAAAAATACAGTATCTGTAACTAAGTGCCAAGCTGAATACTTAAAAGTCAGATAAAATGGGGTATAAGCAGAGTCTTTGGGAAGTCTCAATAGATACAAGGTGTTTATCATTAAATACAGGCTAAACTCATGGGAAGTATTTGATCAAATCATCAAGACTATTTGCCCTTTTAGTTCAATATCCAGGAATAGTCTCGGGTGAAGACTGGAGAGCAGGCAATGAGAGGGAAGGCTGATGGTGGGGATGATGGTTGGAATGCAAATTCTAAAGAACTTGGAAGGAGTAAATCAAACTGTACCCGGTAATGACTTCAGGTGAGCTATCAAGCAGCTCCAAAAGCTTATATAGAATACCCTTCCTCCCTACAGTTTCTCAAGCATAAATGAAACACGTACCTTTTACCCTCTCTACCTCACCACTGAGAATCCTTGTCCTGTGGTTAAGGAGTCTACTAGTATAAATGCCTAGAAATATATTCGTCAGTTTACAATTTTTGTGGTGGGACTGCTCACACTGGACCCTGCAATAGCTGCATAGTTCTTTTAGCTTTAAAAAGCATGAAAATTATATAAATTTTCAACAGTACCAAACTCTCAATTTTCAATCTCCAATGAGTAAATGGATCACTCTAAAACCCAGGGCACTGAACATCTTGAGTCCCAGTGCATTCTGAAAGTCAAAAACCAAACCACTTTAGACATGAATCGAAATGTTCAACAAAATCACTGAAAATCCAAAACTTTCAGACTCTATCTTTGTTTTGAGGAACTATTTGTAACCGATCAAAAGAAAACTTGTATATCTGAAATAATCATTCTCAATGCCAGTGAAAGTATGTTCAAATAACAGTATTTAGTTAAAAGATCTTTTAACTAAATCTAGTCTGTCCTAGATTAGTAGATTAGATATTAAGCCCTCCCCACCCCTATGAGCATATTGGAATCTTTAGGAACATTTAAATTCTATGTTTTGTTACACTGCTCTTTGACAAACTCCACTTGACTAGTTAAAAGACTTTACAATCTGATTCTCCTCTGCTTTTCTCCTCTCACGTCCCCATCCCAAATCAAATTCCCTTTGCTATACTAATGCTTCTACATGCTCTATTAGGAAAGATTTTTAAAAATATTTGTTGCATAACTAACTGAAAGAAGTATTTAAAATTCTCCACAAATAATCAGAGCCCTAGAGGAAAGGTTTCCATTATCTCTAAAGTGCTTCCATTTCTTCAAGTAAAATCTGCATAAGAAGGAAACAAGTTTTAAGGCAACTATTTTTGTAATTTTCTGGCTATCCATCTTAGCTTTCCCCTTCGCTGACAGGCTATATATGCACATGAACCATTTGAGACTCCAAGGAACCTGCTGTTTTTACAACATATGATGATACAAGGATACATGCATCAGACAAGAAGCCATACAGTTAAGAGCATGTTACATTCCCATTCCACAAGTGGTTAACGACAATACTGTTTTATGTATCAATAAGATGAAGCAAGCATGAAAAACTTGAGTATCAAGCTGCTGAACTCTGAGATTTGAATAGTTTGGGAGTACCTACAAACTCAGCTTATTTCAGCTTAATTTATGTTTAGAATTGGCTGTATATCATCAAACATTAAGAGTGGCAGGTATGGGAGTAGGGCTGAAAGGGTAAAGTGAAATGATTACAGTAAGGGAGAGTTCACTGCAGGACGCTTGCTAAGCAGCACTAATAGTAAAGTGAGATGCCAGTTCTACATTCTAGGTCCTTCTCATTTCCATTCAGAGGAGGAAAAAAGGCAGGGTACTTGAACTTTGCCAAGTTCTCAAAAATATGGGCATTTTAGTTAAAGTAACCTAATAAACACAGAAAAGACTTTTGCTTCTTCTGTTTACATAGGAACTGGCCCAAATATATCCCCAATTTAGGTATTTAACTTGGTCATACATAATGTTAAGAAACTGCACTGTTTAAGTAGGAATTCTTACGGTGGCTATAATACCTAAGATTTATAGACAGCATATCTCTCTTCTGTCCAACCAAGAGCTATGGGGCAATCTCTGCAGATCCAATAATAAGGTCACGACTTCCCCAAGAAAAGTAGTGAGAGAATAGCAGAGATCAACAAGATTCAGTGATTAGATCAGTTTTGTCAAATGCAATCATTATTTTATATCTGAGTTGTCCTTTGAATAAACCACAATCTAGCCTAGTAAAATGTATACATTTTCTTCTCTATTATCATAATACAAAGTTCAAGAAAATTTACCGTGCAATCTTATTACAGAATCTGAGCTCTAAATAGGTTCTAAGGCCACTTGTAAGAATTTCTTCACTGATTTGTTCTCAGGAATTCCCCCTAAAACATACTAGCCAAATGGCACTTTTCAGAAAACTGATACAGCATCACTACATGGTTTAGCACAAAGCATGAGGAAACTGGCATCGTATAAGCCTCAAAGGCAAGTTAGCAGCACCAAAGTCATGCAACTGGCTCTGCCGTCCCTTCGTGAGGTCCTACCACGAACAGCACCAGACACGAGGAGAGAGGTTCATGCAGTGCTTAGAGGGTCAGAGAGAGCACCACTACCTGCAGGGTCTGGACTTGCTGGCCTGAGGCGCTTGCCACCTGGGCCTCAGTCTGCAACTGGACAGCAGTGACACCACCCTGCTGCTGAGAACAGGAACAGGAAGAGCTTGAAATGTGTCAGGAAGGAAATGTATACTTCAAGACAGGAGATCACCTTACCTCTTGTGGGAGAGGAAGGGTCTTCTTTCAATAGCCCCACCCTACACAGGACTTTTGAACTGGAGATTCCCTAAACTGAAGGTTTTTGTTGAAGGTAACAGGTTACAGGTTACAGACTTCTGTCTTACAAATTACAGTCTTCTGTCTCCAGAGCAGAACTCAAATACACTTTCATGACTCAAAAACATTGATGTAGCTGACATCATTAACAAAAAATTTTTAATGCAGTCTTTCCCTCCAAAATTAAGCATTTGATTTTTCTGCATGCAGTTATTTTAATGTTCTTTTTATTTCCTCAAATGAGTTCACAAGAACAAAATAGTTCATCAGGTTTTAGCAGCCTAGAAGCTACAATGAAGAACTTCTGGAACTTGAATGCAATCACCAGAAAGGAAGAATAAAGCAATCACTATGAGACAAAAACATCCTTCATGAGGTCACTGCTCTCATGTCCCCAAACTAGGATTACTCCTACTCAGTTGGACTACCTTGGAAGCAATGTATTCATAGACTCAACTTAATTTTTATTACCCCTAGTAGTAACTTCAGACAGAGCAAGAAATCACTCACTAGGGCACTGGTATGAATGAATGGAGGGTCTTCTGTGGAATCTCCCTTTCTATCAAGGCAGCTGAAAGAAGCTATAGTTGTGTGTAAGGAAAAGCCAACAAAGGAATTTTGACAGTTAATCTCTTTTAGTAAAAAGTAGCTCCTTCCTTTGGTCATTAGATAGAACAACTTACCATCAAAACACCCACTGCCCACCTACCCCCTCCCACCCACTAATGACTTTTCTATATTATCTAGGTCCCATTTTGGAAACAAAACATTTTCAATTTTGGCCTACAGGCCAAAGCAATGCAGAATAATTTTATTTTCTTTCAGGGAGAAAAAACAAGAGAAGTTTTCCTAAAACAAACCCAGGTATATATAATCAGAAAATGTAATCTGTGTATAAATTCAAGAAGGCAACCTATCTTAATTAGGAATAAACCAGCAGCAGAAATCCTTTCTAATATATGCTTATCCATAAGTATGGATACCTATTATCTTCATACTGAACTAAAGGTTTTCAAAATAAACACTGTGATGGATCAAATTAAATAGTGGATTTCTTAGAAGCTATCTTGGTTTGTCTATTGTGGCCAAAGCCTTACCAGACCACAAGATGGCTTCATCAATAAGAGAAACAACGAAATTTAATCCAGGAAAACAAAACCAACCTTCAAAGCTCCATCTGAAAACAGACTAGGCATTTTTGATTTCTAATAAGATAAAAGGGGGCAGTTTATTAAACCAGGAACCCATGACACCAAATTCTAAGTAATTATGGATTGGACAGACTTTTGAACAGAGAAAATCAGAGAAATCACAATAAACCCAGTCTTCGAAAAGTACTTCAGCACAAGTCACCAGACCCACTAGAAGATCTGATGCCTCTCAAATCCACAACTGAAAAGTGCTATTATCACCTCCATTGCTGTGACGTTTGAAGGAGTTTTACTTCCGTACCTGCTGCTGAATCTGTCCAGCCTGTACAACAATCTGTTCTGCTGAACTGTTGCTGTTTGCTGCATACTGTTCCATGGTCCCTCCAAGTCAGGGTCCTGTCCACAGTCAGTGTCACTCTGGAGATCCTAGAGGACTGCCAGATGCACTCCTAATAGAGAGGGAAGAAAAGAAAGTAAAGGGAGAGTGTTAGTTAAGGCCTCACAAGATATTTAATTCATTGTTAATATGCATCTTGATAATGCCATTTAACATATTTAAAAATGCTTAGTCATTTCTCATCAGCAACTTTCCCTTTCAGTACTACTAGAGCAACACTTGCACCTTAGAAATTCTCATTAAGTTACAGTATCACTTTCTTACAAGGCCTATTTAACACAGATTTTCAGGCCTGCACAGGTACTTAGAGAACTGTGCCTTTAATTTGTAACACATTTGTACTAAATGTGATATGCAATTTAAAATTTTAGAGTTTATTATTTAGTATGTAATTATCCAAATCTGAAGTCCAACAGATTGCTTATTAGTGTTAAGTAAGAAAGACACAGTGAAGGTTTAGGAGTTTGGGCTTTAATCCAGAGCAATAAATAAAAAGGAATTACATAAATGCTATTTGCAGATTAAAGAAAAAAATTTTACATATCAAGGCTATTATTTTCTCTGAAAAGAATCTACATTTTCCTCAGTCATGAATCTGAGTGCCTGATAATACCCCACCCTTTGTTAATTTTTTTTTAATGACAATTTTCAAGTATATACTCCAAATAGTGAGAACACTATAATGTTCTACCTAATCCCCATAGCAATCACCCAGCTTCAACAATTTTCAACCCACGGTCAATCTTATTTCACATATATCTCATCCATTTTTCCACTCACCCTCCCCCTGCACTGCTGTTGTTCAGGCGCCAGAGTCTGTCTCTTTGTGACCCCATGGACTGCATTATTTTGAAGCAAATTCCAGACACCTTATTACTCCATAGCTCCATACATACTTTAGCATCTGCCTCCAGAGAGTAAGGATTCTTTTGTCTTCATCATTTTATCACAATGATACTGTGTCTCTACAATTACTTCAAACATTAAAAATTTAAGTTTTTAATATCATTAAGAAAAAAAAAGCAAGGGAATTCCTCCCCCTCAAAAAAATCTACTTCTGCTTCATTGATCACGCTAGAGCCTTTGTTTGGATCACAACTGTGAAATATTCTTAATGAGACAGGAATACCAGACCACATTACCTGCCTCCTGAGAAACTTGTATGCAGGATAAGAAGCAACAGTTAGAACTGGACATGGAAAAACGGACTGGTTCAAAATTAGGAGAGGAGGATGTCAAGGCTCTCTACTGTCACCCTGCTTCTTTAACTTATATACAGAGTACATATCATGTGAAATGCCTGACTGGCTGAAGCAGAAGCTGGAATCAAGACTGCCGGGAGAAATNCCTGCCTCCTGAGAAACTTGTATGCAGGATAAGAAGCAACAGTTAGAACTGGACATGGAAAAACGGACTGGTTCAAAATTGGGAGAGGAGGATGTCAAGGCTCTATACTGTCACCCTGCTTCTTTAACTTATATACAGAGTACATATGTGAAATGCCTGACTGGCTGAAGCAGAAGCTGGAATCAAGACTGCCGGGAGAAATATTGACAATCTCCAATATGCCCATGATACCACTTTAATGGCAGAAAGTGAATAGGATCTAAAGATACTCTTGATGAAGGTGAAAGAGAAGAGTGAAAAAGCTGGCTTAAAACTCAACATTCAAAAAACGAAAATCATGGCATCCGGTCCCATCACTTTATAGCAAACAGACGGGGAAAATGTGGAGACAGTGTCACGTTACATTTTCTTGGGCTCCGCAATCACTGTAGACAGTGACTACAGCCACAAAACTGAAAGACACTTGCTGCAGGGAATAACAGCTACGACAAACTGAGGCAGCGAATTAAAAAGCAGAGACATCACTTTGCCAACAAAGGTCCATATAAGTCAGTTATGGGTTTTCCAGCAGTCATGTATGGATGTGAGAGTTGGACCATAAGGAAGGCTGAGCACTGAAGAATTGACGCTTTTGAACTGTGGTGTTGGAGAAAACTCTTGAGAGTCCCTAGACTCCACGGAGATCCAACCAGTCAATCCTTAAGGAAATCAACCCTGAATATTCATTGGAAGGACTGGTGCTACAGCTGAAGCTCCAATACTTTGGTGACCTGATGTGAAGAAATGACTCACTGGACAAGACTGATGCTGGGAAAGATTGAGGCCAAGAGGCGGCAACAATGAGATGGTTGGATGGCCTCACTGACTCAACGGACAGGAGCTGAGCAAACTCAGGGAGATACTGAAGGTCAGGGAAGCCTGGTGTACTGCAGTTCATGGGGTCACAAAGAGTCGGAAATGACAACAAATATCATTAAATATAGTCAAGGACCAAATTTACTCTTCTCATACACTTTAACAGCTGAAAGCTCCTTTTTGAAATAAGGACACGATTAGATAAACTGAAGTAATAATGAGAACCCTGAATAAAGGCTTGATTCAAAACCTTAAATCTTCTCCCAAACTCGTCTCCAACCCTCCATAAATTCTAAAATTTGAGTGACAGCTACATTTGAGTTACACTGAATGACATGAGCTGCACATCATAGCAGCAAAGCAATGTACCTCTCCCCACAAATCCACACATGGTGGATAAGATGAATTACCCACCATGATTGTAAAGTGTCTCAGTTATTTGTGAATGCCCAAATATTTAGGAAGAAGTGCACTGATGGGTGAAGTAGGTTTAGACATAGATATATACAGACACCTCTCTAAAAAGGCAAGTACAGTACATTAAGAACAGATTCTAGATGATGGGTACACAGGTATTTGTTATAAAACTCAACTTTACTGTATATCTAAAAAATTTTATACTAAATGTTGGGAGGAAAATAAAACTCAATCAAGTCTATTACTTATAACCAAATCGGTACAGAGTATGAGTGTAAGAGCCATAAATGAGTGACAGGATGACTATGCCACTGAGCCTGACAGTATATATGCCCATATGGTTCTCCACCTCACCACCCTTGCTCTAATGGAATGCTCACCAAACACGCCATCTAGCTATACTTTGGATTCACATATACAGTAGCCAACAGGGAGCAGATATGATCAGTAACACAAGTAAACCTAACAGTTAATGCTCACTGCGTACTGACAAATCAGCCTTCTGATTTTTATGTCTCTTCTAAACTGGTTGACTGAGTTGGCTCCTCAGAGATTCTGGGAACAGCACAGAAAACCAGATTTTCAGCCAGATTAAGTGGCTCTTCCAGGGAAGTGAATGGTCTTTCCTAAATTGTCTTGTCTCTAACTGCAATACACACAATGCATTTATGTTTCTAAGCTAATAAAATTAAAAATTAAAGGTCATGAGTAGTGTGATTTCATTTATATGAATCCCTGAGATGGTAATAGTAATCCAGAGACGGAAGGCAGATCAGTGGTTTCCTGGAAATAATGGAAAAGGGGGAAGAGGGAAGTTGACTGGGATAGAGCATCTGGAACTTTCTGGGGTGATAAAATGTCTTATATTTTATCAAAATTCATCAAAACGTACACTTAAAATGATTATCCTTTTATGTCTAAACTACATCTCAAAAGATTTGATTAATGAAGGAATGTCTTCTGTATTTTAACAACCCACTCCACCTTCAGCCCCCTTCCTGTGTGAGATTTTTTTCCTTGACCCCTAATTTCCAGAAATTTACATCATACTGGAAGTGCAGAGAAATGACTGATAAAGTGTCACGCAGGTTTTCTTTTTAACTAGTTTATCCTTGTAATACAAATGCTACAACTTAAAAACATTTAAATCCACTATACTTTGATGGGTCAAAACAGAAGGGGTTTCAAGTTTAACAGCAATTTCCTGTCATATATTAATAATGGAGTGATTCAGCTTGCAGGGTGATATTTAGACTGCCAGTGGTGAAGAACGGTCGCCACCAGTTTCTATGAAGCCATATGTTTCCATTATTGTGAGCTTCAGTTAGCAGAACTGCAATTTAATCTGACATAGTCTTTCCTGAAGTGCTTTTCTGCCCACATTCTGACAGAATTAAGTCAGCCGGATTTAGTCTGTCTAGTTCTTGCTCCTAACTCAAAGTTTGAATGTCTTTTCCTCAAAGACAGAAAGAACATATGTTTATTCTGGTTAGCAAGAAAATCTCTTCCTCCTCACTTCAAGGTACAGAACCTGAAATGCAGCTAACTACTTAGAAATCCATTTGTTTTGGACCAACACACGTTTTAACTCAACCAGAAACTCAACCTTAATAAACAAGTGAAAAACCCTGCAGAATTATCATATTTGATCATCACTACTAGGCAAAGACTAGAAGAGCAGTTTTTAAACTTTTTGACAGCTCACAGTAAGAAACACATTTCGTATCACAAATGCACTGAGAACATATTTTAAAAAGTAACTAAAAGTTTCATGACTGACCTTTGTAAGTATAACTTAAGATGAATGGTGGTATTCTCTATTCTACTGTAAAAAATTACCAGCATTGGCCCACTAAATTGACTTCACAACTTAACAAACAGGTCCTGATCTATGTTTGATAGAAGACTAGAGAACAAAGAGCTGCCCTGTATCCCCATTATCCAAAAGGTTTCTGGATTGCAGTTCTTAATTTGCATAATCCCCAGTAATGATGGACCACCTGTCAAACACTGTCTTGAAGGTTTTAGAAATAAAAGGAAAACTATAAGTTTTTAACTTCAAGGAGTCTTTAAATTTAGTAAAGGAGTAAAATTCTATACCCAAACCCTAAAGGAAAAAAACAAACAAAAGAGTTTGAAGGACAGAAACTGGGGACAGTCATGAAGTCTTTAGAAAAAATGTGGCATCTGACCTGGTCTTAAGCACAAGTAGCATTTACACGTGACGAAGTGGAAGGGAATGGAGTGCTCCAAATGAAGACATAGCATAAAAACAAAAAGAAAAATTTCCACATATAAAACAGCAGGCTAAAAGGCCATACGTCAAGAGAAAGCTAAAGGTCAGATTACTGTACTCAAAATTCCAGGCAAGGAAGTTCTTTTGCAAATAGGGTTTCTAGAGGGGTTTAGCAATAATATGACCAGACAATAACTGTCTATTAGAAAGAACTCTAGCAAAACTGTTTGCTGGTTTTAAAGTGACACATACTACCATTTTTAAGTCCCAAGGTATTTATCCCCTCCAAAGGCTCTAAACAAATGTAAACGTTCTAAACAAATATCTAAATCACAGTGCCCCATCTATCAGATATTTTACAAATCAATTTTTTAAGTGAGTTCAACAATAAAAAATTCATGGCAAAAATGAAAACAAAAGTGTCCCCAATTTTTTAGTAGTGGAAAGAGCACTAGTGTAGCTTTCTGAAACTTATCAGTTATGTGACTTCAGTAAATGTGATTATAAAAATAGGCATCATATACTAAAGGCTGACTGTATGTAACAAGGATTGCTGTACTGTGAAAAATAGTACACCTGAGTAAAAAATTTTAAAGTCCTAGGAGAAAAATCTCCCTTCCTCTCCTTCAAAGTCAGCTGTTATTGTGGAGCAGAATCTCATAAGCCAGTAACTTATTTTTCCAAACTTGGGGGAAAAAAAAAAGTGCTCCTAACTTCTGAAATCTCCACAAAATAACTGCTTCCAAAAAATCCCTTAGCAAAATATACAAGTGGTTTTACCAACTGAATTTCCCAACCTAATGAAGTGTCACAAATGCCCACTGCCCAACATTGTCTTCTTCCCCAGAACACAGCCAAGTTTGGTGCCTCAGCACATGCTCTTCTCTTTGTGAGCAATGCTCTTCCGTTCTTTCCTGCCCAAAGAAATCCCATTATCCTTCAAGGCCAATTAAAAGTGTGGCCAACGCTGGCCTTCCACCGAGGCTGTCGTTAGCTCACACATCACAGAATTGAACTTGGCCCCGTTACAGCACTAACCCTCAGATATGAACTGCCTGTTCACCTGTCAATCTCCACCAGGCTGGGAAGGTTCTCATCGACCTCTAATCGCTCTCCCCCCAGCAGATGGACGCCTGGTTCATACTAACTGTTCGATACTTGGCTGTCAAAGGANCAGATATGAACTGCCTGTTCACCTGTCAATCTCCACCAGGCTGGGAAGGTTCTCATCGACCTCTAATCGCTCTCCCCCCAGCAGATGGACGCCTGGTTCATACTAACTGTTCGATACTTGGGTGTCAAAGGAGATTTCCTCATCCTAATGAAAACCCCAGAAGACTGTTAAGTTTCTATAAATACCCAAGAAAACGTCAACATAAGGGGGGAAAAAAAAAAAACAAACCAAGAGATGGCTGTGAACCAAGCTAACGAGTGAAATCTGACATGTTCGAAGTGACACAGAAAGGTGAAAGGAAAAGAAACTACATTCCTAAGGGAGCGAGAATCCACGAGATGAGCAACAACAGATTAAGACTANGAGATTTCCTCATCCTAATGAAAACCCCAGAAGACTGTTAAGTTTCTATAAATACCCAAGAAAACGTCAACATAAGGGGGAAAAAAAAAACAAACCAAGAGATGGCTGTGAACCAAGCTAACGGGTGAAATCTGACATGTTCGAAGTGACACAGAAAGGTGAAAGGAAAAAAAACTACATTCCTAAGGGAGCGAGAATCCACGAGATGAGCAACAACAGATTAAGACTAATGAAAGCAAACTGTGCAGCCTCGGGGGAAAGGAATGCACAGAGCTCGCAATCTTCTAAGAGCGAGGTTCCAACCACAGAATGGACAGGGGCTTACAGCCCGGGCAAGGAAGGGACACCGCCTGGATGGGCTCCAGGACGGAGGTGTGCGGTTCTGCCCGGCGATCGGGGCGGGGAAGAGAGGAAATGACGAGCCAAAAGGGGGTGGTAACGGCGCCGGGACCGGAGACCCGGGAGTGCGCTAGGAGGAGGGGCGCAGCGGGGTCCGAGGAGAGGGCGCACGAACGAACCCCTTCCCCTCCCTCTACCCGCCCCCCTCGGCAGAGGGACGGCGGGGGCGGGCCGGCAGAGTGTCGAGGCGGGGGCGGGTCGGGCCCTCTCCGCGCTGCACGCGGGGCCCGGTGGCCACAGCGCGCGTCTTCCCCGGTCCTCCTTGCCCACCTAGGAGGGCTGCACACAGGACAGACCTGCTCACGGAGGGGAGGGGTGCGCGGGCCCCGCGAGGGGAGACTTCCCGTCCCGGGGGCCGCCGCGTGTTCAGTGCAAGGGCAGGTTTAAGTTGTGAAGCCAGAAAGACCAGGAGGAAACTGCCTAGGCCCGAATGGGTGTATACCTGAACATAGGGGTCTTGTGGCAGGCAAACCACACACCCCCGGGTCTGGGGCCCGAGAAACTGGGCCAAAGGGTCGGGGAGAACAGCGACGCATCCCCAACTGGCCCTGGCACCCTGCGCGGGTCTGGGCCCCGAGAGGCCTGCTCCCGAGGGCGCCATCCCCTCGCGGGGCGGCCCCCTGCAGGCCTCGGTGGGGAGTGCCCCGGAGAGCTTCGCAGGCTCTGGTCCGGGGCAGCAGGTCGCCCCGCTCGGCTAGACTCAGCTCGACTCCCGGGGCTCGACAGGCGCCTGGGCCTCTCCTGAGTGGTCAGCGAGACCCGCCAATCGGGGCTCTGGGGCCGGCTCTGGGCCGCTGGATATTGGCTCCTCACACTCACCGTGCCTCGCTCCCCCGGTTCGCTGCCCGCGCTGATTGGCTCCAGTACCGGACCCCGAAACCCAATCAGAGGCTCCAGCCGCCGCTGCCGCCGCCACTGCCGCTGCCTCGCAAAATGGCGAAGTCGAACAAAGGGGAATCGGGCCTCCCTCCAACTGCCTCCGCGCAGGCGCCTCTTAGGCCACGCCCCCTACCCCGAGCGCTGGGCTCGCCCCACCCCCGCAGAACCAGCACTGCGCAGGCTTATGCCTTAGCCACGCCCACTTTCCTGATTGGCTCCCACCCGGCCGAAGGAATACGCAGGCGCCTTCTAGGGGCGCCAGACCATTCCACTCAAACACAGCCCTGAACATTAGCAGCACGCAGGCGCTAAGGAACTCCTTTGCCAACTGCCCTCCCTCTTCTTTGCGGCCGCTGGAGACACACCCCTTGGGACTTAATGCGCAGGCGCCGCTCTACCGAACTTGTATTCGGCTGTCTCGTTACGCATGCCCGAGCGGCAGCGGCGGTCTTGCTTCACCGCCGGAAGTTCGGCGACCATCACCAAAGAGTGCAGGTTAAGCTAGCTAGCTAGAGGGGCTCGTTTCCGCCCGGCTCCCGGATGGTGGGCGGCCATCTTAGGTGCGCGCAATTAAAGGCTGTGGTGGTATTGGCTTCGCATCGTGGGCTCGTCCGTTGTTACCCACCTACCAGAGCCCTTCCCCGCGGGGCGGGACCTCGTAACGGCCAACTCCTTTCCAGGTGAAGGGTAACGGCAGTACGTTGGGTTTTTGAGCAAGCCTCCTCGCTTCTTCCCACGGGATCCCAGGACAGGCCCTACGCCCTGGCTCATCAGCCCTCTAGGGTAGGAGACGGAGAATGGGAGGCCTCTCTCTACTTCTTCCTCCAGTTCCCGCCCTTCCCCCCCGCAAAAAGATGGTGAGCCTTCCTTAAGGGGCCGCCTTCCCTCTCACCCTTGCCCGCGCCTTGGCAGTACACTTCGCCTGACCGGTACACTCTCTAGTTGGCGACTTGATGGGACTGTGGCCAAGTCCCACCTTTTGTCCCTGGGCTAGACCCAATGGGAAAGTACTCTTGCATCTTTCAGAGAAAAGACTGTCCTAAATCAGCCTTGCTCAGCGCGGGCGCGGGGAAAGGAGGAGGCGGGTCCTAGGACTGCCTTTCTTCCCCTCCTGCGAAGCGCGAAATGCAATCGGCTCACGGCCGCCTCCGAACTCAGGCATTATTCCTCTCCTT
>SJYW01049616.1:183515-216219 GCA_006410735.1 Raphicerus campestris
GTTTCCTCCAGGGGATCTTCCCGACCCAGGGATTGAACCCATGTCTCCTGCTTGCTGGGCGGTTTCTTTACCACTGAGCCACCTGGGAAGCTTATCTGTGTTATCTTGCATTAACTATATGGTTAAATCCTATTCTGTCATTTTTTCAAAAGATGGAAGACATATGAGACACATTTTCTTTAACCAATGCTTATTTCTTGAGAGTATTTTAATTAAGCAAAGTTCTTTGGGGCTTTTAGATTACAACTTGATTTCATGCCAGTTTTTTTTTAAACTTGGTACATTTTAACTTTTTCCTTCAGGAATATGAGCAACTCAAATAGAGTACAGGGAAGCATGTTAATGGGTCCAGATAATACGATTATGTACACTAATGGAAGAAGGCTTAGAATGTGGAACATGTCCAATGATATTTTATTAAAAAATAATTTGACTTAGAAGTGGACTTTTCTCTCAAACTGATTTATCTGTTTATGTTGATTTAGATCAGCGTAAGAGGCAACTCTCAATTATCCAAAATGAAAAGCTTTTTAATCCTCCTTGAAATGCTTAATTTTTATAGCAGATTTAGCTATTTAAATATTGACTTAATAGGTAAGACACTCATCTCTGAGGTCTTGCTAGTTTGGCAGCTGGAAGAAGTGGCCTGTGACTACAAGATCTTTAAGAAGAACGTATACTAGAGTTAAAATTAGGCTGCCAGTCATCATTCTACAGAATTTATGTAGGGTTTATAATTATGAGTGCTAGTCACTACACTAATAAAATCTTTAAGGAATTTTTGTATTTCAGAGGTCACCTTTAGAAATCTTTGTATTATTACTCACCACCACTCTTGAGTGGTGTTTTATTTTAGGTGAGCAAGGTATCACACAGCACTATCTGACCCTGGTCTCACTGAACTCAGAGAATGGATCCTGCTTTTTTGTAAGAAATGGCTGAGAACTGTGACTTCATGGGTTGGCGAATGCTCAGCTAGAGAATGATCCAACACCCCGTGTGCATAGACCTGCCAACGTCAGGCTCTGGAACATTGATGTTTCCAGAACATGTCCATGAAGCAACATCTCTTTTTATTAAGACTGAGAGGCACTATCTTCATGGAAGCAAGCTGTTTTATTAATCTGTGAGGTGTCCAGAATTAAAGCTGGATAAGGGTGTGAAGACCCTTTCACTGATAAGGGAAGTTTTTGATCCATAACTCAGGTCTTGTAAAGGGACTTAGTCAATACATACCACTTCTGTGGGAGCAAACTAGATCAGACCAAATTCAAAAGGAGACAGTAGGAGATCCTGTACCCTCTTTTCCTGAGGGCAATTGGCCTGTTTCTCTGAAAGAGTCTAATTTACCCTCAGCAAGAGGTCGAATTGGCCTTAATTGTGTCCTAATTATTTGCTTAAGTAGCTAATCTTTACTTCCAGTTCTCTTATCCCATCTTGATACCTGTTTCAGGAGGCTACTTCTGAGCTGTTGCCTAATTTGTACACGTCTTCTTAACCCTTTAAATATTCCTTTATAGCAGAACTTGCTGCTTTATTATGTCCATTCCTGAATTCATCATTTTTCTGCAAGTTCTGCTGAGGTCTTCTCAACATAAGAGAAGTGTTCTTGCACTGTATGTTCACACAGCAATTCCTGGTCTCCCTCAAAGCAGAACCATTTGTTTGAAGACATGAGTTTCTCTGCCTCCTTTCCCACAAAGAGTTGAATACAGATTCATTCAAGGACATTAAAAAGTACCAAAAATGGGAAAAAATGCCTCTCTAGGAATGAAAAACCAGCATTAAAGGAAAAATAGAATGGTAAGATTGCAAATGAGGTGGGGGCAGAGTGTCTAGAAGGTTTCTAGAGTTTCTAAGTTTGGACAGGTGGACATGGGGACTTGTTAGAGGACTGAAATATCTTTGCTGTTCAGTAACAGGTCCTTGCGGGCGTCCCAGCTGGTGTAGTAGTAAAGAATCCACCTGCCGAATGCAGGAGATGCAAGAGTTGTCGAGGGATTCCTGTGTTGGAAAGATCCCCTGGAGTAGGGAATGACAATCAGCTCCAGTGTTCTTAGACGAAAATTTCATGCACAGAGGAGCCTGACAGGCTACAGTCCATGGGGCCGCAAAGATTTGGGCATGACCAAGTGATTGAGCATGTGTGCACAAACACAACACTCCCCCCCTCGCCCCCCCCCTCCCCACACGTGCGCAACAGGTCCTTGTACCATCCTCATCTTAGTTATTCAGTCTCATCAAAGCTTTGGATTTCTATCACCCTTGAGCACTCTAAGTTATGGAGAAAGTCAGTTTGATATAAAAGGGTAGGAGAGAAAGGATTTAGGGAGAGGAATTTAGAGGAAAGAGAAAAGGGAGGATCTAAGAATGTTGTTACCACCAACTGGGAAAAACAACAACAAAAAAACAGAGATGAAATCCTTTCAAAGGAAAATCAAAGAGACCGCTCATTCCACCTGACCTACCCAAGTTGACAGTGAACAGACTCACGTGAGGCTGAACCTAGCTGCCTACTTCAGGATGTCCGCCAACTTCTCCTCATAGTACAGGAAGTTCTCCTGAATGTCCTCCCAGGGCTCAAAGGCCTTGGATTCACCCTCTTCTTGCTCCACGAAATTCTGCCAGATGTACTCGAAGTCCTGGGGCTTCATGATGCGAAGTCTGCAGCCGGCTTCCTTCAGCTTCCTGAGAGCCGCCTGGACCTCGGGCTCCTCCCACATGAACAGCCGCCCCACTAGGATGAGCAGGCGCAGGTTCTTGGTCTTGTTGAGGGTCTTGACGATGCGGTCCGCACAGGCTGCACAGGGGCTGGAGGACACATACCAGGTGACCAGGTAGCGCAGGGCGGGGTCAAAGGTAGGCATGATGCTGTTGAAGAAGGCTTCCTCAGCGTGGGCAGCGGCATGTTCATCCTCCAGATACCCTCGAAAGGCCTGCACTTGGCCTCCCTTGCTCTGTGCTTCCACCACATAGCAGAGGAAGGTCTTGTTCCTGCCGGAGCTGTACTCCACGTTCCGGAACTGAAACTTAAAGAAGTGGGCAGGCAGTCGCTCCCTATGGGTCAAGGAGACAAAGGCACAGGGAAGGAGAGTGGATGATGAGTTCTTGTTCTAGGACTTGCCTGCAGCAGGTGGCTTTCCAATATCAGTTCCCCCGGGGACAGATTCATTCTCTCTACTGAAACAGGCCTTGCCTATATGCTAAGGGTGGTGTGCCAAAGGCACGAAAGAATTCAAATGGTGTATCTGAAGGAGAAGAGAGAATGTGGAGTGATGTGTGCATCCTGGACACCACGTCAGCACAGATCTCCAAACACTCCTTCATCCCCCAAGACACGGCACACGCTCAGATTTCTAGATCAGTGACTCTTTAACCTGACTGTACACTAGAATCCGCTGGAGGAGCTACAAATGTCTGTGCTGGGGCCCCACACCAATAAATCAGAACGTTTGGAGAAGGCCTGGGCATCAGTGTTAAAAAAATGCTCCAGATGATTCAGATAAGTAGCCAGGTTTGAAAAGCAGGGTCCAAATAGTATTACAAAGTAGCAAGCATGGAAAAATTCTCATGACAGAGCAAGGCAAAGATTGTGCAGAATATTTCACACTTTCATAATCTCTCCTTGTCACTCACAGATATTGCAGTTTAGGTAAAGTGTGGCCTAAAACGTGCAGTCCCAGGCTCCCCCAAGGACTTTCTCATGTCATCTTTTCCCTCAGGTGAAAGAATGGTTGTCATGTAAGTGTCCAAGAAGGTTTATTTTTGAGGCTAGGCTACCTCAGGGTACTTTGATATGAATTAACTTGTGTAATAACATTTCAAAACTGTAAAAGACTTAGCCTCTGTCCTCCAGATGCCTATAGTCTACCAGCGAGATTCTAGCTGGAAAGAAAAGATGTGCGTAAGACAGCTGAGAACAGTAGAAGACTGCTGAAAGTGACGAGGTGGAATAAGGACCCGTGGTGAAGTGTCAAAAGTTTAGCCTTGACTTAGGAGTCAATACAGAATTGTTACAGGTTCCCGAGGAAAAAAGTATAATGAAACTGAGGTCCATGGAAGAGTTATGGGGGGTGACTTTAGGCAGAGACAGTGAAGCTGGGGAAAAGTCTGAAATTTGGGAAGCCCACTTGGTGTCTTAGGGCACCAGACTTGGTGAGGAATATGTCCAATGGCTTCCAGGGGAGGTGGGTAATTAGCAGATGAAAGCAGCAGAAAAAAGGCCAGGTGTTTCAAAAAGTTTGGTAGTGATAAGAAAAAAGGAGAGAAGCTAAAGAAGTAGCATCAGAGATGAAGATTGTCTTGTTTGTATGTGCATGTTTTTCTGAAATAGGGAGGACTTGTGCAGGTTTGAAGGCCAAATGTGATTGCATCCATGAAACTAAAAGACGCTTACTCCTTGGAAGGAAAGTTATGACCAACCTAGATAGTATATTCAAAAGCAGAGACATTACTTTGCCAACAAAGGTCCATCTAGTCAAGGCTATGGCTTTTCCAGTGGTCATGTATGGATGTGAGAGTTGGACTGCGAAGAAAGCTGAGTGCCAAAGAANCACTGATGCTATTACTACTAAATTAATTCTTATTAATACAGGATTTATTACTTTATATTAAATGTGAACTGTTTCCCCCTCTCCCATGTCTCTGAATCCTAATGGAAAGAGGCACGAGGGGACCCAGGACAGTGGTTGCACTGGATCAAGTCACCGTCAGGGACTCAGCCGCCTCTGGCCACCACCCTTCCCTCCACAGCCCTGCCTGTGGTCTCCTCTGCCCCCACCCTGCCTCCCTCCTCTCCCCTGATCCTGGCCTCAGTCACTCCTCTCCCCTTGGGGCCCATCCTTGGGACAAAGGCCGTCCCTCCACAAGTGATAGGTGATGGAAACGCGCACGATGAGCCAGGCCAGGTAGGGCAGCAGCAGCAGGGTGGCCAGCTTGTTGATGGGGTGCCAGATCAGAGCCGCGCTCATCGCCAGCCCGAAGAGCAGCAGCAGGTGCAGCAGGGCCTGGGTGGGGGCAGGGCAGGCAGGAGGGCCGCCCTGGGAGTTGCCCTTGACCTTTCTGCAGCACCCTGGAGCCAGTGAGCCAAGTTGCTCTGTGCTCAGGCCAGCCCACCCCGCCGCTACCTGCCTGCACCTGACGTGCCTCGCTCCCTGCTTCGGAGGCCGGGCGGCCTCCCCGCCCCTTCCCCTGCCCCACTGCTGAGCTCTGGTGCCTTACCAGACTAGGGTGTGGGCTGCCAACAGGAGGATCAGGACAGCCCAGCTGATAGTGAGCTGCATAGTGTAGAGACTGAGGGACAGTGCCAGCGGCTGGCCGAAGCCCCTCCCAGGTCCTTCCACACCAGGTGGGAGGCATAGTGTGGACAACGCTCAGAGGAGGCTGATTCATGGCAAATGGGGCCTTGTGGTTGCCAAAAGAAAATCCTTTGTGGGCTGAAACAGGGGGTAAGTGGGTCTAGATATCCTTTGAGGGCAGGGGGCAGATAAGGGAGGGTGGGCTGGAATCCTAGGCAGGTACAGAGGAAACATCCCGAAAGAGGCAAGATGAGGTCCTGTCCCTTTAGAGACCAGCGTGTGGCAGAAATTCAGGGATGGGAGATTTGCTCCCAGCCCAGGGCATGAGAAGCGGGCACTTGCCCCTTGATGGAGCAGATGGTTGTCCCCACCAGCAACAAGACTCTGTGGGGTGCGCACCAGGGCAGCTTTCTCAGGCTGTCACACCAGTCAGACATCGAGTGATGGATGAGCAGCCAGACAAGGGTGGGCCCCAGAAGGGGCAGGATCACGAAAATGGCCCCTTAAGGCCACATTCTCCTGGAGGAGGTGCGATCCGGGGAGGCAGAGAACACGCTGATGGTAGCCGTCTGTCTCCTCCTACCTGTCACTCTTCCCCGGCCCGAGCCTCTCATAGGAGGTCTAGTCCTGGACACCCCCTGGGGTCTGCGCCCAGGCCCCTCCTCTGAGCCAATGCTGTTTCCCCCTTTTCCACATTCCACGGACTTGCTGTCTCCACACCACTCATGTGGGACTCAAGAGTGTCCCGTCTAGGACTGACAACTGCTTCTCAGTGAAAGACTCCTCTCCCCCAGGGTGTGTCTGACTCCTGGATCTCAGGAGTGAGGTGGTCCAGGATCGCCCATCTCTTCTGCCTCCCACAATGGATGGCACTTGGGTAGGTACATAGCAGGCCCTTGATGGAGGGCAGTGTCTGAGATCAAACTCAACCAAGCCAACATAACCAACTTGGAAGAACCACGTTTGGAAGACAGGAGCCAGAGAACCCTGGGCTTCCTTTCCAGTCCAGAACCAACCAGCACATCTGCCCCAGGCTTATCTCATTCTTCAAGACTGGAAAACCCCAGGGGCCCACTCTGCTGGAGCTCCCACCCAAGTTCAGACTCAGCTGAATGACACTATGGGTTCCTTTCTCTGAAGTTCTCATCTACCCTGAGAGGCTGGGGGAGGTTCCCCCTCCATCTCTCCACTTCCAGAGGGTCGGGGCCACAAACACAAGCACTCAGATGTCTTGTGACCTGACCTCTCAAGGGAACAACCGCTTGGTCTCTGATTAAAATGTTGCCGGGCTTAATTACTTGAAGAGGGCAATGGCAACCCACTCCAGTGTTCTTGCCTGCAGAGTCCCAGGGACGGGGGAGCCTGGTGGGCTGCTGTCTATGGGGTCACACAGAGTCAGACACAACTGAAGTGACTTAGCAGCAGCAGCAGCAAAGTAAGGCAGAGAAGGTAATGGCAACCCACTCCAGTACTCTTGCCTGGAAAATTCCATGAACAGGAGCCTGGTAGGCTGCAGTCCATGGCGTCGCAGAGTCGGACATGACTGAGTGACTTCCCTTCCCATGCTTACTTGTGTTTTGTTCCACGTCTTCCTTTGCAAGCAGGGTGAGGGACAAACCGTCCTCCAATGGAAACTATTGTTTAGTTGTTAAGTCGTACCTTACTCTTATAAACCCATGGACTGTAGCCCACCAGGCTCCTCTGTCCATGGGATTTCCTAGGCAAGAGTGCCAGAGTGGGTAGCCACGCTCTTCTCTAGGGGGTCTCCCAGCCAGGGTTGGAACCCGAGTCTCCTGCATTGCAGGTGGATTCTTTATCTCTGAGCCACCTGGGTAGTTCCTCCAACCAAGATACCCCACCCAATATCATGCTTCTCATTTGCCTGTGATATTTCAGCCTTGTCGCCATGACTGACAGAATTTGAAGGGGAAAAAAGGTGATTTTTCTTAGTGTCTGGAGTGACGGTCTAAACCATCCTCTCCTGTCAAGGGTCCATGAACATGTCCTGGAGG
The DNA here is from genome assembly GCA_006410735.1 of Raphicerus campestris. Classification (NCBI taxonomy): domain Eukaryota; kingdom Metazoa; phylum Chordata; class Mammalia; order Artiodactyla; family Bovidae; genus Raphicerus; species Raphicerus campestris. Next base: position 190,825 of record SJYW01049616.1, read on the forward strand.
TTCTGGGGACAGGGCTGACCACCCTGTTGGCCTGTGCATCTTTCTATTTATTCTCTGCTTCTTACTGCTTCTTCACCTTCTGCCTTCCTGTCTCTATCATTTCTAGTTTTCTATCCAGTGTTGGAGTTCTCCCCCCTCCCACCACCTCCAATGCTTTTTTCCTATTCTCCTCCAACTGCTGGTGCCTCCTTATTTATTCTCAGTCCTGTGTTTCCCCTTACCTCAGGCAGCACACCTCCCGGCCTGAGTGCCAGTGATGTGTGATGTGTGGAAGGCAGAGGGGGGTGGGGACAGGGAGAAGGGTGGAGCGGGGCTCCCAGCTGGACTGCCTTTCTCCAGTGACAAGGGTGATGGCATTAGCTGGGGAGTCCAGGTTGCTGCCTGTATGGCCCAGAAGGGTTCCTCTCAGCAGAGGGTCCCCTAGTCTCTGGAGGGGCCTGCCCCCTTGATGAAACTATTGAGGTGATGGTGCTGTGCAACCTGAACCTCCTGAGGCAGCTGCGGCCCAGGCTGCCAGGCTTCTGATGCCTGGCATCTTGGTCTCTGCATCGCACAAACAAGCTTTGTGTCCTTAGGGGTGACAGGGACCCTCAGATGTAACTGGGGCTGTCCCCAGTGAAACAAGCCCCAGCTTTGGAAATGATCTCATAAGACGGAGCCCCTCGTTATTGACTGCTAGCTCACACGGCCCATCCTGGCTTGGAATAGAACTTGACAGATGTTTCACAAGGCCCTGGAATCTCATGACTCAGGGAAAAAGGCAGCCACCTGTGTGTCTCAGAGCTTTGTCCAGCAAAGACCAACCGCTTCCCTCTGCATCCCCCAAAGTTCCGAGCACCTCTTTCTTGCTTGTGCTTTAGACAGGCGGTCCTCTCCCCAGGTTGGCTACTCTCCACCCTTCCTCTGCCTCATCTCTCCACTTTGGGGACCTGGGCACCTCTGGGAGGTATTTATCCCCTCCTCCCAGGGAAGGCAGCACAGGGGTGGCAGTTGCAGTTTGGGACAAGAAGCTAGAGAATCATTAACTAACATGAAAGGAGCAGCAGTTACTCATTTTCTATGGATGATGATCAATGTGGGGCAGGGAGAGACCTCCGCTGCAGGAGGCCAGACCATGGCAACAAGTTACCACTTCTGAGTAACCATGCCCTGGTGTGCGCTTTATGTTTATTAGCTTAATAATGACCATCTTTATCCCTCTCAAGGTAAATATTATCATGTGCTTTTGACAGGCCAGGAAGTGAGGCTCAGAAAGGTTGAACAACTAATCTATGATTACACAGTCAGCAAGTGGGTCATCGGGTTCAGTGGTGGCAGACTGGATCCAAAAATGCTTCCTCTTTCCTCTCAGCTGGCCCACTCTTTCATCCAAGTCTTTATTAAACACCTACTTTTGATCGATTGGGCTCTACCTAGAGCTGAAGATATGGAGCAGATGGCTGGAAAAACCTCCCCCTGTGAAGGGAGCTATCATCCCAGTGGCAGAGTGACAAAGGAAGGACCAGGCTGGCAAACATCCAGAGTGGCATCAACCCTGTGGGCAGTGGAAAGAGCCTTGGTAGGGAGTGGATATGGTTGTGCCCCAATGTCACCAGCAACCTGTGGGCCATTAGCCCAGTGTCTTCACTGTCATATCTGTGCAGGAAGTGGGTAGAACTAGGTATTGTCTAAGCTCAGCAGTAAAGAATCCACCTGCAAAGCAGGAGATGTGGGTTCAATCTCTGGGTTGGTAAGACTCCCTGGAGAAGGAAATGGCAACCCACTCTAGTATTCTTGCCTGGGAAATCCCATGGAGAGAGGAGCCTGGTGGGCTACAGTCCATGGGGTCACAAGAGTTGGGCACAACTCAGCAACTAAGCCACTGCCAAGCTCCCTGGGCAGACCCACAGTGCCATCACCTGGGGGCGTCTAAGATAGAGAACCTCAGGCCCCACCTTAGACCAATGGGATCAGAACTTGCATTCTTACAAGGTCCCTCAGACGGTTCATGTACACATTACAGTTTGAGAAGGCATGGTTAGGGTTCCTCCTATCTTGCGCTGTTGCAGCAGGCACTGACCAGCAGAGGGCAGTCTAGAGAGGCCTCACCTGTACCTAGGTTGTCTCCCTCTGTCCCTCCCTTCCAGATCTAGACGGGTAAGTCCACGGACTTCTAAGATCCTCCCTCACCTCGACTGGACTTTGCCAGCATACAGGTCAGACTCCCCACCCCTCTTTGGGACGGCTGGGAGGCAGGACTCTGCCGAAGCGGGAAGCGGGAAGCGCCAGGCCACTCCTGCCTGAATTCCCCGCCCACTTCCACTTGTCTGCTGGCTTGGTGACGAGTCTGGCTGACTTCTCTGTTTCTCAGAGAAGGAACTCCTGTTCCTGGACAAGCCGGCAGCCTCTGGGGTCACCTGCACGGTAAGGTGAGCACCCCCTGGGGCAGCCGGTGGTGGGCTGAGTGTTAAGATGGGGCTACCTGGGGCCCTGCGGTGGAGCTAGGCCAGCTCAGGTGAGGCTGGCAGGTGTGAAGACCCGGTGCTGGAGGAGGGAGAAGGAAGGGGCTTGGCAGAGGGCCACAGCCCAGTGGGTGTGAGGACCAGGAGAATGCAGCCCATGACTTAGGCTGGGACTCACTATCCTGGTACACGTTTTATGTATAATTGGAGATCTTTCAGCAGTAGACCCAATAAGAAGCAGTGATGTAGGAGAGGGGTTGAGAGTTTCCTTAAAGAATATGAGCAGAACTTGGCAGCAGGAGCCTGGATCCTTGTGCTGGAGGAAGCAACTCCCTAGGGACAGGTGATGGCACATCCTAAAAGACTCTCATTTTGGGAAAGTGCTACCCAGGATGACCCAGAGTCTGGGGCAGGACATACTGGAGAGCTGGGTACCAAAGGGTCAGCCATGGGGGTGGGAGGGTCCAGTCTGCAGGTACCAGGCTGTTACGCTATATATTTGGGACCCTTTCCCTTCCTGGGTGCAAAGAGAAGGATGGGGTGAGGACCAACGCAGCCCGGAGAGCTGTCAGCCTGGCAGAAAGGGGGCTGAGAGGAGGGAGGAGTTACCTGCTCCAGGCCAGGTAATGAATTGGCTCCTGTGAGAGGCCCTCCAGGTTGGAAGGTAGGACAAGGGGACTCTGCTGTACCACCCAATGGAGTGGAGGGGATTTGGACTCTGGTCTTTGGAGGCCCTGGAAAAGCTGTTGCTATAGAAACAGAGTGAGCCCCTCCTTTCTTTCCCTGCAGCTGGCCCATCTCCTGCTGCTGGTGCCTCGGTGGGCATGGGGTAGGCGAGAGCATCACTCGCTGTGGCCCCAAGGATGTGCCTTTAGTTCCTTATGTTTGTTTTTCCTTCTATTTATTTTCATTTCTTTCTCTTTCAACTTCAATTCCTCTAGAAGTGAAAAGGAAGAGACCTCGGGGAAAAGGAAGGGGCAGGGAGAGAAAGGGAGTGTTTCTGGAAGCTCTTGTCATCCTTCCCTTCTGCCTTCAGTTGTAGCTTAATAATCCATCCTCTGCCCTCATTGGGGGAGGAAACTTGGCTTCCTTATCTGGGAAATGAGATAAAAATAACAGCTAGCTCATAAAGCTGCTGTGAGGATCAAATGAGCTGGGCCACGTAGAGCGCTGTAACACCCTGGCTCTGTGGATGTTAGCTATTATTATTACAGTTATAATTCCAATTATCTTTACTGCGGAAGGACTGCAAGGATTGAACGGGACGTAAAGGGAAGCCTGTGGCTCTGATCCTCATCTCCGCCAGATTCAGGCATCGCCAGCTCCCTTACTCCACTCATGTGCCCTGCCAGGGCCACCGTCTGCTGGGTTAGATGTTAAGACCAAGGGAGCAATGTCATGCCTTCCCTTCTTGTCTATATTTTCAATGAAGACACAGGGGAAATAGATCCCACCCCAGGGCTCCATCCTGAGGATACAGAGCTTTAGGCTCTGGCCAGGGGGAGCTGGGAAGGGAGCTTAGGTTTCATGGGTCTTGAGAAGGAAAAAAGAAGGTGGGCAAGGGTGGAGCAGGTGCTTGGGGGCGCGGCCTCAGGTCGAGGTTAGGCATGTGAAGTGAAAGTCGCTCAGTCGTGTCTGACTCTTTGTGACCCCATGGACTATACAGTCCATGGAATTCTCTAGGCCAGAATACTGGAGTGTGTAGCCTTTCCTGTTTCCAGGGGATCTTCCCAACCCAGGGACTGAACCCAGGTCTGCCGCATTGCAGGCGGATTCTTTACCAGCTGAGCCACAAGGTATGAGTGAGGGAATAATTCACTAGGGCAGATCCTAGGGGATCAACCATGGTGACCCAGAGGACTCAGAAGGAGGATGTGGTGTCTCACAGAACTCAACCTCGGAGTAAATGAATCCCATGCTCTCAGAAGCTCTTTGAGAGCCAAGTAAGATGTCATTGTGTCAGGACAATGCCTGGGCCACAGTGGGTGTTCAGAAATTGCTCATTTGGGTGGAAATCCATACAGGAGAGCATGTGATCAAGAATTACTCAGGATGGACTTCCCTGGTGGTCCAGCAGTTAAGTCTCTGAGCTTTCAATGCAGGGGATGTGTGTTCAATCCCTGGACAGGGAACTAAGATACCACATGCTGTGCGGTGTGGCCAAGAAAAAATTAAAATAAACAGCTAGTACAGTGGGAGGATGGTGGTCAGGGAGGACGAAACAGTCAAGGGCTGGTGAGTGGGGGCTGGCAGGGGGAAATACTAAGAGTGGTCCAGGCGAGTGAAGGAGGCAGAGGGTGACAGCGTGAAGCAGAGGATAGCAGGAACAGAGGCCAAAGGTTAGACTTCACCAGGTGTGCAGAGCTCAGTCTTGCTGAGGGTGGAAATTAAGGGAGGAAGAGGATAAGTTGGAGGAGAAGACCTGGGGAAGAGCTGGCATCTTTTTAAAAAATTGTTGTTTATTTATTTGGCTGCATCAGGTCTTAGCTGTGGCCTGTGGCCTCTGTAGTTGGGGCACTTACACTCTCCAGTTGGGGCACGCAGGCCTAGTGGGCTCTGTGGCCTGTGGGATTTTAGTTTCCCCAACCAGGGATTGAACCCAAGCCCTGGCAGTGCAAGGTAGATTCTTAACCACTGGACCACCAGGGAAGTCCCAGGAGCTGGCATCTTTAGGGGGATGCTGCTGGACAGCACAGGCCCCCATCTGACCCTGGGGACCTGGAGCTCACCTGGAGACCCTTACTTTGGGTTTTCTTTCTCTTTCTGCTTCCACTTTTAACTTTTGTTACTCTTGTAGAATATATATATATATTCTAGCAGAAGGAGGGGCACAAATAAAACACACGTATTTGGACAGGGTTTATCATCTACAAGTGATTTTCACGTGATCTCATGCCATCCTCATCATCACTCTGAGAGGCTTTTTTTTCCCACTTTTAATAGTTTTTAAAAAGAATTACAAGATTAATAGAAAGACAAGTCTGTGAAAAATTCAAAGACTATAGAAAAAAGGGTTTAAGAAAATAGAAAGTCCTCTTTCACACCTTCCAGCTCCCCCAATTTCTCATCTCTTTCAGTGACAACCAATAGGTGTAGTTTGGAGGTTGTCCTCTCAGACTTGCATGTCCAAGGCAGGAATCACTAGAACATGTTGCTGCTGAGTCCTTGAAGTAGACAGAATATCAATTGCAATGTGCTGTGAGTGTAAAATACACATGGACTTCAAAGACTTGTAATGAAAAAAGAATGTAAAATATTGCAATAAATTTACATTGATTATCTGTCAACATGATATTATTTTGAATATATTGGGTTACATAAAATATATGAAAAATTAATTTCTCCTGGTTCTTTTTACTTTTTAAATGTAGACTCTAGAAAGTGTAAAAGCACATCTGTGGCTCACATTATGTTTTTTATTACACAGCTCTGCTCCATACCTTTCTCTATCACTTAAATGCGTGCATGTGTGCATGCTAGGTCACTTCAGTCATGTCCAACTCTGTGCGACCTTGTGGCCTATAGCCCACTACATTGTTCTGTCCATGGGATTCTTCAGGCAAGAACACTGGAGTGGGTTTCCATGCCCTCTTCCAGGGGACCTTCCCAACCCAGGGATCAAACTTGTGTCTCTTATGTCTCCTGCATTGGCAGGCAGGTTCTCTACCACCTGCAAAGCCCATCACTTATATATGCTGCTGCTGCTGCTGCTAAGCCGCTTCAGTCGTGTCTGACTCTGTGCGACCCCATAGACGGCAGCCCGATTCTCCAGGCAAGAACACTGGAGTGGGTTGCCATTTCCTTCTCCAATGCATGAAAGTGAAGTCGCTTAGTCATGTCCGACTCTTAGCAACGCCATGGACTGCAGCCCACCAGGCTCCTCCGTGCATGGGATTTTCCAGGCAAGAGTACTGGAGTAGGGTGCCATCGCCTTCTCCTCACTTACATATGCATACCCATAAATATATATCTACACTTCATCTAGTTTTACTATCTACATTAATGAGATCAGAAGATGTCTAGCCCTTTGTGACTTCATTTTCTATTTAAAAAAATCCTTCTTGCATATATATACCTTTGTTGACACTCTGCTATATTTATTCTTTATTCATGCATTTATTTATTTTTGGCTGTGCTGGGTCTTCGTTGCTGTGCTTGGGCTTTCGCTAGTTGTGGAGCCTGGGAGGTACTCAGGCTGCTGTGCACAGGCTTCTCATTGCAGCGGCTTCTCTGGATTCTGAGCACAGGCTCTAGGTGCGCGGGCTTCTGTGGTTGTGGTGCAAGGGCTCATTCGTTGCAGCTGAGGGCTTTAGAGCTTGGGTTCCGGATCTTCATGGATCAGGGATCAAACCCATGTCCCCTGCATTGGCAGGCAGATTCTTACCCACTGTGCCACCAGCAAAGTCTTTGCTTTTCTATTTTAAGACTTTCCATGGGCTTCCCTGGTGGCTCAGAGGGTAAAGCGTCTGCCTGTAATGCAGGAGACCTGGGTTCGATCCCTGGGTCAGGAAGATCCCCTGGAGAAGGAAATGGCAACCCACTCCAGTACTCTTGCCTGGAAAATCCCATGGACAGAGAAGCCTGGTAGACTACAGTCCATGGGATCCCAAAGAGTTGGACGTGACTGAGCAACTTCACTTTCTTTCTTTCACTTTCTGTCAGCCCATGGAGATCAAAGGCTCTATTTAGATAGAGCTAGAAATGGAGGTACGTTAAACAATAGGACAAACTCACTCAGGCAGTGACCAAGTGCCATGTGAACTCACATCCTCTAACTCCAAACCCAAGGTCTTTCTGTCTAGTGAGAGGTGAAATTAATTAGGTCATGGGGAGTCACAGCAGGATCTTGAGGGAGAGAGAGGGAAAGAGAGAGACAGGGAGGGAGGCAGAGTTCAGTGAAGTTCTGTTAAGGAAATTGATCTGACTGGGGTGCATGGGACATGCTGGGATGAAGACAATTTGCTCCCTCCTCACTGCAGCCACTTAGAGGCCAGGTCTTAGCCTCTGACGGCTCATGTGACACTGATTCTCTCCCCCAGGCCCTTGGCCTCAGCTGGCACGCGGGTGCAGGGCAACCAGCAGCATCGAGTGACTAGGCGGATGTGCTCCTATGAGAGCTCCTTCCCGCCCGCCCAGTTCCTACTGCTGGTGGGGGTTCCGGTGGCGAGCGCTGTGCTCCTGGTCCAGTGCCTTCGATGGCGCTGTCCTCGCTGGCTGCTGGGGGCCTGCTGGGAGCTGGAGAGCCAAGAGGAGCCAGTGCNTTTTTCTTCTAGCATATTGAAATGTCTTCAAAAGTTTGATAGTTTTCTCCATATTATTCAAAGAGTTATTTGATGGCAACTGCAGGCCAAGCTGGTGTTTTCTTTTGCTAATGCTATATTTGATACTGACATCAGGTTTAAATGCTCTCTAAGCCACAGCATAAGCACAATATTGATTTCAGTCGGATCAGAAAGCATCCTTTCGTGAGTGTCTTTGACAGTCCTGGAAACAAGGCCGTTGGGCTGAAAACAACCTTCCGTTTAGGTGTTACCCATTTAAACAATCTCATTTATCGCAAATTGAAGAGCTTTGCCATCTTTCTTACTGCACATCTCTTGCCTCGTGTTTCCTGGGAGACGATGCCAGGCCACTCTGAAAGGCAGCGGAAAGCTTTTAGAAGCGAAGTGAGCTGGATGTTCATTCCAGTATCACTTTCTTCCGAAGTTCTCGAAGGATTTCACAGTCTGAACTGGCAGGTTGCAGGAGGGCCAAGGAGTTCTGATGCCCCTCGATACAGACCGTGGTGATCTTTCCGAAGATGCACTGTCTACGCGGGCAGCGGAGGTGTGCCAGAGACGTTGTAGGCAGAGCAGGGTGACCCGAGCCTGTGTGTAAGGGGCGGGTTACTCAGGAACAAAACGGGACGAAGGCAAGGAAGAAGGCATCTGGGCCTCGGGGGGTTGTGGGGGCGAGAGAGGTTCATGTTGAGCTGTCGTCCCTTTTTATCACCGCCCTGCACCCCTAAATGAAGAGGAGAATCACGTGGAATCCCCACGAAGCTTCTTGTAGAGACTAATCTTCCTCAAAGGCTGCTTCTCAATCCAGAGGCCCCCGTGACGCTGGCTTCTGTTTGTTTCTGTTCTGTTTTTTCAGCAGGTAGGATAGTGGCGTCCTGGGCAGGGGACCCTGCCCCACAGCTGCCCCGCTGGCCGGCTGCGCTCATCTTCAGGACTTGGGCCACATACCGACCATTGTGATTTTCTTTGTGAGGGACAGAATGTCATCTTTCTTATAGTCAGCTGGAGATACAAGCGGCTCTTGTTAGAAGGAAAATGACTGTGGAACACAGCCTTTTCGCTCAGATAAAGCAGTTAGTTTTAGACGGGTAATCAGAGAAACATGCTGGCCCGTTGTGCTTCTGAGCAGAGCTCTCCCCGGCGCTTAGCCCAGTGTCAGATGACATTCCTTGATAGCTACTGGGTACCAGTCCCCATCCCCTTAATCTGACTCTGGGAGGAAGGTGGGGGAGGGCTGAGAAGAGAATTAACTGCAGGCCTGAGAGAAGAAACAGAGGAAATGGGAGTTTTGCTGTCTTGGCGATGCCTGGGTTTCATGAGGGCTCACTGATGTTTGCAGATTGCTGCCGCTGCTGTGAAATCACATCCTCTTCTGCCTCAGGAGGAGGCCTGCTGCTGCTGGCGGGCAGCTTTTCCTGCTTTCTGCATCCCGAGGAAGCCTCGTAGACCTGTAGCCCTAGACTCTCAATGGAGGTGCCGGGTTAGGGCTCAAGCAAAGACCGGTCCAGTCATGTGGTAATGCTGGTAGACTTTCGAGTTTGCAGTCTATCTTGAGGGCCTAACAGTACTCTCTTGATATTCTCAGGTGATTTGCTTTAATACAGGTGCCGCTTTGCAGTTTGTGGTCCAGGTGGCCCTCTGCACTGGGTAGGGTAGTAAGACCTGGCTGGAGGCCTGGGCTCCTGAGTTGGTGCCGGATAACTGTGGGTAAGTCCCCTAACCCATGGAAGTTGGTTTCTGCAAAGTGGGAAGGATGACAGGTGCCCACTGCAGCACCTGGCGTTGCTAGGGGCATGCCATGATGTACCTTGTCTGAGAGCACTTTTGAAATCATCAAGAATTAAAAAGAGGGAAAGCGTGGTCATCCCCACCTCAACCATATGTGCTTCTTTGGAGTGCAGGCATGGAGAGAGGAAGGAACGAATCCAGTCATCCTGCCCTGTAATCACGTGTAGAAATTTATTTAGTTTTGACATGGACCGTTTTTAAAGACTTTATTGAATTTGTTAAAATATATCCTTTATGTTTTTGTTCTTTTGGCCAGGAGGCATGTGGGAGTCTTATGTCCCCAGCCAGGGATTGAACCCAGGACATCCTGCACTGGAAGGTGAAATCTTAACCACTGGACTGCTAGGGAAGCCCCTCACCTTTTTTAAGTTTGGAAATTTGCCAAGGAAGAAGGAGGGTTACAAAGAGTTTTGTTGTTGTTGTTTTTTTATCATTATTTGGAGAATTCATTTAACCCTTTTAGTTCTGTCTACCTCTGCTTGAAATTTCTGTGAAATGTTATAACATTGTCATGACTAATTCTGTTATAAATGCTGGTGAAAAAAAACCAACTGAGTTGTCATCGTTTGGTTGGCAGCTGAGTTGGCCACCTGATCATGGTGTCCAGTGGTCACGGTGTCCAGTGATGGAGGGGCTAGGCCCCAGGCTTCTTGGACCACATGGAACATAAAGGGAATTCAGGCCGTTCTCGGAGCTCAGAGCAGGAATATTAGTTGGTGTCATAAAATCTGTTTTGTAGTTTGGGTTGGTCAAGGTCATTTGGGAAGGATATTTTCTGTAATCAGAATATGAGCTTAGCAATTTGCTTTAAGAATTCTAGAGGAGAACGTTATCCTTTAATGTTTTAAACCAGAAATAAAACTGGCACTGTTCTCTCTTTAGCCTTTGCCTTTGTCAGCAAGCAAGAATACAAGGAATCAAGTAAAGATGGCATAGTATTCAGCTGGAGTCCTTACCAATCCTTGATATGCTATGTCTTGCTTCTTTAAAAAATAAACCTGAAATTATAAAAATGCGATTTTTCTATAAACTGCTAGTAGGTGATAGTCACATCAAGGATTGTGCCTGGAAATGAATTGCCCTTGGCCCTGAGATCTCTTTGGGGTCTGATTCCATGTAGATTCTGTGCTCTCCGTTTTAGTTGTTCTGAAGGGGTCTCATCCAGGATCCCTGCTACCTGTTCCCCCCTGCACCCTCCCAGCCAAATGCACCATTGAGAAAGGGACCCAGTGACTGAGCTTGAACCTCCATGTGGAGGTTTTACAGTTGGGGACTTGGGGTTGTCTCTGTCATGGAGACAGAGAAGGGCAAATTTGAACACATTAAAACACAAGACCAAAGAAACCAAGTCACGAAACACTCGCAAGTACATCTGCTTAGACTGGCTTTGCAGGAAAGATGAATAAGCAGCTGGTGTCTGGCTCCCCGCCGCCCCCGTCACCTGGGGCTGTTTCGCCTCTTTCCACCGCCAGTGTGTATGAGAGTCTGGTTACTGACATTTATTTATGTTTAAGCCTAGGAGTGTTTTTGTAGGGGAATAGATGGAAGGAGTGTTATTCAGGGTAATTCTGTGAGATTGCTAACAAAAGTCTTTTTTCCTCTTCATAGTTCCCATGGTGATTTTTTTTGTTCAGTGCAGCATTGATCTTCTGGGTTTTAATTAGATTTTAATAGTCCCTAGGAGCAGAGTGTTGTGATTTGTTAGTATCTTCTTTTATTTAATATTTGTTGGCAGTTACATAAAATGGTAGGAAATCTGTTGATATCTGTTATGTTGCTTAATATCATAACAATAATAGGAGGGTGCCATGAAAGGAAAAATAATGAATAGTAAATGATTTTGCTTCTTTTCTTCTTGAAAATGTCAATTCAGAATTCCTTTAGGATCGGCTAGTAAAATTCTGGGTTGTGGAATTCATAAAAGTAGATAGGTCACAGAGGTTCTCAGTATATAGGCCTTAGCCTGGGCGAGGCTTGGAATGGTGGGGTTACTACAAGAAGAAAAGATCCAGTATTGGCTGTAAGCAATACTTAGATACCATATGTATGGATGTGTGCTATTTTATTTTTTCAAGTGCATGTACAGCCTATCGTGACTAAGAAAGCAAATTCAAGTTAAAAGCATTAGTGGATTGACGATACCCCTCTATAACTGTATATTTTCTCAATAATCAAAAAATATAAAATACATCTGCTACCATATGGAGGTACATATTTTTTTAACATTAAAAAACAGTCCTATCCTTGAAATGGTCAGGAACCCCTATTCTGAGCTATTTACCAGAGTAGCATAGATCCATATGTGAACTTAGAGACATATAGAATAAAGATACTTTTCCAAAAGTGTCTATGGAAAGAACTTTCTGGAAAATAAATAGTTGCCATTCATTATAATGTAGAAAGAGGAGGGCATGGCAACCCACTCCAGTATTCTTGCCTGGAGAATCCCATGGACAGAGGAGCCTCCTGGTGGGCTGCAGTCCAAAGGGTCGCAGAGACTCGGACACGACTGAAGCAACTTAGCACCCACACATGCATAATGCAGAAAAGGTGCTGTACAGCCCCTGCCGTCCTGGCCGCTCTCCGCGTTAGCGTGGGGTGGCGGCCTGAGCCTTAGAAACAGCTTGAGTTGGTCTCTCCTTGGCATCCCCCTGTTTCCCCTTCCCTACAGGCTTTAAGGTTTTCCCAGGTGTTAGGAGGGAGACAGTTCCTGGTTTCCACGTCACTGAAGGGGCAGCGGGGATTACAGGAGAGTAAGAAACATGGAGCATGTTTACATACAGATCCAGGTTAAGTCACGTTATTTTCTGCCTCTGTGTGACTCACGTGTGCAAGTAAAAACTGGCACTTTGATTCCAGTTGATCTAGAATTTAAGATTCCAGACCTCTAGGAAGGTTCTAGGCTTCTAGGAAGCAACTTAGCACCCACGCTTGACCAAGCTTCTGCCATATCTGGGAGTCACTTGCTAAGGAATGCTGCCCATGATGTGGGAGGGGTTGAGGTTTGTGGGGAGACCGGGACAGAGGTAACTGGAGGGAAGCTTCGTGTGGGAATCTCTGGAATGAGCATGCTTGAGAGCCTGGCAGGGGAGGATGGCCCGTGTGCCCCTAAATGGGGTGCCCCTAAATGGTGGCCAGGAGTGGGGCACAGTTAATGGGTGGGGCCCCCACTTCGTCATTCCTCTGCATCGATCCATCAGCACAGAGCTGTGATGTCTTTTAAAAAGACATCTTCCAGTATCTGCTTCTCCAAAGGTCGTTGTCAACACCCACGCAGCAATTCGCAAATTCCTATGATGAAGCTTGCTGCTTGAGGAATAGAAAAAAAAAGAACTCTGAATCAGGAAGGCGTCAACATCATTCGATCTAATTTCCCTCCCTGCACAGAAATGCTTCTATACAAAGGCTTCCTAAAAGCCTGGAACCTTCCTAGAGGTTTGGAATCTTGAGTTCTGGATCAACTGGCATCAAGAGTGCCAGTTGTTACTTGCACACGTGAGTCACACAGAGGCAGAAAATAACGTGACTTACACTAGATCTGTATGTAAACATACTCCACTTGCTTATGACTGGAGAGGTGTCAGAAAAGCTGAGTGGGAAAGGGTTTTAAAGAAGAGTGACCCGTGTGCACAGTATCACGCAGAGAAGTGGCTGTGTGCCTTCGGACCATGGTTTTCTGCTCAGTCATGTTTCTCTGTTGGCAGAGATTGGTAACAACAGGAGGTAGGCAAGTATTTCCTATATCTATTTTTTCCTGTTTGGACAATGAATAAAATGTGCATGTGCTCAAGAAAGCTACTTTTCCTGATTACCAGCCACAGTGATTGGCTTAGCAAGGAGCCAAGTTAAGGGCCGGCTAAAAGGCACATGCAGTTGGAAGTGGAGAATGTGATGTCATGGCTGTGCACTTTTGTTTTTGGAGTCTGAAATAACACACGCATTCCAGGGCCTGGGAAGTTCCCAGGTGGCCACCGCCCTGAACATTCTCCCATTGAATCTCATTAGGCTGTGGTAGTGGGTCCAGCTTCTCACCTACGTGGGGACTATCTGGAGAAAGACGCTATTAGTGGACAGAGTCTTCTGGGCCTCTGTGAATACATTTGATATAAGTTTCTCTTCCTCCTTGTTGAATAATGACTGTTACCAAAAAAAAAAAATCCTTAAAAGTGACCTCGGGGAACATAAAAAAAATGGGAATCAGGTAGATCACTGCAGGTCTTGAAACTTTGCTTCCCTGAACTCAAGGTGCATACATTTTATTACCAGCCACCAGTCTCATGGCTCACAGCATCCCCAAAGGCAGAGGCATTTGAATTGATAAAAAACATGTTCCCTAGTCATGCTTCCTGCGTGCATGCTAGGTCACTTCAGTCATGTCCAACTCTGTGCGACCTTGTGGCCTATAGCCCGCTACATTGTTCTTCCATGGGATTCTTCAGGCAAGAACACTGGAGTGGGTTTCCATGCCCTCTTCCAGGGGACCTTCCCAACCCAGGGATCAAACTTGTGTCTCTTATGTCTCCTGCATTGGCAGGCAGGTTCTCTACCACCTGCAAAGCCCATCACTTATATATGCTGCTGCTGCTGCTGCTAAGCCGCTTCAGTCGTGTCTGACTCTGTGCAACCCCATAGACGGCAGCCCGATTCTCCAGGCAAGAACACTGGAGTGGGTTGCCATTTCCTTCTCCAATGCATGAAAGTGAAGTCGCTTAGTCATGTCCGACTCTTAGCAACGCCATGGACTGCAGCCCACCAGGCTCCTCCGTGCATGGGATTTTCCAGGCAAGAGTACTGGAGTAGGGTGCCATCGCCTTCTCCTCACTTACATATGCATACCCATAAATATATATCTACACTTCATCTAGTTTTACTATCTACATTAATGAGATCAGAAGATGTCTAGCCCTTTGTGACTTCATTTTCTATTTAAAAAAATCCTTCTTGCATATATATACCTTTGTTGACACTCTGCTATATTTATTCTTTATTCATGCATTTATTTATTTTTGGCTGTGCTGGGTCTTCGTTGCTGTGCTTGGGCTTTTGCTAGTTGTGGAGCCTGGGAGGTACTCAGGCTGCTGTGCACAGGCTTCTCATTGCAGCGGCTTCTCTGGCTTCTGAGCACGGGCTCTAGGTGTGCGGGCTTCTGTGGTTGTGGTGCAAGGGCTCATTCGTTGCAGCTGAGGGCTTTAGAGCTTGGGTTCCGGATCTTCATGGATCAGGGATCAAACCCATGTCCCCTGCATTGGCAGGCAGATTCTTACCCACTGTGCCACCAGCAAAGTCTTTGCTTTTCTATTTTAAGACTTTCCATGGGCTTCCCTGGTGGCTCAGAGGGTAAAGCGTCTGCCTGTAATGCAGGAGACCTGGGTTCGATCCCTGGGTCAGGAAGATCCCCTGGAGAAGGAAATGGCAACCCACTCCAGTACTCTTGCCTGGAAAATCCCATGGACAGAGAAGCCTGGTAGACTACAGTCCATGGGATCCCAAAGAGTTGGACGTGACTGAGCAACTTCACTTTCTTTCTTTCACTTTCTGTCAGCCCATGGAGATCAAAGGCTCTATTTAGATAGAGCTAGAAATGGAGGTACGTTAAACAATAGGACAAACTCACTCAGGCAGTGACCAAGTGCCATGTGAACTCACATCCTCTAACTCCAAACTCAAGGTCTTTCTGTCTAGTGAGAGGTGAAATTAATTAGGTCATGGGGAGTCACAGCAGGATCTTGAGGGAGAGAGAGGGAAAGAGAGAGACAGGGAGGGAGGCAGAGTTCAGTGAAGTTCTGTTAAGGAAATTGATCTGACTGGGGTGCATGGGACATGCTGGGATGAAGACAATTTGCTCCCTCCTCACTGCAGCCACTTAGAGGCCAGGTCTTAGCCTCTGACGGCTCATGTGACACTGATTCTCTCCCCCAGGCCCTTGGCCTCAGCTGGCACGCGGGTGCAGGGCAACCAGCAGCATCGAGCGACTAGGCGGATGTGCTCCTATGAGAGCTCCTTCCCGCCCGCCCAGTTCCTACTGCTGGTGGGGGTTCCGGTGGCGAGCGCTGTGCTCCTGGTCCAGTGCCTTCGATGGCGCTGTCCTCGCTGGCTGCTGGGGGCCTGCTGGGAGCTGGAGAGCCAAGAGGAGCCAGTGCCCCCTCCCACTCCCCTACCGGAAGATGAGTCCTCCAGGGCAGGTCCACCGGCCACGCTGCAGGAGGTGGCCACCTTCTATCAGGAGCTGCACACGCCCACCCAAGGCCAGACCGTCATCCGGCAGCTGATGCACAAACTGTTGGTGTTTTCTGCTCGAGAGGTGGACCACCGCGGCGGCTGCCTGATGCTCCAGGATACAGGCATTTCCCTGCTCATCCCTCCAGGTAACAGCACCCAGCTCCCTTCTCAGCCTACAGCTGTTCATGTTACGTATTAGACAGGGGCGCCAACCCCGAGAGAGCACCATTCAGAGACACCTTCATAATTTTGAAAATTGTATGTTTTGTGTATGTCTTTCTTGACTCCAAAGATGGATATATTACACATTTTTATGACAGTTTCGTGGCAGGTGGAGGCAAAGGGCCTTGTTCTAATGAACAGTCTGTTACGACAGTTCTCCCCAAAAGGGAAGTAAAGTGTCTGAAGGAAGAGCACCCTTTGTAAATTCACACAAGGGCCTGAGTGAGCTCGCAGCATCTCTCGGAGGAGGGGGACGACTTGCCCGCGGTTCCATCCCAAGTCAGTCACCACCCTCTTGTTCTCCACACCGCTCCCCGCCCCGTGTGTCCTGTGGCGTCCCCTCTCCGGGACTCCCGGCCCACCTCCTCTCTCGCTCTGGCCAGGCCTCCCCTGCGGCAGGGGTGTGCCTGCCTGCCAGGGCCCCCTCAGCTCTCCGTCCTCCCCAGGTGCTGTGTCCATGGGCCGCCAGGAGCGGGTGTCGCTGACTCTGGTGTGGGACCTGACGGATGCCCCCTCGCTGTCCCGGGCTCAGGGGCTGGTGAGCCCCGTGGTGGCGTGCGGCCCCCATGGGGCCTCCTTCCTGAAGCCCTGCACTCTCACCTTCAAGCACTGTGCCCAGCAGCCCAGCCAGGCCCGCACCTATAGCAGCAACACCGCCCTGCTGGACGCCAAGGCCTGGAAGCCGCTGGGGCGGCCGGGAGACCACACCTCCCGGGATGAATGTCGCATCCACCTCTCCCACTTCAGGTGGGTGCCCGCCTGTGGGCCTGGACTTCCTGCCCCTGTCTCTGCCTGCTTCGTCCTCACCTTTCTGCAGGGACTACCTTTTATTCTGTCCAAGCTGGCCTGCAAAGCCCATATCCCCCATCCTTCCCCATTCCCTCTGTCCCAGTGCCTATGGCTGCTTGTCTTGCTCCCACCCCATCCAGGACTGTGCATCCCCCCATGGTCCCTCTGTCTGTCTAGAAAGGTCTGGCTCAGCCCTGGTTGTCTGTCTAGAGGGGCCTGTCCTATCTCCACCTCCGTCTCTTCCCTCTGCCCTGGCTCAGGACCTCTCTCCCTGCTGTCTAGGGCACGTTGCCCCTTCCAGTTCTCTAAGACTCTGTCCCATGTCATGTCTGTCCTTGGCTCTGTCCTTCTAGGATCCTAGACCCTCTGCCTCCCAGTCTCCTTGCCACCCGTGACCAGAGCAGGGCCATGCATGGTGGCCCGAAGCTCAGCTTCTATCTTTCCTACACTGACACAGTGACAGTCACTGGCATGACTCACATTCTGTCCCTCTAGCCAGCCCCTCCCCCCTAGTTCTTGCCTACATGGCTGGGGATGTTCTCCTTTCCTCCCCGGAGGCCCCCACAGAGGCCCCTGGTGCGGTGGGAGCCGGGTGGCAGGTGGGCTACTGTCCCGGCCTCCCCGGTCCCATCGCACGTGGTCCCTGCCACCGCCTCTCTCCGCAGCCTCTACACCTGTGTGCTGGAGGCGCCGGTGGGCCGGGAAGCCCGAAAGTGGCTGCAGCTGGCTGTGTTCTGCTCGCCGCTGGCCCCGGGGCAGTCCCACCTGCAGCTGCGTGTCTACTTCCTCAACAACACGCCCTGCGCCCTGCAGTGGGCTGTGACCAATGAGCAGCCGCACGGCGGGCGCCTGCGCGGGCCCTGCCAGCTCTTCGACTTCACCGGGGCCCGAGGAGACCAGTGCCTGAAACTCAAATACATCTCAGAGGGTGAGGGAGGCCGGGCCGGGGACAGCGCATCCGGGAGCCCCATGGAGGCAGGAGTCTGGGCGTTCTCTGAGGTGGGAATCTGGGTGCCTCAAGTTTCTTTTTGAGACTTCTGGGCATGCAGCAGCCTTACCGGGGAACGAAGGAAGGGGGTGCTTCTGGCTCCTCCTGCAGCCTCCTGGAGCCCCAGGCTTTGCTTAATACCTCCCTCTGCTGCACTCAGCCCTGGTCCCTCCTTGGGAGGACAGATGATGCTGGTGGGCAGTGGGAGGAGAGATGTTGCCTCCGCAGGGGCAGGAAGGGAGGCGGAGGCTTCTGCGGTCCTGCCTGGTTGAGCCCACGTCAGAGGAGGAAGCCCAGTCTTCTCCGTCCTCGTTCCTTTGTGGGTTGGCTTCGGGAATTGTCCATGGGGCCAAGGGTGTGGTTGTGTGGGTGTGGACAGAGGATGGGAGGATGGGGATTGGATGGGAAGGTGGAAGGGCGGCAGTGTGGGTTTGTGTGCTGGAAGAAGGAAGACCACCCACAGGGTCCCCGTCCAGGCCCTGGGACCTGCCACCCACTGGAGTCACCCTCCTGCCTTTGCTCCTGTCCTGACCTCCCCTTAAACGAAGGCCACCCTCCTGAGGCCCTCTGCTCTCTGCAGGTTGGGAAAACGTGGACGACAGCAGCTGTCAGCTCGTGCCGCACCTGCACATCTGGCACGGGAAGTGCCCCTTCCGCTCCTTCTGCTTCCGGAGAAAAGCAGGTAGCCCGGGAGCCCCATGTCCCCCTCCTCCCCTCCCTTCTCCCCTTCTGGTCACCCTGGATCCTTGTAGTGCCTCATTCGGCCACGGTGCAGACCTCTCTTTAAAGATAGGGGCCACAGCAGATCTTTGCAGAGAGAAAGATGGGGTGGCCAGCACAGCTGCTTCCGAGTTCCAAAGTCTTTCTGTGGAAGTCTATTTTGCTGTCCTGCTCTCCTCTCCTGGGCCTGTTCCTCCCTCACCTGCTACATCTCCTTTTTTGTAGCCAATGAGAACGAGGACTGCTCGGCGCTGACCAATGAGATCATCGTCACCATGCACACCTTCCAGGATGTGAGTTGGCGCGGAGGGGCTGAGGAAGGGCAGGGCTGGGGGAGTGGGGAATGAGGTAGGCGAGGGTCTGGTGCCCAGCAAGTGTGGCTCTGATCACACAGCCAAGAGGTGAAGAGGGCATTCTTCCAGGGGCAGAGGCTGTCTGGCCTCCAAGTGATGCCCTATCTTTGACTCTCCTGTCCATCCATGGGTGAATCCAGCCGGAGGGTAAAAGAACCAGACCCTACATGAACCCTGTAGGGGTTTCTTCCAACCTGGAGGAACTTGGGCATCAAAGAGAAGTGCTTTCTTTCTGGACAGACTGTCTGCATCTGGGAGACAGTGCTGTGTATCTTCAGGTGGAGAGTGACCCAGGAGGAGGAGGGGCTTGAGTAGGTGGGATGGAAATTAGAGATCCCGCCCTCCTGCAGGAAGACACAAAGAAATCAGGGGAATCTTTGGGGAACCATGTGGCATCTTATTGGAGACTAGGCAGATACCACTCAAGGTATCCTTCGAGAAGGAGTAACCAAGGAGAAGAGCAATGGAGGAAGGGGGCACGTATGCCTGAGTTCAGCATCTCTATTATTAGATGACCTCCCCCGGCCTTGACCCCACTCAGCACTTCTCCTGGTGCTCTAGGATGTACCTTGTTTGGTCTTCATGTCCCAGGTCCCAAAGAGCTCAGTGAGCAAACTCAAGGCTGAAGGCTTTGGGCTTGGGGAAGCAGAGGGTAGAGGGTATTGGTTAGGGTGGGGCTGTGTCTCCTGGCTGAAGCAGAGATGGGAGGAATGGAGGTGGGTGCCCTGGCTTTTTGCTCATGGGATGTCTCATGATCCCTAAGTGTGTTCCCTGCCCCTCTGTTGGCTCAGGGCTTGGAGACCAAGTACATGGAAATCCTCAGGTTCCAGGCGTCGGAGGAGGAATCCTGGGCAGCCCCACCCCCAGTCACCCAGCCACCCCCCTGCAATAGGTGAGGTGGGGGTTATTTGGGCTGCTGTGAGGGGTGGGGGATGTTTGGGATTGCCGTTCCTTGGCCTGCAGGGCGAGCACAGCATTGAGGTATCTGTGGAGCCAGGCTGGGCCTTTTGAATCCCCACTTCAAGGTCACCCTTTCCTCCACCTCAGGCTGCCCCCAGAGCTCTTCGAGCAGCTGCAGATGTTGTTGGAGCCAAACAGCATCACTGGCAATGACTGGCGGCGACTGGCTTCCCACCTGGGGCTCTGCGGTATGAAAATCCGGTAAGAGGGATAAAGTGTGCACGTGGGAGCGGAGGGTGGACTGGTGGGGGTTCTTAGGACCCCTTGGAGACTGGACCATTCACACGAGAGTGACTTAAAAGTCAGGGAATGGCTACTCCCCACCCCACTTCCCAGTAGAGAATTGATTTCATTGGCAATGATCTCATTGGTTTGGGTCCAGCAGTCCTTGTTCTCATGGCTTCAAAGAGAAGAGGACATGACAGGTGAGAGAGGAAAAGGCCAGGGGAGAGGACCAGGGGACGTCAGAGGGACTCCATAGGAAGGTTCTGGACATCTTTCTGTTTATCACTGTATTCTTGGTGCCTAGAGCGATGCCTGGTTCATGGCCAGTGTGCAGTACATAAATATTGGCTCAGTAAATATTTAACAATGAATCAGTTCACATGTAAGTCACCGGTACATACTGAGTGCTTGACATGCTGTGCCCTGTGGGGCAGAATGGAAGACTACAGGATAATGTGTGTAAAGCCTGTAGCTGAGTGCATGGCACATGGTAATTCAATAAACACTGGCAAAACAGGCAGTGCAGCTATGCGCTGCAGAGAGAGATGAGCAGACCAACTCTGAACTGGGCTCCAGCACTCAGATGATGACAACAGTGGTCAAAGACCACACCCAGGAGATAGGATGAGAGCTGGATCCTTAAAACAAGGTAGATTTTAAAATCGCCCACTTAAGAGACTTCCCTGGTGGTTCAGTGGTTAAGACTCTGCTTCCACTGCAGATGTGGGTTCAACCCCTGGCTAGGGAATTAAGATTCTGCATGCCATAGGGTGTGGCATAAATAAATAAAAATTCTCCCTCAAAAGCAAAAAATAAAGCCACTCTTTTATTAAACATTTATCAAGTACCTACTAGTCCTGGAAAAATTATACTAAGCATTGGGATACAGAATGAATAAAATATGGTCCCAACACCAGGGAGGTCACTCTGTACTAAGGGATACAGAGAGCTTAAAAAAAATCAAGGTATGTGTTCCTTTGACATTATTTTTATGTACCCAGTATTGTGAGGCAAGTTGAAAACAGGTACAAAATGGATAAGCAAGAATAATGAAGACTTATGTCAATTACAGTTGACCTGCACAACGTAGAGGTTAGAGGGGTGACCCTCCATGCAGTTGAAATCCTAGTATAACTTACAGCTTCCCTCCACATCCACAGTTCAGCCTCCACAGAGTCAACCAACCAAGGACCATGTAGTACTGTAATATTTACGGTTGGAAAAAATGTGCATGTAAGTGGACTCACACAGCTCCAAGTGGTGTTAAGAGTCAACTATATATCTCAATTAAATAAAAAAGAATAATAAAGCCTAATGGGAGTCTGGACTAAGGGGTGCAGAATGGTCTCCTCCACCTGAGGTGGGAACAAGTGCTTCAGGTGGTAGGGAAGTAGGGGGTCCACTTGGGGAGGGGGCCAGAGGGTCAACTGCAGGTCTGGTATGCTTAAGGTGGGAAGGAAGGTTCAGGATGGGAATCAGGAGAAAAGGTCAGAAAAATACGGCAAGGTCAAATGGTGGGTGGGCAGGGAAGTCAGGAGAGTGGGCTTGGTTAGCAGGTGAAAGAGGCTCTGGAGGGGTTTTGAGCAGGGGAGGGCCATGGGTCGGAAGAACTATTTCCCCGGTGGTGGGCAGGATGTGGCCTAGGAGAGAGGGAGGGTGAGGAGTGTTTGGGGTGGGGGTAGGGCGCAGAGATGGCAAACACAGAACATCGCAGATGGATATTCTGCATCCTCAGAGTTCTTCTCATTCAAGCCCTGGTGTGAGAAAAGAGAAAACTGAAGCCTAGAGAGTAGACTTTGAGCCAGTGCAATCTCAGATGTGACCCAGGCAATCTCTGATTTCAAAGTTCTGGGTCCTCCCACCATCTAGAGTGCCCTGAAAGGCATGATGAGGGCCAGAGCTGGGGGCAGGGGCCCCTCCCTCCTCTCACGCCCGCCCCCCCACCTCCCGGCCAGGTTCATGTCCTGTCAGCGCAGCCCCGCGGCAGCCATCCTGGAGCTATTTGAGGAGCAGAATGGCAGCCTCCAGGAGCTGCACTACCTCATGACCCTCATGGAGCGGCTGGACTGCGCCTCCGTCATCCAGAACTACCTGAACGGGACGCAAAGCGGCAGCCCACCCCAGCTGCGCGCTGGCGCCCAGGAGAACCACGGCCTGGAGCTGGACGAGAAGCTCTGAGCGCCCCGCTACTGCGCAGGGTGCGGCTCTGTCCCCCGGGAGGCCGTGGATGATGTGCCCCGACACCCAGGAAGAAAAACAGCTGCTCTTCCTGGCTGGACCCACGGACCTCATCAGGACCCTCGCGTGGTTCCCCCGAGGCCACAGCAAGGCCGGAGGCCACTGTGAGCCCCCGCCTTTTGGGACCGCCCTTCTGGCCCGCTTCATCCTGTGTGCAGAGCCCTTCTTGGCCGGCAGGGGGCGCAGGAGCCCAGGAGATGGCCCCAGCTTGGCCGGCCTCCGGGAAGCTGTTTAATAGACCGGTGCACTGTTAGACTGCCCTGTTGGCACTTCTTGGGGACTAGTTAGTCCGCAGAGTATTCGCCGAGCACTTAAGTGATACTGAGCATTGGACTGGGTATCATGGGAACTCCTGGAATAAATGAGGTCGGGTTTGGACCCTTGCGAAACCCCCCTGGGAAAGATTGAAGACCAGGAGGAGAAGGGGACGACAGAGGCTGAGATGGCTGGATGGCATCATCCATTCAATGGACATGAGTTTGAGTAAACTCTGGGAGCTGGTGACGGACAGGGAGGCCTGGCGTGCTGCAGTCCATGGGGTTGCAAAGAGCCGGACACGACCGAGCAGCTGAACTGAACTGAACTGAACTGAAACCCCTCTTGAGGGAACCAAGATGCCCTCGTAGGAGCTGAGGGCAAACTCCCAGCGCTTGCCCTGTGGTTAGGGATATGAATGTCATATGAAGTGTACCAGCATAAGGAGTTGGGAAGGGAGGGGGCTGAGTATGGGCTGGAGCAGTGAGAAAGCCTTGTGAAGGATATTGCAGAGATGGTTTGCAGAGTGGCTCAGAGATCTTCAGGTGGAGAAAGGGAGAGATGTGACTGGACTTAGTAGGAGCCTAATGCACATGGGTGCTGAGGCATCAAGGAGCCCAGCTCGGTGAGTGTGAGGCGAGGGCAGGACCAGAGGTCAAGGCCAGATCTAGACATGGGCAGTCACAGCAGCTGATCTGCCTGTCTCCCCTGACTTCCTTTGTCTCGATCCTCTCATTCTTGGCTTGTCCTCCTCTCTCTGTGCCGTTATCTCTGTCATGAAACGTTAAAGCTGGAAAGAAACTTTCAAGATTATTACTGTTGCCCAACCTTTTAATCTCTTTATCTCAAGCTGTGTGCATTTTGAGTCTCTCTGACNCAGCCAAGAGGTGAAGAGGGCATTCTTCCAGGGGCAGAGGCTGTCTGGCCTCCAAGTGATGCCCTATCTTTGACTCTCCTGTCCATCCATGGGTGAATCCAGCCGGAGGGTAAAAGAACCAGACCCTACATGAACCCTGTAGGGGTTTCTTCCAACCTGGAGGAACTTGGGCATCAAAGAGAAGTGCTTTCTTTCTGGACAGACTGTCTGCATCTGGGAGACAGTGCTGTGTATCTTCAGGTGGAGAGTGACCCAGGAGGAGGAGGGGCTTGAGTAGGTGGGATGGAAATTAGAGATCCCGCCCTCCTGCAGGAAGACACAAAGAAATCAGGGGAATCTTTGGGGAACCATGTGGCATCTTATTGGAGACTAGGCAGATACCACTCAAGGTATCCTTCGAGAAGGAGTAACCAAGGAGAAGAGCAATGGAGGAAGGGGGCACGTATGCCTGAGTTCAGCATCTCTATTATTAGATGACCTCCCCCGGCCTTGACCCCACTCAGCACTTCTCCTGGTGCTCTAGGATGTACCTTGTTTGGTCTTCATGTCCCAGGTCCCAAAGAGCTCAGTGAGCAAACTCAAGGCTGAAGGCTTTGGGCTTGGGGAAGCAGAGGGTAGAGGGTATTGGTTAGGGTGGGGCTGTGTCTCCTGGCTGAAGCAGAGATGGGAGGAATGGAGGTGGGTGCCCTGGCTTTTTGCTCATGGGATGTCTCATGATCCCTAAGTGTGTTCCCTGCCCCTCTGTTGGCTCAGGGCTTGGAGACCAAGTACATGGAAATCCTCAGGTTCCAGGCGTCGGAGGAGGAATCCTGGGCAGCCCCACCCCCAGTCACCCAGCCACCCCCCTGCAATAGGTGAGGTGGGGGTTATTTGGGCTGCTGTGAGGGGTGGGGGATGTTTGGGATTGCCGTTCCTTGGCCTGCAGGGCGAGCACAGCATTGAGGTATCTGTGGAGCCAGGCTGGGCCTTTTGAATCCCCACTTCAAGGTCACCCTTTCCTCCACCTCAGGCTGCCCCCAGAGCTCTTCGAGCAGCTGCAGATGTTGTTGGAGCCAAACAGCATCACTGGCAATGACTGGCGGCGACTGGCTTCCCACCTGGGGCTCTGCGGTATGAAAATCCGGTAAGAGGGATAAAGTGTGCACGTGGGAGCGGAGGGTGGACTGGTGGGGGTTCTTAGGACCCCTTGGAGACTGGACCATTCACACGAGAGTGACTTAAAAGTCAGGGAATGGCTACTCCCCACCCCACTTCCCAGNCATCCGGGAGCCCCATGGAGGCAGGGGTCTGGGCGTTCTCTGAGGTGGGAATCTGGGTGCCTCAAGTTTCTTTTTGAGACTTCTGGGCATGCAGCAGCCTTACCGGGGAACGAAGGAAGGGGGTGCTTCTGGCTCCTCCTGCAGCCTCCTGGAGCCCCAGGCTTTGCTTAATACCTCCCTCTGCTGCACTCAGCCCTGGTCCCTCCTTGGGAGGACAGATGATGCTGGTGGGCAGTGGGAGGAGAGATGTTGCCTCCGCAGGGGCAGGAAGGGAGGCGGAGGCTTCTGCGGTCCTGCCTGGTTGAGCCCACGTCAGAGGAGGAAGCCCAGTCTTCTCCGTCCTCGTTCCTTTGTGGGTTGGCTTCGGGAATTGTCCATGGGGCCAAGGGTGTGGTTGTGTGGGTGTGGACAGAGGATGGGAGGATGGGGATTGGATGGGAAGGTGGAAGGGCGGCAGTGTGGGTTTGTGTGCTGGAAGAAGGAAGACCACCCACAGGGTCCCCGTCCAGGCCCTGGGACCTGCCACCCACTGGAGTCACCCTCCTGCCTTTGCTCCTGTCCTGACCTCCCCTTAAACGAAGGCCACCCTCCTGAGGCCCTCTGCTCTCTGCAGGTTGGGAAAACGTGGACGACAGCAGCTGTCAGCTCGTGCCGCACCTGCACATCTGGCACGGGAAGTGCCCCTTCCGCTCCTTCTGCTTCCGGAGAAAAGCAGGTAGCCCGGGAGCCCCATGTCCCCCTCCTCCCCTCCCTTCTCCCCTTCTGGTCACCCTGGATCCTTG
>SJYW01049616.1:218737-264720 GCA_006410735.1 Raphicerus campestris
CCTACATGAACCCTGTAGGGGTTTCTTCCAACCTGGAGGAACTTGGGCATCAAAGAGAAGTGCTTTCTTTCTGGACAGACTGTCTGCATCTGGGAGACAGTGCTGTGTATCTTCAGGTGGAGAGTGACCCAGGAGGAGGAGGGGCTTGAGTAGGTGGGATGGAAATTAGAGATCCCGCCCTCCTGCAGGAAGACACAAAGAAATCAGGGGAATCTTTGGGGAACCATGTGGCATCTTATTGGAGACTAGGCAGATACCACTCAAGGTATCCTTCGAGAAGGAGTAACCAAGGAGAAGAGCAATGGAGGAAGGGGGCACGTATGCCTGAGTTCAGCATCTCTATTATTAGATGACCTCCCCCGGCCTTGACCCCACTCAGCACTTCTCCTGGTGCTCTAGGATGTACCTTGTTTGGTCTTCATGTCCCAGGTTCCAAAGAGCTCAGTGAGCAAACTCAAGGCTGAAGGCTTTGGGCTTGGGGAAGCAGAGGGTAGAGGGTATTGGTTAGGGTGGGGCTGTGTCTCCTGGCTGAAGCAGAGATGGGAGGAATGGAGGTGGGTGCCCTGGCTTTTTGCTCATGGGATGTCTCATGATCCCTAAGTGTGTTCCCTGCCCCTCTGTTGGCTCAGGGCTTGGAGACCAAGTACATGGAAATCCTCAGGTTCCAGGCGTCGGAGGAGGAATCCTGGGCAGCCCCACCCCCAGTCACCCAGCCACCCCCCTGCAATAGGTGAGGTGGGGGTTATTTGGGCTGCTGTGAGGGGTGGGGGATGTTTGGGATTGCCGTTCCTTGGCCTGCAGGGCGAGCACAGCATTGAGGTATCTGTGGAGCCAGGCGGGGCCTTTTGAATCCCCCCTTCAAGGACACCCTTTCCTCCACCTCAGGCTGCCCCCAGAGCTCTTCGAGCAGCTGCAGATGTTGTTGGAGCCAAACAGCATCACTGGCAATGACTGGCGGCGACTGGCTTCCCACCTGGGGCTCTGCGGTATGAAAATCCGGTAAGAGGGATAAAGTGTGCACGTGGGAGCGGAGGGTGGACTGGTGGGGGTTCTTAGGACCCCTTGGAGACTGGACCATTCACACGAGAGTGACTTAAAAGTCAGGGAATGGCTACTCCCCACCCCACTTCCCAGTAGAGAATTGATTTCATTGGCAATGATCTCATTGGTCTGGGTCCAGCAGTCCTTGTTCTCATGGCTTCAAAGAGAAGAGGACATGACAGGTGAGAGAGGAAAAGGCCAGGGGAGAGGACCAGGGGATGTCAGAGGGACTCCATAGGAAGGTTCTGGACATCTTTCTGTTTATCACTGTATTCTTGGTGCCTAGAGCGATGCCTGGTTCATGGCCAGTGTGCAGTACATAAATATTGGCTCAGTAAATATTTAACAATGAATCAGTTCACATGTAAGTCACCGGTACATACTGAGTGCTTGACATGCTGTGCCCTGTGGGGCAGAATGGAAGACTACAGGATAATGTGTGTAAAGCCTGTAGCTGAGTGCATGGCACATGGTAATTCAATAAACACTGGCAAAACAGGCAGTGCAGCTATGCGCTGCAGAGAGAGATGAGCAGACCAACTCTGAACTGGGCTCCAGCACTCAGATGATGACAACAGTGGTCAAAGACCACACCCAGGAGATAGGATGAGAGCTGGATCCTTAAAACAAGGTAGATTTTAAAATCGCCCACTTAAGAGACTTCCCTGGTGGTTCAGTGGTTAAGACTCTGCTTCCACTGCAGATGTGGGTTCAACCCCTGGCTAGGGAATTAAGATTCTGCATGCCATAGGGTGTGGCATAAATAAATAAAAATTCTCCCTCAAAAGCAAAAAATAAAGCCACTCTTTTATTAAACATTTATCAAGTACCTACTAGTCCTGGAAAAATTATACTAAGCATTGGGATACAGAATGAATAAAATATGGTCCCAACACCAGGGAGGTCACTCTGTACTAAGGGATACAGAGAGCTTAAAAAAAATCAAGGTATGTGTTCCTTTGACATTATTTTTATGTACCCAGTATTGTGAGGCAAGTTGAAAACAGGTACAAAATGGATAAGCAAGAATAATGAAGACTTATGTCAATTACAGTTGACCTGCACAACGTAGAGGTTAGAGGGGTGACCCTCCATGCAGTTGAAATCCTAGTATAACTTACAGCTTCCCTCCACATCCACAGTTCAGCCTCCACAGAGTCAACCAACCAAGGACCATGTAGTACTGTAATATTTACGGTTGGAAAAAATGTGCATGTAAGTGGACTCACACAGCTCCAAGTGGTGTTAAGAGTCAACTATATATCTCAATTAAATAAAAAAGAATAATAAAGCCTAATGGGAGTCTGGACTAAGGGGTGCAGAATGGTCTCCTCCACCTGAGGTGGGAACAAGTGCTTCAGGTGGTAGGGAAGTAGGGGGTCCACTTGGGGAGGGGGCCAGAGGGTCAACTGCAGGTCTGGTATGCTTAAGGTGGGAAGGAAGGTTCAGGATGGGAATCAGGAGAAAAGGTCAGAAAAATACGGCAAGGTCAAATGGTGGGTGGGCAGGGAAGTCAGGAGAGTGGGCTTGGTTAGCAGGTGAAAGAGGCTCTGGAGGGGTTTTGAGCAGGGGAGGGCCATGGGTCGGAAGAACTATTTCCCCGGTGGTGGGCAGGATGTGGCCTAGGAGAGAGGGAGGGTGAGGAGTGTTTGGGGTGGGGGTAGGGCGCAGAGATGGCAAACACAGAACATCGCAGATGGATATTCTGCATCCTCAGAGTTCTTCTCATTCAAGCCCTGGTGTGAGAAAAGAGAAAACTGAAGCCTAGAGAGTAGACTTTGAGCCAGTGCAATCTCAGATGTGACCCAGGCAATCTCTGATTTCAAAGTTCTGGGTCCTCCCACCATCTAGAGTGCCCTGAAAGGCATGATGAGGGCCAGAGCTGGGGGCAGGGGCCCCTCCCTCCTCTCACGCCCGCCCCCCCACCTCCCGGCCAGGTTCATGTCCTGTCAGCGCAGCCCCGCGGCAGCCATCCTGGAGCTATTTGAGGAGCAGAATGGCAGCCTCCAGGAGCTGCACTACCTCATGACCCTCATGGAGCGGCTGGACTGCGCCTCCGTCATCCAGAACTACCTGAACGGGACGCAAAGCGGCAGCCCACCCCAGCTGCGCGCTGGCGCCCAGGAGAACCACGGCCTGGAGCTGGACGAGAAGCTCTGAGCGCCCCGCTACTGCGCAGGGTGCGGCTCTGTCCCCCGGGAGGCCGTGGATGATGTGCCCCGACACCCAGGAAGAAAAACAGCTGCTCTTCCTGGCTGGACCCACGGACCTCATCAGGACCCTCGCGTGGTTCCCCCGAGGCCACAGCAAGGCCGGAGGCCACTGTGAGCCCCCGCCTTTTGGGACCGCCCTTCTGGCCCGCTTCATCCTGTGTGCAGAGCCCTTCTTGGCCGGCAGGGGGCGCAGGAGCCCAGGAGATGGCCCCAGCTTGGCCGGCCTCCGGGAAGCTGTTTAATAGACCGGTGCACTGTTAGAC
Organism: Raphicerus campestris; assembly: GCA_006410735.1. Taxonomy (NCBI): domain Eukaryota; kingdom Metazoa; phylum Chordata; class Mammalia; order Artiodactyla; family Bovidae; genus Raphicerus; species Raphicerus campestris. Next base: position 222,255 of record SJYW01049616.1, read on the forward strand.
TGCCCTGTTGGCACTTCTTGGGGACTAGTTAGTCCGCAGAGTATTCGCCGAGCACTTAAGTGATACTGAGCATTGGACTGGGTATCATGGGAACTCCTGGAATAAATGAGGTCGGGTTTGGACCCTTGCGAAACCCCCCTGGGAAAGATTGAAGACCAGGAGGAGAAGGGGACGACAGAGGCTGAGATGGCTGGATGGCATCATCCATTCAATGGACATGAGTTTGAGTAAACTCTGGGAGCTGGTGACGGACAGGGAGGCCTGGCGTGCTGCAGTCCATGGGGTTGCAAAGAGCCGGACACGACCGAGCAGCTGAACTGAACTGAACTGAACTGAAACCCCTCTTGAGGGAACCAAGATGCCCTCGTAGGAGCTGAGGGCAAACTCCCAGCGCTTGCCCTGTGGTTAGGGATATGAATGTCATATGAAGTGTACCAGCATAAGGAGTTGGGAAGGGAGGGGGCTGAGTATGGGCTGGAGCAGTGAGAAAGCCTTGTGAAGGATATTGCAGAGATGGTTTGCAGAGTGGCTCAGAGATCTTCAGGTGGAGAAAGGGAGAGATGTGACTGGACTTAGTAGGAGCCTAATGCACATGGGTGCTGAGGCATCAAGGAGCCCAGCTCGGTGAGTGTGAGGCGAGGGCAGGACCAGAGGTCAAGGCCAGATCTAGACATGGGCAGTCACAGCAGCTGATCTGCCTGTCTCCCCTGACTTCCTTTGTCTCGATCCTCTCATTCTTGGCTTGTCCTCCTCTCTCTGTGCCGTTATCTCTGTCATGAAACGTTAAAGCTGGAAAGAAACTTTCAAGATTATTACTGTTGCCCAACCTTTTAATCTCTTTATCTCAAGCTGTGTGCATTTTGAGTCTCTCTGACTGCATTTTGCTGTTGCTGGCCCCTGCGGCGGCTCCATGCCTGAATCTCCCGGTCACTGCTTGTCTGAGCATCTTTTTGTTTTTGCCTGGTTACTGTGCTTGCCCTTGTGTGTTTCTTTTTCTCTCTGAAACCCTTAGTCATTTCTCTCAGGCAAATGTCTCGAGACTATGGATAAGTATTAAGGCTACTGAAAGGCACCAGACTGCCCTAGGAATCGATGGGTGGGGGTTTTATCTTGTGAAAGAAGAAAGTGTTAGTCACTCGGTTGTGTCTGGCTCTTTGCAACCCTAAGGACTGTAGCCCAGCAGGCTCCTCTGTCCATGGAACTCTCCACGCCAGAATACTGGAGTGGGTTGCCACTCTCTTTTCCAGGGGATCTTCTGGATGCAGGGATCGAATTCAGGTCTCCCACATTGCAGTTGGATTCTTCACTGTCTGAGCCACGAGGGAAGTCCTTTATTGTATGAGTCAGGATCCGGTTTAGGGTCAGGAGAGAAAGGATAGGGATTAGAGAACATCCCATTTAGTAAATTATTTATTCAGCACCTACTGTGTGTTAGACACTGTATAGAAAATAAATCAGTAGGCTGGGTCCTGAAAGGAGAACAAAGGATTTGACTCTATTCAAGCAATTCTTTTGTTGGCAAATAGGTGTTGTTAAATTTTTCAAGAGCAGGCAAATGATCTCTCTAGCAACACTAACAATTTGCTTCTGTATTTAATTAAAAAATATTACAGCTTTTTCTATGATGAACAATATTGTATAATAAAATATGAAAATTGCCTTTCTTTGTTACTAACTGTATTTTGCTTGGATTGGTAAATTCAGATGTGGATAGGAATGATTTTATGTGGTAAAGCTGTACCGATGGGAGCAGGCTGGAGAGAAGTGTTTTGTAGATTGTACTGCTAGTATGAATGTCATCTGGGTCCAGAATGGTAGATTAGGGAGGTTTGCTTTCCATTCTGTTAGAAGCAAGCCTTCAGGTTGGGACCCTCCCACTGCCTACCACCCCACTGGCTCCCTCCTTCCCTAACCCCATCCATCCTGTTAGTCCTCCTACCCCACTGGGGGATGCCAGCTACTCCAGGCTGGCACCTTGGCCTTCTCTGTCTTCATTTGGCTCAGGATTTACTAAGAGCGTCTTTCTCACCTGGAGTCTGGTGCCTATCCCCCCTCATCACCTATTGTTTCTTCCTAGTTTTCTACACCAGCCGAAGGCATCTTTATTTTGTGTTACTCCCTACCCTGGAACAAGTCACTTTAGGGGTTTTATGTCTTGTGGAATTGTGAATAAAAGCCGTGGGGGATGTTGTGGAAGATGGTTCTAGGATGGGAGAGACTGCCTTCTGGCCACAGCCTTAATCCATCAGGATGGGCTCACAGAGCTGGGAAATGGAGTCTTGGAAATCTTGAGGTAGGTGGCAAGCTGCCTGATGCCTGTAAGGTGGATCTTTCCTTTCTCAAATCAAACCCAGTTGGCACATATTTACCAATACCTAAAGCCAAGAGAAGGCATGTTCTGATGGCGTTGGGACACTTAGCAATTCTAGTGCTAATTAGCTTGGCTCTTCCCTCTCTGGCTTCAGTCTCTACACTGGGATGAAGCGACCATGTTCAAGGCTCTCAAAGGGCCTCTTTGGGTTTTATGGCCCTGTGCAGAGATGGCGCACGGGAGACCCAGGGAATATCCACCTGGGGATTTTTCTTTGTGTATTGCCTTTGAGTGGAGCAGTTGGTCACTACTTGTGACCCTATCTCCGGCCCTTTCCCAGGTAGGTTACCTCTCTGGTCTCTAAAAATACCAGATTTGTGACTTCTCTCATGCATGTTTCTCATGCATGTCAGCCCATGTCTGAACTTTCACCTGTTGGGTTACGAGTCCAGAGGGGAATGAACTAAAGGTCAGGTCCACGTCTGCAGGGTTAGAGGCTGCACTGCCCAGAGGCAACACGCATCGTTGGCCCCCTGTCTGCCTCCGGAATGACATTCGTGCGAAGGTCAGATCCAAGATGCCCCTCAGAATACTGCGAAAGCCACATACTGTGAAGCCTACATTTTCTAGCAGTCATATCAAAAAGTGTAAAAAGAAACCGATGAAGTCAGGTTTGAATAATATATTTTGTTAAACCTGGGCTTCCCTGGTAGCTCAGATAAAGAATGTGATTGCAGTGAAGGACACCTACGCTCAATCCCTGGGTTGGGAAGATCCCCGGGAAAAGGGAATGGCAACCTACTTCAGTATTTTTGCCTGGAGAATCCTATGGGCAGACGAGCCTGGTGGGCTATAGTCCATGGGGGTCACAAAGAGTCAGACACAACTGAGTGGCTTTCACTTCACTTCATTTGACCTAATATGTCTAGGGTAGTATAATTTCCACATGTAATCAATATAAAAATTATTAATAGATTAGTTTACATTCTTGTCTCATAAAGTATTTGGAAGCTGGTGTGTATTTTATGTAAAATATACTGAATTTTCATTGGAAATATATGATCTGTATTTCAGTTCAGTTNTCCACATGTAATCAATATAAAAATTATTAATAGATTAGTTTACATTCTTGTCTCATAAAGTATTTGGAAGCTGGTGTGTATTTTATGTAAAATATACTGAATTTTCATTGGAAATATATGATCTGTATTTCAGTTCAGTTCAGTCACTCAGTCGTGTCCAACTCTTTGTGACCCTGTGAACTGAAGCACGCCAGTCATCCCTGTCCACCACCGACTCCTCGAACTCATGTCCATCGAATCGGTGATGCCATCCAGCCATCTCATCCTCTGTCATCCCCTTCTCCTCCTGCCCTCAATCCCTCCCAGGATCAGAGTCTTCTCCAGTGAGTCANAGTTAATTAACTTTCTGAGCCTCGTATTTCACAGCATAAAATGAGGAGGAGAGTAGTACCTGCCTTATGTGTGGTGGGGGGCGTTGGGTGGATTTCATGAGATATGGTGGGTATAACACAGCTCTAGCACCTGTACCTAAAAAGGCCCAGTGTGAGTGAGTGTGACCCGGCTCTCTGTAAAAGACTGTCTTCCTTCCCCCTTTCTCTCTCTTTGAGCTTTTGCCTCTGGGCTTTTTCTGGGAAAAGCCTTTTCCAGGGAAATCCTTTCTTTAAGATCACGCACTTTTTCTAATAGAGACATAGTTTCCTTCAACTTTCTGGTCCTTCTTGACATGGACATTTTTGAGGAATCCACGTAATTTCTATTGTGGATTTTCCCACTGTCTGGGTCTCTGCGATTGTTGCCTCTGATTGAATTCAGGCAAAAATGTGGGTAAGAACACTGCACTGGTGAGGTGTGCTTCCCACTGTAGCACATCGGGGCCCATTTCATGTCAGTTGAAACTGCTCTTCATCATGCTAGGATGATCCTTTGGTCAAGTGGTGGCCACCATATTTCTCCATTGTACCCGTCTAATTAATAAGTAATCTGGGGGTATTAAGCTTGGATTGTCTGAATATCCTACCAATTCTTACCTAATTGTAAGAGAGTACACTGATGATCCTTAGCGGAGGGGATTAATACGTTATAATATGGTACATGGTAATTTCTCTAATTCTATCATTCCTTCTACTTCATTAACAGATTTTCTTCTGTAGAGTTTCTCTACTCTTTTGAATATCACCATGAACTCAAGGATTTTAAAAAAAGATTCAGTGTGTCATAATTCATTACAAATATTAAAGCTCAAATTGTCCCAAATTTGGCCAGTGGGAGCCCCTTCAGATTGGTTCTTGTGTTCCTGTGACACGTCTTAAATTAGAATTTAAGCACTTCCTTGATTTTTAGTATAACCTGATACCCTGGGCTCACCTTGTACTTTCTCTGCTGCAGAATTGAATTAGTCATTTCTCCAAGGGACCCTGCCTGGTTCCTTTTAATGGAGGATGGTATTTAATAACCAAAATCTGGTGACTTGGTATGCTCATTATTGTTGGAGTATTGTTGTTTCTAGCCGTTTTCAGTGGACAGAGCTAAGAAATGCTCTTTTCAAATAAAACAAATCTTGAATTCACTTTGATATTTCCAGTCAAATCCAACACCACGGGCTCTTTCTCCTCTCCCCACATTTCATATTGATGCTTCCTTTCTCTCACAGTGAAAGCTGCTTCTAAGCAATGTCAATATATTTACTAATTTTCTCGGTCCTAAGATACAAGCAAGTCATTTTAGAATTACTACAGCTGAAATACTACTAACAGTAGACCTATCAAATCAGGTCTGAGGCTTCTGTGTAGTTCTTTTTCTTTAGATTATATCCACTAAATATGTATAGTCAGGAAATAGTGTCCAAAAATTTTTTTTCCTTATATGTCTTAATACAGAGCTAGCTGTTGATTTAATTTTAATTTTTGAAACAAGTAAAATGTCTAAATGATTGTAAAATAAAAAATACTTTAAAAGGTATAAATGTGGCTGTCTCATCCTTACCGCTTCCACTGCATTTCTACCCACTTCCTGAAACTAACCATTTTCATTAGATTCTCATTTACTCTTCCTGGCATCATTGTTGTTTTAAAATAGCATTGATCCAGCTGAAGAGGAAAAAGGGACTTTAGCCAAAGAAGGAGGTGAATCTCTGAGCGTTTGTGTGTGCTCAGTTGTTTAGTCACGACTCTTTGCAACCCCATGGACTGCAGCCTGCCAGGCTCCTCTGTCCACCGACTCTTCCAGGCAAGAATACGGGCCGTTTCTTACTCTGGTCCAAGGGACCTATCTGACCCAGGGATCAAACTCACCAACCCAGGGATTGAACTCTAGTCTCCTGCATCTCTTACATTTGCAGGTGAATTCTTTACCACTGAGCCAGCTGGGGAGCCCCCAGTCTCTTAAGGTATAGGTTTAAAAGAGAATAGTATGAAGATGGAAGGAAAAATACTTCCCTGGTGGTCCAGTGATTAAGGTTCTGCACTTCCATCGGAGGGAGCACAGGTTCGATCCTTGGTTGGGGAGCTAAGTTTCCACATGCTGCAACTAAGACTTGGTGGGGCAAAAAAAAAAAAAAAGGGAAAGAAAAATAGTAGCAAGAAACGGGGACATATAAGGCAGAAGCTGGGAACCAGGGGGTCACTGGGGCTAGAGCATCTCAAGCATTCAGAGGAGCCTAAAGGCAATTGCCTGGGGGCTAGACTTGCAGGAAACAGTGTTTCCTGGGGACAGGTCACGTGGGCCCCTTCTCAAAGTGACAGAAGAGGGTGATTTCATGAGCTCTGCCTTCAGGAAAAAAGGCAAGGAAGATTGAAAGTATGGGCCAAAGAAGATACTTTTTTTTGAGAACTTTTTAGTCATGCTCTTAAGGAGGGAGATGACAAAGAATAAAGAAGGAGCAACAGCTGCCAGGAAAACAAGCAGCAGGCTGGGTCCCCAAACAGTTGGCCTGGGATTCAGACGTGGCCCTGGAGGTTAGGTTTGTGCAAAAGGGCCTTGAATGAATGACACAAGGTAAGCTGAGTTCACCAGTGTGTCCCCATCTGTAAGAACCAAGGTAGGAAGTCTGATGCCTTGAATGAGCTAAGAGTTATGAACTCTAGGGAAGAATCCTATTTATCTTTGTGGAGCATGCAAAGATTAAGGGCAGGCGTTGCTTAGAGAAAATGATTTAATGTTTGGGGCTGAAGACAAAGTGAGAGCATTGCTGCTCAATTACCGTTTTACCTCTTCCTCCAGAGGGGAAAGTGGTCTTCCACTGGAGAGGGTGGGAAAAGCATTGCAAAGAGGTGATTGAAGTCAAGGGCAGGTGAGGAGGCAGGAGAGCCAGGCACAGCAGCTGTAATGAACTCGGGGCTCTGAGCCTGGTGAATTATTTCCTGTCGTCCTGGAGGGACCTGACAAGCGATTTCAGAGCCGCTGTCATTCATCTTTGATAAATTATAGAAGAGGAGATTTGTAGTCAAAGACAAGAGATGGGCATATGTGCTCTTGACATTCAAAAAGTGGAAAAGAGGATTCTGGAAGTCATAGCGCATGGGCTGGGATGTTCTCACCCCAGGATTACGAGAAGATGTGTGTGTCTTCAAGAGAGTCGGTTTTGAGTTCCAGCTCTGGTCTTGGACTAGGGCAGGGCTGGGGCAGAAGTTTGGAGGTTATGGCCTCACTTTCAGAATCAGGATGGGGGAATTCCCTGGTTGTCCAGTGGTTAGAACTCCGTGCTTTCACTGCTGAGGGTGCAGGTACAATCCCTGGTTGGGGAACTAAGATCTGGCAAACTATGCAGTGAAACTGGGAAGAGAGAGGGCGAGCAGAACCAGGACTGTCTGGAAAGGGTCCAACCAGGGGAAGGTGGGCACTTCAGGGTTTCCTCATTCCCCCTTTACCTCTGTTGACCTCTGGCAGCCATGTTTGTTTGTCTCAGTCTGGGTTCCCCAGAAGCAGACGCTGAGATGAGGGTTTGTGTAATAGTGTTAGGAAAGGGTTAGGAAGTGTCCCCAGGAAAAAATGAGTGAGGGCATGAGGAAGTGGATGGGGAAGAGAAGGGAGTCTAGCGCAAGTCCCAAGGTCGCTGTGCACCGTGTAGGTCTCACTTTGGAACTGTCTTTATCGGGGAGGAGGCAGCAGGATGTCTACTCCTCGTATGCTCACTCAGTGATTAAGAGATGCCCCAGGAGGGTGTGAATTCCCAGGCATGAGGGAGTCTGAGATCAACCCCCGGCAGCAGCTCAGACACTGGTGGACNAAAAAAAAAAAAAAAAAAAAAAAGGGAAAGAAAAATAGTAGCAAGAAACGGGGACATATAAGGCAGAAGCTGGGAACCAGGGGGTCACTGGGGCTAGAGCATCTCAAGCATTCAGAGGAGCCTAAAGGCAATTGCCTGGGGGCTAGACTTGCAGGAAACAGTGTTTCCTGGGGACAGGTCACGTGGGCCCCTTCTCAAAGTGACAGAAGAGGGTGATTTCATGAGCTCTGCCTTCAGGAAAAAAGGCAAGGAAGATTGAAAGTATGGGCCAAAGAAGATACTTTTTTTTGAGAACTTTTTAGTCATGCTCTTAAGGAGGGAGATGACAAAGAATAAAGAAGGAGCAACAGCTGCCAGGAAAACAAGCAGCAGGCTGGGTCCCCAAACAGTTGGCCTGGGATTCAGACGTGGCCCTGGAGGTTAGGTTTGTGCAAAAGGGCCTTGAATGAATGACACAAGGTAAGCTGAGTTCACCAGTGTGTCCCCATCTGTAAGAACCAAGGTAGGAAGTCTGATGCCTTGAATGAGCTAAGAGTTATGAACTCTAGGGAAGAATCCTATTTATCTTTGTGGAGCATGCAAAGATTAAGGGCAGGCGTTGCTTAGAGAAAATGATTTAATGTTTGGGGCTGAAGACAAAGTGAGAGCATTGCTGCTCAATTACCGTTTTACCTCTTCCTCCAGAGGGGAAAGTGGTCTTCCACTGGAGAGGGTGGGAAAAGCATTGCAAAGAGGTGATTGAAGTCAAGGGCAGGTGAGGAGGCAGGAGAGCCAGGCACAGCAGCTGTAATGAACTCGGGGCTCTGAGCCTGGTGAATTATTTCCTGTCGTCCTGGAGGGACCTGACAAGCGATTTCAGAGCCGCTGTCATTCATCTTTGATAAATTATAGAAGAGGAGATTTGTACTCAAAGACAAGAGATGGGCATATGTGCTCTTGACATTCAAAAAGTGGAAAAGAGGATTCTGGAAGTCATAGTGCATGGGCTGGGATGTTCTCACCCCAGGATTACGAGAAGATGTGTGTGTCTTCAAGAGAGTCGGTTTTGAGTTCCAGCTCTGGTCTTGGACTAGGGCAGGGCTGGGGCAGAAGCTTGGAGGTTATGGCCTCACTTTCAGAATCAGGATGGGGGAATTCCCTGGTGGTCCAGTGGTTAGAACTCCGTGCTTTCACTGCTGAGGGTGCAGGTACAATCCCTGGTTGGGGAACTAAGATCTGGCAAACTATGCAGTGAAACTGGGAAGAGAGAGGGCGAGCAGAACCAGGACTGTCTGGAAAGGGTCCAACCAGGGGAAGGTGGGCACTTCAGGGTTTCCTCATTCCTCCTTTACCTCTGTTGACCTCTGGCAGCCATGTTTGTTTGTCTCAGTCTGGGTTCCCCAGAAGCAGACGCTGAGATGAGGGTTTGTGTAATAGTGTTAGGAAAGGGTTAGGAAGTGTCCCCAGGAAAAAATGAGTGAGGGCATGAGGAAGTGGATGGGGAAGAGAAGGGAGTCTAGCGCAAGTCCCAAGGTCGCTGTGCACCGTGTAGGTCTCACTTTGGAACTGTCTTTATCGGGGAGGAGGCAGCAGGATGTCTACTCCTCGTATGCTCACTCAGTGATTAAGAGATGCCCCAGGAGGGTGTGAATTCCCAGGCATGAGGGAGTCTGAGATCAACCCCCGGCAGCAGCTCAGACACTGGTGGACTCAGGGGGCTGCACCCCAGGAGCACTGCCTGACTCCGCAGCCCCAGCCTGGGAGGTCGAGCCTGGGCAAAGCATCCCATCCAAGGTCAGCCAATCAGGTTCCCCGTCTGGGAACTTGGAGCATAAGTGCAGGGTGGAGCCTGGGCCCTGGACAGCAGCCACACTCCAGGATTTGAGCTCCAGGTACATTTGTCAGGTTGTCTGATAGCTTGGTGCCCGTTGAATACTATTCTAAGGCTTGTTGGAGTTCCCATGGCAGAACCCAGAGAACGAGGGTTTTAGTTCCCCTTGTAACTGGGGCCAGGTGTGTGACTTGGGCTGCACCAGTCAGGAGAATCTACCTGAGACATCCACTCAGTAGCAAATGCCAAGCCCTGGACCGGGTATTGTTTCACTGATGCTGCTAGCAGCCTAGTCTTCTGGCTTTGGGGATATGATATCAAATACCTAAGGCAGAGGTGGCAACAAGCACAGCTGCAAGAGAGTTGAGTTCCTAGCATCCAGTGCCCATCTACTTCCTTGTAAAAAAAATTTTTTTTTTATTTAATTAATTTATTTGGCTACGTGGGTTGTTAGTTGCTGCGCACGGGATTTTCAGTTGAGGTATGTGGCATCTAGTTTCCTGACCAGGGATCAAACCCAGGCCTACCACATGGGGAGCACAGAGTCTTAGCCACTGGACCACCCTGGAATCCCCTCATCTACTTCCTTTTGTTGGAAGGCATTACAAGTGACAGTGTGGGCAGAGGTTCTTTGAAGTCCAGAGAGGCATTTGATTAAGTCTCTTGGCCATTCCAATGCACAGGTATCACAGGAATGTGATGGACTAACAGTTGATTCAACCACATCAAAGGAAAAAAGTGACTACTATGTGGATAGTGACTGGAAAGAGGTCTCCAGTGGCATCCTACAGGGGTCTGCATTGGTTCTGTCCACTCCACATTGTTATCAATGACTCGGATGAAAACAAAGAAAGTGTGCTTGATGCTGTGGAAAATACAAAGCTGAAAGAGTAGAGAATGCATCAGGTCACAGAATCAGATTTCAAGAGGATCTTGATATCTGGAAAGCTGGGATGAAAATCAAACTTACTGGAATACGTATCAGTTCTACCCTGAGTTAAGAAAATAATGTCAGTGGGTGGAGAAAACGCTTTGGAAGAAGAGTGAAGAAGTATTCCTCTTTCTGTATTTGTACTTCACTTTCTCCACAAAGGGTTTTAAGGGCTTATAAAAAACCATGAAGTGGAAAAGAGTTAAAACACAGCTGATAGAATTGTGGCAGAATTACAAGTAGAGAAATACTAACAGTGCAGTTAAGATGAAGGCCCAGACATGCAGATCACCCAGTTCTGTAGATCTTGCAAGAGCTGCCCTGAGCTCCCTTGTGGCTGAAGTAAAGAGGGAAACTTGACCTAATTTGAGTTTGCTTTTACAGTATGCATAAAAGACAAACCACTTATCCGGTAGAAGCACTGCTTTTCTTTAGAGTGAGATCTGAAAGAAAGTTCTCCTTCGGAGGCTTATGAGAAGAACACCTTATGAGGCAGGCGATGAAGTCCTCAAAATGAAATATCAAAGCAAATTGAGTGAAAACGACTCTCCTTGGGGTCCGAAAAACATCTAAGCACCNTATAGTCCATGGGGTCAAAAACAGTTGGACATGACCAAGCGACTTTCACTTCACTGCTAGAAAAAAACAGGGCTCTGATTTCCCCCACAACAATGGGATACATTTTTTAGTGGTACACAAAACTTCTAAGAAACCAAATGAATCAAAACAAAAAAATGCCTCTTGAAAGATTCTTTGCAAAAGCTTAATGGCAAATCTAAAAAGACATGTGCATTGACTGACTTCACTCTGACTGCTCTTTCCCTTTCCCTTCCCTTAAATATTCAGAAGTATATTATCCCCTTAACTCAATTGTCTTTCATACTGAAGATGAGCCAGAGGTTAAACAAATGCCTTTTAAAGTGAAGTCTTTCAATGAGAGTGGAAAATCAGAGGTAAGCATCTTTTCTCCATGGTCAAAGGCTGAACTTAGGTCCTTCATCAAAGATTTTTCAAACCCTAAAGAGAATCCTCAAAGATTTTATGAGGAATTTAGAATTCTAATTGGAGTTTATGATCCGGGACTCCTGGATCTCTCCCAATGTATTCATGTGGCATTAAGATCTGGTGATGCCTGAAAATAGAGGGCTGAAGCCAAATGGGTAGGTCCCAAGAGTGACATTAAAGACCCACATAATAACCGCTCCACCAAGGACGACCCAAAATTCACTAGAAGGATAATCCAACACCTACTTGACTGACTGGTCTATCATTTAATCTTGCAAACAAAAAAAGAATGAACCAGTCTTAGACTGTAACAGGAAACCTTTTTTTGTGTGTGAAATATTCTAAGCTTTTTATTAAATGCAGGCATAGCAAATGCCCTGATGTCCTTATTCATGAGTGGGCTCCTGTCCAAAATACACTAGGGAGCCTTATAAAGAGACACGAGCTGGACTGGGAAGCCATCCTTCTTTCTGAACGAATAATCCTAGCTGAGCATGTTGAAAAAACTCTGGAGCAAGGTAAATTTCAAAAAGCCGATAAACATAAATGATCCTGCAGTTATAACAGCTGCAAGGGCTGAGAGACCTTCGCGTATACTTTTCAAGCCAGGACCTAGAGGTCTTCCATTCAGAAAACTTGTAGCCCGAGATGTCTGCCTTCACTGTAAACAACCAGAGCCCTGGGAAAGGGAATTTCTCCCACTGAACTCATCCTTTAATAGACCTCCACCTACTAATCCAGACTGGTTTTCCCTGGGGGGAGGTCTTAAAAATTTTGATTACTGAAATAAAAGTAACATTGATTGGACTCTGAGGGATCCTCATCATGATATCTCTAAAATAGCAAAGGGAAATTAAGATTAAAAAAAAATGGGGAATCCTATACAATATTGTGGATATTGGAGCCACTTTATCTATGTTAAACCCCATTTTCATAAAATGGCAGATCTCTCAGAGTTCGGAGAGTGGGGGTTTTCTGTAGTGGGAGTTTCTAGTGAAATTTGGTGTACTCATGTTTAAACCAGTTAGGATGACACAAGGGCCATTTTTGGGAAAGCCATACTTTCCCTCTGTGTGGTACTGCACCAATAAACCTGTGAGGATGAGATTTGCTTTCTAAATTTCATATAAAATTTAGCTCAGAGGGAAAATGGTCGTAGAATTTCCTGACCTTCCTGGACCTGAGCTGCTCTGCTCTCTGCAAGCAGGAATTGATGAAACTGAGGCTGTAATGCATGAAAGCTCAATCTTTCCCAGGTTCCTGAATGCCTATGGATTTCTTCCTCAACAGATATAGGCAGAATTAAGAGTGCTGAATGCAAAAGCATTCAAATAAATCATTTCACACCCTAGGCTAAATGGCCTCAGCATCCACTAAAACCAGAGGCTGCACTAGAAGTTACCAGCTCAACTATCCAGAGGCTACCAAGTGCAGAAGACTTAACTAAACAAGGACTTAAAATCCCATGCACTAGTCCCTCTAACACTCTGATCTCACCCATGATCAAACCAAATGGATAAGGTTGTCGATTTGTTCATGATCTAAGGGTGATTAAGAATTCTTCTCAATATTGTACAGTTATAATTTTTGATAATTAAAACAAGAAAAAAAAGGAAAAAAGCCAATAAGTGGAGCAATGTTAAATAAAATGTAAAAAAGTTACACCCAGAATATTAGAAATTATTATTGTAACTAATATATTTACAAATTATGTTATATTAGCCTGGTCATTGTTGGGAAACAAAAGTCCTAACAGACCTAGAAACAAAAAAGAGAAAATTGTGATACTAGGACTTTCCCAGCATTGCTGTTAAGACTGCTTTTCCACTGCAGGGGGCAGAAGTTCGATCCTTGATTGAGGAACAAAGATTCTACATGCCGTGCGGTGGGGCAAAAAAAAAAAAAAAAAAAAAGTAAAAAGAAAAAGAATATTGTGATAATAAGTTTATGTAGGTCCATATCCCAGTATTTGGTGACTGGATGCATCTACAGACTCAAAATGACTCACAACAGTGGATCTTTGCTTTCTATAGCATTCCAGTTGACAAGGAGAATCAGTATTTATTTGCTTTCACTTGGAAAATCCAACAATATACCTGGACTCCAATGTCACAAGGGTTCACTGAAGCCCAATCCTATTTCCACAGATTTTTTACATCAAGATTTGGGAAACTTATAGTTCCCTAAGGACTCTATATTCATTCAATATGTAGGTGATTTGTTTCTATGTTCCCCTACAGGGTGGGACTCAGAAGTAGATGTGATTTATTTATTGTAACTATTAGACTTGTAAAGGCCATAAGGCGTCCAAGGAAACACTCTGATTTTCAAAAAAGATGGTCCACCTCCTAGGACATGATTTGACTGAAGGAGGCATTTCTGTCTCGCCTGAATGAAGGAAGACAATCCAAAAATTACCCCAATCTACAGCTAGATAACAATTAAAAAGTTACCTTGGACTTGCAGATCCTTGTAGATCCTGAGTTCCAAAATTTTCTCTGATTGTTACTCCCCAGAATAAACTTACAAGGAACTCAATTCCAGAACCCTTACCACGGGAAGATAATCCTGAGCAAGCCTTCAGCCAAATGAAATGAGCCTTGCAGCAAACTCTAGCCTTAGGGCTCCCTGGGGCTTCCCAGGTGACTCAATTGGTAAAAGAATCTGCCTGCTGATACAGGAGCTGCAGGAGACACGGGTTCGATCCCTGGGTCGGGAAGATTCCCCCTCCCCCTCCCCGAGAAGGAAATGACAATCCACTCCAGTATTCTTGCCTGGGCAATCCCATGGACAGAGGAATCTGGCAAGCTACAGTCCATAGGGTGGCAAAGAGTCAGACACAACTGAGTGAGCACAGAGCAGAGCATAGTGGGTTCCCTAAAGACACTCAGCCTTTCACCTTATCTGTCCACAAGCATGATAACCAGGCTCCAGGAATTCCAACGCAAGAGTGTGGAGGGAAACAGACCTATTGCTTAGAATAACTCACAGTTAGACCCAGTAGCCAGAGCACTTCCAAACTGAAGCAGTAGCTGCAGCAGCTAAATTGGTGGAAGCCTCAGCTGAATTGGTTATTAGGATATGACTCATACTTACAAGCACCTCACACTGTTGAGTCTATTAAATTCTGATCAGACCCAACATTTTTCAGCAAACAGACTAACATAGAAGATCCATCTTTCACCAACTAACCGTCATTGTAAGCACTGTAACTCGCTCAGCCCTGCTGCCCTTGTCTGACGATGATACAGATCACGGTATCTGTATAGATGTGGTGTCATGGTTATTGACCCCCAGCATTGACTTATTGGAGACACTACTAGAAAACCTAGATTTAATAGTCGATGCTAAGAATGCAGAAGGGAAATATCAACAGGGTTTGTTGTAACAGCTCAATATGAACTATTAGGAAGGGCACTCCTTCTCCAATTTAAGTCTGCACAACCAGCACAACTATTCAATATACGCCCTCAACTTGGGCTTGTTAGCTGTCCAAAGGAAAATCAGGAAACGTTTAGAATACTGATAGCAGATCTGCCATTGGGGTGGTCCATGACTTTGATACGCTGTGGAAAGACAGAAGACTCCACACTTCTAACAGAACCCGAATCAAAAATGGGCTCCAAGGAAATGAACAGCCCTCTGCCATTCTGTTGCCCAACTGAATTGCAGTGATTAAAACTGAAGCTCATACTAGAAAAACAAAACCTGAATATCAGGGGAACGCTCTAGGAGACTTCCATGCTAAATCAGCCAGTGCTTAAATTGTTCCAATATGCAACCTGAATGAACTCCATAAGATTGATTCTAATCAAATTATTTATGATCATTTATCTAAAAGACAGAAGCAGGCACCCTTGCTGGAACAATAATATTGAGACCAATGAGGTTGCAAATTTAATATTAAATGAAGACACTGAGGGCCCAGGCAACCATCTGGTTCTTCCTGAGTCCTTAAAATGTGATAACTAAAAAGCTCTATATTCTGCAGTGTGTCATGGCATGGATAAAATGACTCAAATTATGAAGAAGTATTGGTGGGATGACTGCATCAAGGTTGCAAAATTGGTTTATGACCAACATCTTATTTGTCAAACCCATAACCCTGGAAAGACTATTAAGGTATTAGATGGAGCGTTCTCACCACCTACTGGGTGATTTGAACACTTACAAAGAGATTTCATTCAATTTCCTCTGCAATGGGTAACCAATTTGTTCTTGTAATTGTTTGTGTGTTCTCAAGATGGATTGAAGCCTTCCCGTGCAGAAAGGCTGACGCCACAGCCATGGCTAGGAAACTTTAAGAAAATATATTTCCTTCATGGGACATCCCCAGTGAAATCTCTAAGTGATCAGGGAACTCATTTCACTGGACAAATAATTAAGCAATTAAATAAGGTGCTGCTGACATAATGGCACTACCGTAGTCTTTACCATCCTTAGTCATTTGCTAAAGTCAGATGGACAAATGGTAACCTAAACTAAAGCTACCTAAATTAACAGAATCAACTGGATTGCCAAAATCAAAATTTCTGCCACTGATTTTGATGACAGATCAACACTTACAGGAAAACATAAATTAACACCTTATGAAATAGGAATAGGAAGACCCATGCCTTTGATGATAGAGCTACATGTGTCTCCTGTACTCATAAAATCTGATATGACTCAATAATGTAAAGCTTTCTTGAATTATGCCAAAGTGTATTTCCACCACATAGAGTAAGCTTTCTGTGCCCCTTCTGCAGATGGTTTCCGCAACTTAGATCCTGGAGAGTGAGTCTTTTGGAAATGACACCTAAGAAAGGCCTCACCTGGACTTCTCTGGTGGTGCAGTGTTGGGAGTCTGTCTTGTAAAGCAGAAGATGCCAGTTTGATCCCTGGTCTGGGAGGATTCTACGTGCCAGAGGGCAACCAAGCGCATGCGCTACTGCTTCTGAGCCCATCGGCCACAGCTACTTACGCTGGCACATCCAGAGCCGGTGCTCTGCAACCGAAGTCACTGCAGTGAGAAGTTCACGTACGGCAACTAGAGAGTATTGCACTCTGCATCTAGAGTAAGCACATGTGCAGTAACAAAGATTCAGTGCAGCCAAAAATAGATAAATACTAAAAAAAAGGAAAACCACCTGTGACCCTCGTTCCAGATTCTCCTCACTACCCTGGAGGCAGCAAAACTTTAAGGACTTGACCTTTGGGTCTATGCCTCCCAGTTGAAAGGGCTTCCCTAAACTCTTGCAATTGCTCACATGCTGGAGACCTAAAGTTAAGATTGACCAGGGTGATTCTGCCCCAGAAGCAGGCAATCTCTTGAGGTGAACAGGTTTTTTAAGCTGATGGATCAAGATCATCTGTCATAAGAAATCTTTGCCTCTTTTGCCTATTTGCAAACTGCTTTTTCTCTCTATGCACAGGCAGGCAACAATAATTGTATATTATGAGGATTTGCCAATAATTAGGATTTCCCAAACAATAGCCACTGCAGGAAAATTAACAAATGGCTGACTATGTCATGCTAAACCAAAATCAGTACAGGAAGGGAGAGAACCCTTAGTTCACCTTGTAAGTAATTTCACTGCAATACCAAATGCCACAGTATGCCTAAATTATTCCACAGTTTCTTTCTATAAAGTTGAAATACTATTAATCCTGACACCCCCATTCCTTGCCTCAACTNATTTCACTGCAATATCAAATGCCACAGTATGCCTAAATTATTCCACAGTTTCTTTTGATAAAGTTGAAATACTATTAATCCTGACACCCCCATTCCTTGCCTCAACTTAACCGATCCCTGGGGGTAGGAAAACAAGATCCACTAAATATAAATACAAAAGGCACTGCAGAGCAGGCAGTGAAAATCAGATTATTTGTAGGCTTGTTGTCCGACCCAAAGATGTAGGTGGCTTTTCAGTATGTGGTTTTTCAGCATTTGAGTTTGGATCAAATGATGCTAAGACTTCTATATCAAAGAATGGGTCCGTGAATGTAATACATACAAAGGAGACTTGTGTACATCTCCTGGCCACTCCTTTACATGTGGAGGGTTTGACAATGGTTCCTATGCTTGGACAGCTCATTGTCTTGACAGCTGGGGGACGAAAGGACAGGGTGCTCTTGCTGTATTTATGGTCCCATTGTCTCCTCATGCTGTCTCAGAAACTCAACATTGGTCCATTCCTTTGAGGGTATGCATACATGTATGCTTAGTCACTTCAGTTATGTTTGACTCTTTGTGACCCTGAAGATTGTAGCCCATCAGGCTCCTCAGTCCATGGGATTCTCCAGGCAAGAATACTGGAGTGGGTTACCATGCCCTCCTCCAAGGGATCTTCCTGACCCTGGGATTGAACCCACATCTCCTGCGTGTCCTGCATTGCAGTGGACCCTTTACTGCTGAGCCACCAGGGAAGCCTTTTGAATGTATACTATCAGTTGAAAAGAAGTTTAGCAGCAGANAGGGATCTTCCTGACCCTGGGATTGAACCCACATCTCCTGCGTGTCCTGCATTGCAGTGGACCCTTTACTGCTGAGCCACCAGGGAAGCCTTTTGAATGTATACTATCAGTTGAAAAGAAGTTTAGCAGCAGATGATAACCCCTCTGGATGGGCATCATTTGAACGATTCCTTCTTCCTTGGCTTGGCATTAGAACAGATGAACATGTGACTGGAAATTTATTCTTAACTCTAGCAACCATTGCTGAGTCTACTGCTGAGGCCATGGCTGCATACAGAAGTCCCTAGGTTCTCTTGCTAAGATAGTTGTAGATCATGCAATTGCTTTAGATTTCTTGTTGGCTGATCAAGGAAGAGTCTGTGCCNAGGAGTCTTGCAGAATTATCAGTTACAGACTTTATTTTCTTGGACTCCAAAATCACTGCAGATGGTGACTACAGGCATGAAACTAAACGACACTTGCTCCTTGGAAGAAAAACTATGACCAACCTAGAGAGCATATTAAAAAGCAGAGATGTTACTTTGCTAACAAAGGTCCATCTAGTCAAAGCTATGGTTTATCCAGTAGTCATCCATGGATGTGAGAGTTGGACCATAAAGAAAGCTGAGCGCTGAGAAATTGATGCTTTTCAACTGTGGTGCTGGAGAAGACTCTTGAGAGTCCCTTGGACTGCAAGGAAATCAAACTAATCAATCCTAAAGGAAATCAACCCTGAATATTCTTTGGAAGGACTGATGCTGAAGCTGAAGCTCCAATACTTTGGCCACCTGATGCGAAGAATTGGCTGATTGGAAAAGACCCTGAGGCTGGGAAAGATTGAGGGCAAGGGGAGTAGGGGACGACAGGGGATGAGATGGTTGGATGGCATCGCCGACTCGATGGATGTGAGTTTGAGCAGGCTCCAGGAGCTGGTACTGGACAGGGAGGCCTGCACTCGATAGGGCTGTAAAGAGTCAAACGCAAATGAGTGACAGAACTGAATTAGCTGTCATCACCCCGTTTCTTTTGGAGATCTCCTGTAGCTTGGAGATTGGAGAGTACAGAATACCTGGGGTCTGGCTCATTGATCTGATGCTTTCTGTCAAGACATTTAGGGCCAGACTTCCCTGGTGGTCCATGGCTAAAACTTCGAGCTCCCAATGCAGGAGGCCCAGGTTTGATCCCTGACCAGGGAACTGGATTCCACATGCTGTGACTAAGACCCAGCACAGTGAAATAAATAAATAAATACTGAAAAAAGAAGATGTTTAGGGTCTTGTCACTGGGTAAGGTCTTGAAGGCTTAGATCAACTGAGAAGGAACAGGCAGTGGCAGATTTCCATGAAGTAGACACACTGCATATTTTTGGCCAGAAAATTCCTTGTTTATCAAAATCAGGCTTCAGAAACATGAAGTCTCGTAAGGACCAGAGAGGTAACCTGCCAGATAGGACTGGGGGAGGGGTTGCATTTTTGCTGATCCTTNACAAGATAGTCATTGAAAGCCTCGCTTGGGAGAATTCAAGTCAGGAGAGGGTGTGGTCTTGGGAAGCTCTCTTTGACAGTGGCCTTTAGAAGGGATAGGGCTTCCCTGGTGGCACAGACGGTAAAGTGTCTGCCTGCAATGTGGGAGACCTAAGTTCGATCCCTGGGTTGGGAAGATCCCCTGGCGAAGGAAATGGCAACCCACTCCAGTACTCTTGCGTGGAAAATCCCATGGACGGAGGAGCCTGGTAGGCTACAGTCCATAGGGTCGCAAAGAGTCAGACATGACTAAGCAGCTTCACTTTCACTTTAGAAGGGACTGGGGGGAGGAGATGGAAGGACAAGCAGTTGGGAGGCTGCTGGAGTAGCCCAGGAAGATCTGAACTGGGTGGGGTCAGGTGAAGGGATATGAGAAAAACATGAAAGAATGTGTCAGTAGGATCTGAGACATGATGATTTGGTTTGGGAAGAGAGGAAGAAACACATGAGGAAGCCTGTGTTTCTAGCAGATCTATTATCAGAAATAGCCTATGAGTATCCACTGAACCAGTGTGTGTTTGGTCATTTTTAAAGAGGCTCCATTTGGCTTTAGCAGCATTGTGGGAAGCGGCAGAGAGCTTCTACTCAAGGGTGTGTCCACAAGGCAGTGGGAGAGACAGAGAGCGTGAGAGTTGAGGAAAGGGCTCCTGTGGAGGTGGACATTTGTAGGTGCTGGTGGGGAACAGGGAGAAAGCACAGGTAGGAAAGAGCAGAGAGAAACAAAAGACCCTGGAGCAGGTGCTGTGCGGAAGTCAAGAAGAGGAGGGGAAGCCAGAGAAGGAGCTGCAGGCGAGGACGTGAGGGTCTGAGAAACTAGAACAGCAGAGATTCAAATAGGAGGGGATGGCCTGACGTGGCAGATCCCGAGTCTTCCTTGGCAAGGTAAAGAATCCGAGTACTTTTCCTGGGTCTTTGTCATTTCTGAGTCCAGCTCTGGCCCCGTGATAATTAAGTGCCCTCTCTCTCTCTCCAGTTTTCTCCCCTGGGGTGCTTATTTTTACTTTTGGAGTTAAGTCTGACTCCACAGGATACATTTCCAATACATTTTTGACCTGAGTTAATTCTGATTTTCATCTGCCTGTCACAATGAGTGAGCTCCCCAATTCTCCTGATTTAAATATTCCTCAGTTTTCAGATTTTTTTTTTTTAAACAAAGTCAGAACATCTTAGGTGGCTTGCTAGTCAAGCAGTGCTGTTACATTTGGTTGCCTTGTAAGATTTCTCTTTTTGGGGCTTCTTGTTAAACATTTTCCCTGAGAGATGCTGGTGAACATTTTTCAGGATACCTGTGGCCTTTTTGCTTCTTTCTATTCTTAGCTCATTCTTGTATTTTCCTTGTTCCTTTCCCGAAACCCTATCTTATTACGGATTTCTTTTCTGTTAGATTGTTGGAGTTAATTTTGTGTTATAATGATAACCACAGCTAACATTTGTACAGAGTCTTATAATTTACAAAGCATGTCACATCCATTTTTAAATTTTATCTTTACAACAATTCTGTAAAGCAGTGTAGGTATAATTGTCCTTACTTTACAAAGCAAACCTCAGCTGGTAATAAACAGAAGGAGTCAGGGTGACTTAAGATCTTTAGCTGCTTTCTTTTTTATATAATAATACCCCAAAGCAGAGAAAACAAACCCAATACATGACCATTTGAGGAAATTTGGAAAGTCTAGGAAAGAACAAAGAAGAAAACACATGTTACTGGGCACCCGGTCTAAGAACGACTATTGGCAGCACTTGCAGTATTTCTTTGCAGTCATAGTTCTGTGAATTGGAAAAGATTATATAATTAGAAACTACATCTTGATGTTGGATTCTGATTTTTTAAGTGTAACAGCTTGTGAGCATTTTCCCATGCCAATCAACTATTTCAAAATCTATTCTGGCCTATGGCTGTACTATAATTTATGCAACAATTCCCCTCTTCCAGGACCTTCAAGCTGTTTCCCTTTTCGGTGCATACAAAAACACGTTAGATGGACAACTTTCTACCATAAACACCTGTCTGAGGCTGTGTTCTAAGCAGAAGGGTGGAATGGCTGGGTTCAAGAGCATACTGTTCAATTATATCCCACAGATGTACCAGCTTTTATTCGAACAAGAAGGATGCGTGTGTGTCTCTCTTACCACACCCTTGCTAGCGCTGAATATTATATTTTAAATTCCTTGTTAATATTATGGATGAAAACCAAAATCTCATGGCTTTGTTTTACATTTCTGTGATTGCTTATGAGACAGGACTTTGATGCCTGGAAGAAGTAAAACTCCTCCCGGTTCTTAACTCTTAGCTGTGCTGAGTCCTCATGGATGTAGTGACAAAGAACATCCAATAAGCCTCCCTCTGCCAAAACATCTCAAGTGCAGTTGACAGGAGCAGGGAAGATTCTCGGCGGGATGACTGGGTGAGGCAGAAGCGGGTGATGGAGTTGGAGCCAATACGTGTCTCTCATGATTCTTTTCCTTAGGAAGACATGGGGAATGTGAGCAGGCCAGTTCATTATAATTATATTTACAGCATTGATTTCCATTGCTTTGATGAGGAAAACTTCCAACAGGAGATGCAAATTGCCTCAGAACCTATAAATCCTGCTAGCATAGCCCTGGCATTCTTAGACCAGACCAACCAGTGTGGTGCTTTCTTCTCCTGTGAGTAGCTATCTCTGAATTTTGAAGTGGCGTGAGAGAAGGGTCCAGGGCTGTGGAATGGGATGATCCAGCCCTGTGGTCTTGGACTTGGGAATCTTCACTGGTGAGGTCTCAGTTTCCCAATCTATGGTCGCAAAAGGCAGCTGTGAATCAGATGGCTGGCTCTTCCACTAACCTTGAACAAGAAACTTAAGCTCTGGAACCTCAGTTTCCTCATCTGTGAAATGGGGATAAAAGTAGTACTTACCTCCTAGAATTACTGTGAAGAGTTAATTACTATAAATGAGTTACTCTAGGTAAGGCACTTAGGACAGAGACTGTTTCACGCTAAGTGCTATGGAAATGTTAACTCTAAAAATGTTTGCTTGCCAGACTGGAAGCTTTTGAAGGGCAGGGATCTTGATTACTTGGTATAACATCATGCCTGTAACAGTGTGCCTGGTCTGCAATAGAGCCTTCACATATATTAATCAAGTAAATGTTGAGTGACTGAGAGTGCTTTACAAACTGATAAGTGCAACTCAGGAGTCTTGCAGAATTATCAGTTACAGACTTTATTTTCTTGGACTCCAAAATCACTGCAGATGGTGACTACAGGCATGAAACTAAACGACACTTGCTCCTTGGAAGAAAAACTATGACCAACCTAGAGAGCATATTAAAAAGCAGAGATGTTACTTTGCTAACAAAGGTCCATCTGGTCAAAGCTATGGTTTATCCAGTAGTCATCCATGGATGTGAGAGTTGGACCATAAAGAAAGCTGAGTGCTGAGAAATTGATGGTTTTCAACTGTGGTGCTGGAGAAGACTCTTGAGAGTCCCTTGGACTGCAAGGAAATCAAACTAATCAATCCTAAAGGAAATCAACCCTGAATATTCATTGGAAGGACTGATGCTGAAGCTGAAGCTCCAATACTTTGGCCACCTGATGCGAAGAATTGGCTGATTGGAAAAGACCCTGAGGCTGGGAAAGATTGAGGGCAAGGGGAGTAGGGGACGACAGGGGATGAGATGGTTGGATGGCATCGCCGACTCGATGGATGTGAGTTTGAGCAGGCTCCAGGAGCTGGTACTGGACAGGGAGGCCTGCACTCGATAGGGCTGTAAAGAGTCAAACGCAACTGAGTGACAGAATTGAATTAGCTGTCATCACCCCGTTTCTTTTGGAGATCTCCTGTAGCTTGGAGATTGGAGAGTACAGAATACCTGGTGTCTGGCTTTCTGACAGAAAGCATTGATCTGATGCTTTCTGTCAAGACATTTAGGGCCAGACTTCCCTGGTGGTCCATGGCTAAAACTTCGAGCTCCCAATGCAGGAGGCCCAGGTTTGATCCCTGACCAGGGAACTGGATTCCACATGCTGCAACTAACGATTCCACATGCTGTGACTAAGACCCAGCACAGTGAAATAAATAAATAAATACTGAAAAAAGAAGATGTTTAGGGTCTTGTCACTGGGTAAGGTCTTGAAGGCTTAGATCAACTGAGAAGGAACAGGCAGTGGCAGATTTCCATGAAGTAGACACACTGCATATTTTTGGCCAGAAAATTCCTTGTTTATCAAAATCAGGCTTCAGAAACACGAAGTCTCGTAAGGACCAGAGAGGTAACCTGCCAGATAGGACTGGGGGAGGGGTTGCATTTTTGCTGATCCTTATTTAGGCTGCATTAAAAAAAATTATTTATTTGACTGCACTGGGTCTTAGTTGCAGCACGCATGATCTTTAGCTGTGGCATGTGAACTTCTTAGTTGCAGCGTGTGGGATCTAGTTCCCTGACCAGGGATCAAACCTGGGTCTCAGAATGGCGAGTATGGAGTCTTAGTCACTGGACCACCAGGGAAGTCCCTTTAGGCTGGCTTGTTTTGAAACACACATGGCATATTATTCTTCTTTTCTACCAGGAATTGTACTTGCTGGTATGATCTCATACTGGGCAGTCTTGGTGGACCAGGCATGGTGTTCCCGATTCTGATACAAACCTTGATGCAGAAACATGTCTCCTCACTGTTGGAAGAACAACGGAACAGGCACCATGATAAGTGTTGGCTGACTCCTAGCCTGGGGTCGGGACAGTGGAGAGTGTGGCCACCTTGCTGCTCCAACCAATTGATGACAGGGGATGCTACACAAAACCATGGGACTCACGGTTAGTTTCTCCAGAGAAAGCAAACATCTGGACTCTTAAACGGAACCTTGTAATGTTCACACAATAAGCAGGAAACATGTCATAAGTGCCCTGCGGGTCAAACGAAATAATTCTGTGTCCCCATAGCCAGCAGGCTCGAGCTGTTGATTCTGCTACAAGTTAGGGAAATAGTTCAAGTTCAGATAAGACAGGGAAGCAGCAGTCAGCCCCCATTTATAGAGTTGCTCTTCTTTAAGGAGTTCCAGGAGCTTTTACCTGTAGAACCTCACACCTGGCTATGGAGGAAGAATGGCATGGATGAAGGAGATGAGGAGGAGGAATTGGGAGGTGGCTTAAGGTCCAAAGGTATGTAGGCAATGCAGAGCTGAGACTCAACTCAGGTCTTTTGACACCAGGCCAGGAGCCTTTTGCTCAGAGCCTCCTGCAGGAGCTATTTTGGTTAAATACATTTCACCTGCATTTGGGGTAGACAGTTCCCACATATGCTGGCTCTCCCCACTCACACGTCCAGGTCCAGTTCTCTGCGTTGTTCTGGCAACAACCTGGGAGCTTGCTCAGCCTGGGGCAGAGGGGCTGGAGATGAAAGCCCCTGGAGGTGACAGAATGAATGTTTCTGCCTTCTGTTCAGCACCGGGAGGCCTAATTCTCCACAGAGTCTCCTGGTGGGTATGAGCACAGGTACCCGAAGGAAGCAGTAATCCCCTCGTTAGCACCCGTCCCCCCTCCTCCCCTGGCACTCTTGGCTTTCCTCCCCTCCCCTCTTACTTCCCCTCCACCTCACTTGGGTGTCTTGGGCTCCCCCCTCAAAGAAACCCCCAGCACCCATGATCTTGTCTCTGGGTCTGCTTTTAGGGAACCAAGGCAAGAGGGTGTCGTAGAGGCATTTCTGGTACCATAGAAAAAAGCAATAACCCAGAGATTTTCTGGTGGTCCTGACCCACTGGCCATCTGTGGGCACCATTGCCCTTGATTCCTGGTGCCCAGGCTGAGTGGGGGGCGGGGAGCAGCAGCAAGTAGGGAAAAGACCAGGATCCGGGCATCAAGGGTGCTGGGTTGTCTCAGATGTGCTACTAATAGGCTGTGTGTCCTTGGCAAAGTCCCTTTCCCTCCTTGGACCTTAGTCTAGTCACTGGTCCAAAGAGGTGGTTGAGCTGAAGCTTCCTTCTTGCTCTGGGACTCCATAACAGCCTCATGGTTGCTTTTCCTTCAAATTTTTTTAAGAAAAGTTTTAACTGGAGGCTAATTGGTTTACAGTATTGGGTGGATTTCTGCCATGCAACAGTATGAATCAGTCATAAGCACACACATGTCCCCTCCCTTTCCAGCCTGCCTCCCGCTCCTCTAGGTCATCACGGAGCACCAGGCTGAGGTCCCTGGCTAAACCGCAGCTTCCCACTCGCTGTTTCACACATGGCAGTGATCCATGGCAAAGCTGCTCTCTCAGTTCGTCCCACCCTCTCTTTCCCCTGCTTTCCCTTCATTTCTCTCCCCCTCGCTCATTTAATCATCTGTATTTGCCCCTCTCTCTCTCTCTCTCAGTCCACAATGCTGGGCCAGTTTTAAGGGGCTGGCTGGTAAGATACCCAGCTTTAGCTGTCCTTGGAAATGACAGGTGATGCTTAATCCATGCAGCATTCTTTGGGAACCTGGAGAAAACCACTCTCTATGTCTGAGGTATCATTATTGCTAAGAACGATGACATCAATATACCTCATAGACTCGTGAGTGCTTAACTGAGAAAAATGCTTTTGTCACTGTTGGTAAATATAAAGGGCGCCCACTCAATCAGAATGACACCCCCAGACAGCCGCTTTCGCTCCCTTCCCCACACCCTGCCTACTCATTTGCAGTCCTGCCCTTCTTCAAATGACACTGCTTCTTTTTTATTGATGTTTCAGCACTTTGACAAATACATTTTTCCATGAAGAGAAACATAATTAACTTAAGTCATTTATATTAATCACAAGGGGGGAAAATCATGCAAAACAGGGGTAATTTTGTATTGAACAAGGCATGTTATCTAATGAATATAGATGACGCTGATTTATGTGTTTATCCAAAAGCATCAGTGGGAAAAATAAAAAAGCCATCACCAAACCCCACCCCACGCCCCCAAAAAAGCTGAAAAAAAAAAAAAAAGTCCTGCAACGATGCTTCCTAGTTTGGTGGCAACCTGCCCACAGATTGAAAAATAAAATGACTTTTCAAGTTTTTACACAGCTTGAACAGCAAGAGAAATTCTCACCCAGCGTGGGTGTCCCCTGCATGAATCCCAGGGAAGCTGTAACTACTAGTTTCTGCAAACATTATGTTGATGGGGCCGGGTCTGCATAGATGGGATGGTGGGGACTGTTTTCCACGGAAGCTTAGGGAGTGGTCCTGAGGTTGGTCAGTGCAGGGTGTGTTTGGCAGGGACCTGGCCACATAGCTCCTGTTGCCCAGCTATGTCAACCAACAGAGGTGGCTCACTGGATGGCAACGTTGCAATGGGAACAATTCCCCACTGTGAATAAGAGTGTAACGCCTACCACTTGTGTAAAGCAGTTGTCTGGGGTTCAGCAGATTCCAAGTAGAATGTTGTGTGGGAGGAGATAAGGAAGCATCACAGGTGTGTCACTAAATCACAGAATGTTCCAGCCGGAAGTCCATACCCAGCATGAGACCTACCCCCTTCATTTTCCCATCGAGGCAATTGAAAATCAGGGAATAACAATATTTGGCATTTACTGAGCCCTCGCTATATATCAGGATTTGTTCTAAGCGTTTTAATCCTAGCAATTATTTTAATGAGATAGGTGCTATCATTGTCCCCATTTTACAGATGAGAAACTAAGGCTCAGAGAAAGGAAGGCACCGCAACAAGTGACAGGCTGGACTAGACCTCACTGTGGTCTCTCTAAATCTGACCCAGAAGGAGAGGGACATTGGTTGTCCGTGTATATGAAATGCCCACAAGGAGCTTTTAGTGCAAGATTTTGGAAACTTTTTTAGAGCTCTCTTCGTCTCTCTTCTTTTTGTTTTATGTGGTCTGTTCCCTTTTGCTGTCGCTAGCCATAAAAATCCCTACAAAATCTCAGAGGACTGTGAGCTTGCCTCAGGGACGCAGAGGTGACAGCTTAATGAGCCCGGAGATGGTATTCCAGGAGGAATCTGACTTGGAGTCACAGGGTGGAGACAGTGAATGCGTGGAGGCAGAGGAACCAGGGGTGGGGTTCCCGGAAGAAGACAGGGGCCAGGCTAGAAGCTGTTTGGGGTCCCACAAGCCCCTGCAGCAGCAGCAGTTACTGGTTTTGCAAGTGGGAACGTAAGACAGGATGGCAGTTCCTGACCCCTCAGTGGGTTAGTGGTGGGCCTGGCAGGGAAGCTGTTTCTACTTCCTGTTGTCTGTCTTGGGCCTGCAGTGGGTCCCCCTCCACCTCAGAACTTCAAATAGAAGCCCTGAGTGTCAGAGGACTCTGGAGCCAGACTGTCTGGATTGCCTGCTTCTGCCATTTGCTGTGTGACCTTGGAGGAGTCCCCTAACCTATCTGACCCTAGAGTCCTTTCCCTGCACTGAGCTCAGTTCAGTTCAGTTCAGTCGCTCAGTCGTGTCCCACTCTGCAGCACACTAGGCCTCTCTGTCCATCACTGAGGTGGCTAAGTACAAATGCTCAGATTTAGGACAGTGCAATATATATGAGGGGCTTCTGAGGAGCCTTGTGGGCTACAGTCCATGGGGTTGCAAAGAGTTGGACACGACTGAGAGACTTCACTTCACTTCACTTCCCTGATGGTTCAGACAGAAAAGAATCTGCCTGCAGTGCAGGAGATGCGGGTTCAATCCCTGGGTTGGGAAGATCCCCTGGAGAAGGGAATGGCAACCCACTTCAGTATTCTTGCCTGGAGAATCCCATGGACAGAGGAGCCTGGTGGGCTACAGTCCATGGGGTCGCAAAATGTTGGACACACCTGAGTGACTTTCACACACACACACACACACACACCACATACATGAGTGTTGGCCATTATTATGATTATAATGAAAAGGACCCAGATCTCATGAGCATCCATCTCCTTATCTGTGACCTCACGCAAGTGCTAAGTGCGCAGCAGGTTCCTCAGGCCTGGCTTGGATGGGGAGAAGCAGGGAGAGAGGAAGGGTTTCTGGCAGGGAGCAGGGAGGGGAGGCAGGCTCTGAACCTCCTCGCCCACTGACCAGGCTGCAGTTTGTCTCTTGCCTAGTCCACGGCTCCCTGCACAGGCCGGCTGAGCGGGCACCAGGACCACATCCATCCTCTGCTGCCTGCACGGCGGTGCCAGAGAACACATCTGTCACTGTCTCTGGTGGCATGGATCACTGGCGTGTCATCTTTGACAAATGTCTGTGCCAGCAAGCTCTGAGCGGCTGTGGGTACTTACAGATGCTGAAAACTCACAGACACATACAGGCAGCTCCACACGCCAGAGGACACAAATGAGGACCAGGGCTGGGATTGCAGGGGAGGGACAAAGAGGAGTCTCCATCGGAAGACCTGGGCTCTGCCTCACCTTTCACGAAACTCTGAGCAAACAGCTTCCTCTCCCTGTGCCTGGGTTCCACCCCACTCCCACAGAGTGGGGATAAAGGGCCCTGTCCTGCCCTCAGTGGTGTTGTAAGACTCAGTCATAATTTTCAGCACACTGTTAGTGAGGATAGCAACTAACCCTTATCAAGCACCTGCTCTGGGTTGGCATTTGTGCATGCCTATACTAGCTCGGGCTTCTCTGGTGGCTCAGCGCTAAAGAATCCACCAAAAATACAGGAGATGTGGGTTTGATTCCTGGATTGGGAAGATTCCCTGGAGACGGGAATGGCAACCCACTCCAGTATACTTGCCTGGACAGTCCTATGGACAGAGGAGCCTGGTGGGCTACAGTCCATAGAGTTGCAAAGAGTTGGACATGGCCTAGCGACTAAACAACAATTATCAGCTCACCAAATTCCCCAAGCAAGTGTATTTCACAGATGAGGAAAGGGAGATTCAGAAAAGCAACTTCATCTGGGCCCACATGGGAAGTGGCAGTGCCAGCTCTAGGCTGGGAGCCGGTCACCTTGATCCATGAAGGGCCATGTGGTCGCCACTGCGTTTACTGATCTCTGCCATTGTTGTTTGAAAGTCAGACAATAAATAAATGATGTGGCTGTGTGCCAATACAACTTTATTCATGGTAGGAGTGAGTCAGCTGGATTTGTTTTGGTGGCTCAAAAGTCCACATTTTGCCAACCTCATGCGGAAGGGCTGCTTATACTTCAGAGAGGCAGTACCAGATATAGCTGAGAACATGGACTTGAGACCCAGACAGCCTGTGTTCCAACCCCAGCTGAGTCACTCAGTGGTTGTGGGACCCTGGGTGAGTGACTTCCTAGCTCCATGACTCAGTTTCTCCGTCCATAAAATGGGAATAATAATATTGTCCACCCTATAGGGTTGTTATGAGAATTCACTTATTAAGCATGTAGAGCTCTTAGAGCAATACTGGGCATATCATAAGCACTGAGTAATCATTACTTATCCTCACAAGTCAGGGAACGTCATCTTCACAGTCAGAGTTTGAGGCCCATTCCCACGGTGAGTTGTGTGAGAGTTCCTGGCTCCGTTCTGGTTCCAGCTCTCTTCTTTATTCCCTCCACCAATCCAAATCCTCAGTGAGAGAAGAGCCTACTCTTCATTTCTTCAGCTCTTAGCTCCCAGGATGCCAGACAAAAGGAGCTTAGGGACTAGCCTGCTTCTTACCATTATAAGGACATCATGGCCCAGAGAGGGGAAGCAACTTGCTCAAGGTCACACAGCCCTTGGTGTTAGATTCCCTTCTCATATCTTACCATCAATGCATGTTTCCAAAGTCTTTAACTTTCTCTTCAGAGAAAGAGAACAGAGAATAGAGACCTGTTCTCCTGGCTTGGTGAAATGCAAGACGTTTTCCTGCAGGCCTGATTATCCAGGAGGGGATGGCTCTCTATTGCTTAGGTCTGGCAAACACAGGTGTGAAGAGCAGAGACTGAGGCCAGCCTCTTCCTGTCCAGGTACACAGTTTGGAGACCCTTCTGTCCATCCAGGGCCTGAGCCCAGCTCATCCCCAGCCCAGGCCTCTGTCTGCTTGCTAGCTGCTCTATCTTCTGGTCTGTTGAGCCCTCCTTGGGGGAATGACTAGGGCTAACATTTTCTGGAAAAAGCTGAGAGTAGACATGATATAGAATGTATAAACACATCACCCTTGAGTCAGGGAGCACTTGAGTTCTCTAGTGGTTAGTACCTATGTTTGTGTATATTGAGAGTAAAAAATAGTTTAGACATGAGTACTGGCCACTACTAGCTTGTCCCTTGGTCCTAGTGTTCCTGTTGAAATAAACAACTTTACAAAATATCAGCATTAGACAAGGCCTCTCTGTGTCGATGATAAACACAAGTATGGTTACAAAAAGGATGTATGGACATCCTTTTCTTTCAGTGGACAGAAGTGACTCTTCTTCTTTTTTTTTTTTTTTTTTTTACCACAAACAGCTCTGGCCTTTCTTCATTCCTGTTGTCTCTTAGATAAAAATGATCAAGACACACAACCAGCAAAATGCTCCTGCTTCATGGTAGCATTCAATTGAGAACAACCCTTGGTTCCTAAGCCTTCTCTAAAATCATGCAAAACAAGTCCAAACCCTACACCAACCTCTTACTGGGGCTGCTCCATGGTTTCCCATGGCCCATGCTCTCCTTGATGATAGCAATTTCATAAACTGAATTTTGTTTGACTCTGTGGGTGTACCTGGTGATCTCTAGACATCAGGCTTTACTAACATATGAGCAAATTGGAGAAAGAAGTGTCAAATCACGAGATGTAAAGTGGGAGAAGCATGAGAAAGACTGTCCCTACGTCCTACAGAACCTCAGATGCTTTAAATGAGCGACATTACTCTTTAAGGTGGACCTTGGCGTGAGCACTATTTAATTTTCTCCTTTTAATAACCCTGGTGGGATATGAACATTCCATTCATAGGCAAAACTCCTGAGGCTCAACAAGTTCTAGGAACTTGCCTGCAGTTCTTCAGCTGGTAAGTGGTGGGTCAAGGAGCCATGAGTCCTCTGATATCAAGCCCAGTGTTGATGATGTGATACCAGGTTGAAGTGCAATGTACAAAGCAAGAAGACACCATGGATCTTTTCGTTTTTACTGTCAACAGCAATAATGACCTTAAGATGGGTGGTCTCCTCTAGACCACATCAACCACACGGTCAAAGTCAATGAAGGGGTTTTGGTGGCCACGGTCTCTCCATCTTCAGAGCAGACATCAGCTCCCAAAGCCAGGCTTCCAACCCATCTGGTCTGAAGGATGCAATTGTTGCTTCAAGCACTGCACTGGGAGTTGCTGAGCAAGGAGGGATCCCATTAATGCCCTCTCCTTAAATCTACTGTATGTATCTAGCATTCCATATTTGTTTTCTTTATGAAAGTGAAAGTCACTCAGTTGTGTCCAACACTTTGTGACCCTATGGACTGTACAGTTCATGGAATTCTCCAGGCCAGAATACTGAAATGAGTAATCATTCCCTTCTCCAGAGGATCTTCCCAACCCAGGAATCAAACTGGGGTCTCCTGCATTGCAGGAGGATTCTTTACCAGCTGAGCTACCAGAGAAGCCCTATTTTCTTTATATATGTATGCAACTTAAAAAAATAATTTTATTTATCTTTGGTTGTGCTGGGGCTTCAAAGCTGCAAGAGCTTTTTCTCTAGTTGCAGTGAGCAGGGGCTATTCTCTAGTTGCTGTTGTGGGCTTCTCATTGCAGTGGCTTCTCTTGTGGAGCATGGGTTTTAGCATCCACAGGCTTCAGTAGTTGCACCTCCCAGGCTCTAGAGCACAGGTTCAAAATTTGTGGTGCACGGGCTTAGTTACTCCATGGCATGTGGGATCTTCTGAGACTAGGGATCAAATCTGTGTCTCCTGCACTGACCGGTGGGTTCTTTACCACTGAGCCCCCAGGGAAGCCCTTGTATTTACTTTCTTAAGCTGTAATTTCTATAATGAGAATATGCAGAAGGGGACTATACAACCTCATCCTAAGATGTCCACAGCAGAGTGTGGAGATCTGTCTTCTCAAAGCTCCTCTCCCTGCTGTTTGAAGAGGTACCTTTCCCATTCAGCTCTATGGGCTGACACCCATGTGGGACACCTGTAAAGTGTGGGGAAAACTGAAAAGACAGAGGGAGGGGGAGGACGGGGAGCTTTACAAGTGCCCACTCCATGCCAGATATTGTGCTTGGTGCTCCTCCTAAGTGTAGGAGTCCATAAGCATTGAGTTTTATTTTAGCTGGAGAACTGTCACTTGGAGGCGGCTGGTAGTGTGAGGATTTGGAACCAGAGGTGAGTTTATCTTTGGCGTCTGCTTCTCTCGTTTTAGGAGAACCAGCAGACTGGGCCCCTGAGTAGAGAAATGTAGACCAAGCACCCAGCCATTGTTCTTGGAGAAAATGGTGATGTCACCCAAATCTGGCCACCCATTCTTTCAGTTGGCAGAGGGTGTGTTCTGTCTAGTCATGGAAATTTGATGTGTTTCACCAGTCTGTGTCTTTGGGGAATTCGAAAAATAGAAAATGTGTTTTGGTGTTCCCAACATAGTGTGGTTTCAGACTGAATAATCCGGACTGTGAAAGATGGATCTATCAGCTATTGTGGCGGCTTTGTCTGGCCTTGGGAGTGAGCCCAGCCCTGTGGGTTCAGATGTGGAGTTTCTGTTGAAAAATAACACCATTGCAGCTTCGTCTCAGCTCCATTAGGTCTGCAGGTTCTGCTGGGGACTCAGGGGAGTGGGGGGCCACCCAGTAATTCTGATACAAGGGTGCTCAGCTGGCTCACCATATGGTGCCTGCCAAGGGTGGGCAGAAGCCCTGAGGGTGGCGCCTGTGAGCCCGAGAGTAGCAACCCCGGGGGGCAGCACAAGTCACTTCCTGTTTTGCCCTTGCTATGCCGTGTGCTCAGTGAACTTTCCAGGGCACTGCTAATCTGGTTGCAGCAACTGGATAATAAACCTCTTATCCTCAGGCACTCCATGGAACTCTGGCCTTGAGCAGTTTCTCCAGGACGCACGTGCCTGCCTTGGGGGTCACACCGCTGTTCCCTGTGTCTAGAATGGCTTTCCTGGCTCTGTTTGCAGCTATTGCTTCTTAGTAACTTTTTCCCCGACCGCCCTAACCTTCTAACTTCCTTGTGGTTGTTCAGTCACTATGTCGTGTCGGATTCTTTATGACCTCTTGGACTGCAGCACGCCAGGCTTCCTTGTCCTTCACTATCTCCTGGAGTTTGTACAGATTCATGTCTGTNTGCAGTGAGCAGGGGCTATTCTCTAGTTGCTGTTGTGGGCTTCTCATTGCAGTGGCTTCTCTTGTGGAGCATGGGTTTTAGCATCCACAGGCTTCAGTAGTTGCACCTCCCAGGCTCTAGAGCACAGGTTCAAAATTTGTGGTGCACGGGCTTAGTTACTCCATGGCATGTGGGATCTTCTGAGACTAGGGATCAAATCTGTGTCTCCTGCACTGACCGGTGGGTTCTTTACCACTGAGCCCCCAGGGAAGCCCTTGTATTTACTTTCTTAAGCTGTAATTTCTATAATGAGAATATGCAGAAGGGGACTATACAACCTCATCCTAAGATGTCCACAGCAGAGTGTGGAGATCTGTCTTCTCAAAGCTCCTCTCCCTGCTGTTTGAAGAGGTACCTTTCCCATTCAGCTCTATGGGCTGACACCCATGTGGGACACCTGTAAAGTGTGGGGAAAACTGAAAAGACAGAGGGAGGGGGAGGACGGGGAGCTTTACAAGTGCCCACTCCATGCCAGATATTGTGCTTGGTGCTCCTCCTAAGTGTAGGAGTCCATAAGCATTGAGTTTTATTTTAGCTGGAGAACTGTCACTTGGAGGCGGCTGGTAGTGTGAGGATTTGGAACCAGAGGTGAGTTTATCTTTGGCGTCTGCTTCTCTCGTTTTAGGAGAACCAGCAGACTGGGCCCCTGAGTAGAGAAATGTAGACCAAGCACCCAGCCATTGTTCTTGGAGAAAATGGTGATGTCACCCAAATCTGGCCACCCATTCTTTCAGTTGGCAGAGGGTGTGTTCTGTCTAGTCATGGAAATTTGATGTGTTTCACCAGTCTGTGTCTTTGGGGAATTCGAAAAATAGAAAATGTGTTTTGGTGTTCCCAACATAGTGTGGTTTCAGACTGAATAATCCGGACTGTGAAAGATGGATCTATCAGCTATTGTGGCGGCTTTGTCTGGCCTTGGGAGTGAGCCCAGCCCTGTGGGTTCAGATGTGGAGTTTCTGTTGAAAAATAACACCATTGCAGCTTCGTCTCAGCTCCATTAGGTCTGCAGGTTCTGCTGGGGACTCAGGGGAGTGGGGGGCCACCCAGTAATTCTGATATAAGGGTGCTCAGCTGGCTCACCATATGGTGCCTGCCAAGGGTGGGCAGAAGCCCTGAGGGTGGCGCCTGTGAGCCCGAGAGTAGCAACCCCGGGGGGCAGCACAAGTCACTTCCTGTTTTGCCCTTGCTATGCCGTGTGCTCAGTGAACTTTCCAGGGCACTGCTAATCTGGTTGCAGCAACTGGATAATAAACCTCTTATCCTCAGGCACTCCATGGAACTCTGGCCTTGAGCAGTTTCTCCAGGACGCACGTGCCTGCCTTGGGGGTCACACCGCTGTTCCCTGTGTCTAGAATGGCTTTCCTGGCTCTGTTTGCAGCTATTGCTTCTTAGTAACTTTTTCCCCGACCGCCCTAACCTTCTAACTTCCTTGTGGTTGTTCAGTCACTATGTCGTGTCGGATTCTTTATGACCTCTTGGACTGCAGCACGCCAGGCTTCCTTGTCCTTCACTATCTCCTGGAGTTTGTACAGATTCATGTCTGTTGGAGAAGGAAATAGCAACCCACTCCAGTGTTCTTGCCTGGAGAATCCCAGGGACAGAGGAGCCTGGTGGGCTTCTGTCTATGGGGTCGCACAGAGTCGGACACAACTGATGCGACTTAGCAGCAGCAGCAGCAGCAGCAGCATGTCTATTGAGTCAGTGATGCTATGTAACCATCTCATTCTCCACCACTCCCTTCTAACTTCCTACCCCCTGCATCAGTTTTCTACTTAGCATGTATTTCTAACATTGTGTATACTTTCCTTATGCATCTTATATGTTATGTGTCTCAATCACTAGAATATGAGTTCTCTGAGGGCAGGGAATTTTGCTTGATATGGTCACAGCTACAATCCCTACATGCACAGTAAGCATTCAGTACATACATATTGAAAGAATGAATGAATTTCTTGTATTTTGATATTACTTAGAGTTTATATTTCATCAAACACTTTCATCATTTATAGATATGATCATATGTTTCCCTTGGATTTGTTGGTGTAATGAATTATGGTAATTGATTTCCTGTTGTAAATCTGTGTTACTAGGAGAAATCTCATTTGATCATAATGACATTTTGCCAGATTTCATTTACTAGTGTTTTATTTTGAATTTTTATATTTCTATGTAGAAGAATAATTAGTCTACAGTCTCCTTTTTCTAAGCACTCTCTGCATTAGGTTTTGGTACTAAAGCAATGTAGGCTTCATAAAGCGAATTGCAGTGCTTTATCTTTTTCTATGATCGGGAGGAGTTTAATTAACATTGGAATTAGTTGTTCTTTAAAGGTTACACAGAACTCAGCTGTGAAACCATCTGTTCCTGGTGCCTTTTATAATGGTAGATCTTTAATCACCTTTCTAGTCTCTTCTGCAGTAATTGGCCTTCTCATTTTCTACTTCTCATTGGGTCAATTTAGGTAATTTATATTTTTCTAAGTAAATATCCACCTCTGGATTTCCTATTTTGTTTCTGCAGAGTTGCTGTAGAATTGCCTGCTAATCTTTCAATCTCTAGTGCATCTAGGTCTATATCTTCTTTCTTATTCCTAATCCTGCTTGATTTTGTTCTTCATTTCCCCTTAATCAGTCCTCTGATGAATTTGCTTGATCTCAGCACTTGTGAGAAATAGAGTGCCCAGACCCGGAACCTATGGGTTCATTGAGAGAGGTACCTGTGGGAGGCTGGCATGGAACAGTTCATGATGGCAGCGGTGGCAGGACCCCAGCGGGTGTGGGAAGCAGCTGGTGCCAAAGATTGGGTTTTGAGTCCTGGCTCTCTCACTTCCTGGCTGTGTGATCTTGGCAAAACACTTTGCTTCTTGGCACTTCTGTTTCCCTCTCTGGGAAGGGGGATGACGGTAGCAGTACCCAGCTCCCATGGGTGGAGAGGAGGACTAGATGGGTGTATAGGTGAAATACAACACCTGCAAGAGAGCAAGCGTGCAATTGACATCAGCCTTCACTACGGAGGGAACATGGTGGAGGGAACAAGAGGTCATGAGAATTTCCAGAAATCACTGGAAGGCCTGTGGAAGAACAGACTTTGGACCCCATCCTGCAGATACTTCAGAGGAGTAGTGATTTGTGTGTGTGTGTGTGTGTGTGAGACGTGCACACTCAGTCTCTTAGTTGTGTCTGACTCTTTGTGACCCCATGGACTGTAGCCTAGCAGGCTCCTCTGTCCATGGAATATTCCAGACAAGAGCACTGGTACAGGTAGTCATTTCCCATTCCAGGGTGATTTGGCACTAAGGGGAATGTGGCCTTCCTGGGGACTCCCAAACTAGTAAGATATGGGGGCTCTGCAGTGTCACATATATTCTCTCACTATGTCTTTCCTATAAGCCCACAAAGTGGGTATTAGGTGGAACCTTTGAAAGTGCCAATATTCAACTGTTTTACCCTAAAAAGGACACTTTCACAGGTTCACCCTAATGTTATTATGTCCATTTTCTGATGACAAACTCAGAGAGGTTAATCAACTGTCTGAAGTTCACACAGCCTGCTGGTAGACGTACCAGCATGGTCAACAAAACAAAACAAGCCTCACAAAACCATGCAAGATAGGCTGCAAACACAGCTTGAAGGAGGTGGTGGATACCGATGGCTGAAAAATGGTCAGTGTGTGAGTACCTAGGAGGCTGATCTGCACAGGAGGGGAGGAGCAGGGCTCTGATGGAGAGAGCTGCTGGGTCTAAAAACCCATTNCTCTCTCTCTCTCTCTCAGTCTCTCTGGGTCTCTCTCCCTCTCCCTCAATTTTCTGCAGAGATGCACATACCAATTTGCATTTTTACACTGTTGTGAGTTGAATTGTATTCCCTCAAAATAATATGTTGGGAGTCCTAATACCCAGAATGTGGCCTTGTTTAGAGATGGGGTCTTTGCAAAGGTGATCCAGTTAAAATGAGGTCATTAGGGTGAGTGCCGGAGAAGGCGATGGCACCCTACTCCAGTACTCTTGCCTGGAAAATCCCATGGACGGAGGAGCCTGGTGGGCTGCAGTCCATGGGGTCGCGAAGAGTCGGACATGACTGAGCGACTTCCCTTTCACTTTTCACTTTCATACATTGGAGAAGGAAATGGCAACCCACTCCAGTGTTCTTGCATGGAGAATCCCAGGGGCGAAGCCTGGTTGGCTGCCGTCTGTGGGGTCGCACAGAGTGGGGCATGACTGAAGCGACTTAGCAGCAGCAGCAGCAACAGCAGGGTGGGTGCTAATCCACTGTAATTGGTGCCTTTAGGAAAAGGGGACAGTTTGGACACAGAGAAAAACATGCATCAGGGGAAGATGATATAAAGTGACAGAGAGAAGTCATCATTCTACAAGCCAGGAGGGGGGCCTGGATCAGATCCCTTCCTCACAGCCCTCCAAAGGAACCAGCTCTGCTGACACCGTGATCTCGGACTCCCAGCCTCCAGAACAATGAGACAACACACTGCTATTGTGTAAGCTACCCGGTCTATGGTATTTTGTTAAGGCAGCTGGAGCAAATGAACACATGCACATTTAAAACGGTTTTCTTCAGAAACAGACTCACAGATTTAGAGAGTGAACTTATGGTTGTTGGGGGGAAGGATATAGGGAGAGGATAGTCAGGAAGTTTGGGATGGACATGTACACACTGCTATATTTAAAATGGATAACCAACAAGGTCCTGCTGTATAGCACAGGGAACTCTGCTCAATGTTATATGGCAGCCTGGATGGAAGGGGAGTTTGGGGGATAATGGATACAAGTATATTTATGGCTGAGTACCTTCGCTGTTCACCTGCAACTATCACAACATTGTTAATTGGCTATACCCCAATTCAAAACACAAAATAAAAAAAATGGCTTTCTTCTTCGTTATTTCAGTTGGTCATTCTCCTTCCTGAAGCAGGGAAGGGCAAAGAGAGTGAAGATTTCCTGTGAAGTTGTGAGGCTTATGGTTCAGGGTTCTTGACTATGCTGGTCCTTCCAAAGCCCTGGCAGGACCTCCTGTGATGTCTTCACGTGGTTGTATGTTTTTATAAAATGTGCCAGTAATGTTTAAACAGTCGTTGCTTACAACTGTTGACTCTTCAGGGCCGCTTTCTTGCCAGCACGCTTTCCATCACATCAGGTGAGCTTCTGGTGGCCCTCTGGTTTTCTTAGACCTGGATAAAGGGAGTTTGAGTTGAGAATGTAGACAGCTGGAGTTTAGCTGGTTACATGTATGGTTTTTGGTCACTCTTACCTATAATTAAGGGGCTTCCCAGGTGGCTCAGTGGTAAAGAATCCATCTGCCAATGCAGGAGATGCGTGAGACTCTGATCCCTGGGTCAGGAAGATCCCCTGGAGTAGAAAATGACAATCCACTCCAATATTCTTTCCGGGAAAATTCCATGGACCGAGGAACCAGGTGGGCTACAGTTCATGGGGTCACAAAGAGTCAGACTTGACTGAGTATACACATACACACACACACACACAGTCACCCCAGTGGAGGAACAGCTTCCATGGAGGCTTCTATTGGTGCCTTTGTCCATTCACCTTGTAATGGGACACAAAGGTGGTAGGCCAAAGTCAAGTTAGTATCTGAAGAGAGCCCATGGCACCCGGCACCAGAAGTGTGTGGGTAGTGGAGAAAAGTCAGGTTTGAAACATGGAGCCGGAAGCTAGTCTGTGGAAATTCTTCCAAGCATCAAATGCATAAAATTATTAGTCCTTAAAAGTTTAGTATTCGAGGGGTGTGGCAATCTCTTAGGTTAATAAAAACAATCATTTTATTAAATAATTATCTTAATCAATAATAATAATGAAATTATTTAATGCAGATGAATGTATTTTTCTGGATTATGTGACATTGGTAGTGTCTGCCAGCTTTTTAGAATTTATCATTTGTTACGATTTCATTTCTTACTTGAAATACTTGCTTTTGTACCTGATTTCACTGAGTATTATGCACCTACCACATGCCAGGGCCTGAGAAGCTGAGAGTGGATCAAGCAAGCAGAGAGCTTACAGCCAGATCAGGGGGGAGACTGACAACAGCCCCGCAAACGGACTGCCATCTGCACCATTACAGTTTCCCCCGGGGGGGAGAAGTGGTCATTTTCAGAAGGAAATAACATTGTCTTATCACCATTTCCTGACAAGCACTGCCTGTGTGGTGCATAAGCAGAGGGAAATAAAAGCCGAGTTTAAATTTGAGCGCTGGATTATCTGCCAGGCTCTCTCCCTAGGAACGTCGTTCAGTTCCAAAATACAGGCATCACGACAAAACACTAAAATCTACTCTGCAGAGTCACTAATCGCCACCCATTAAACCAGAAGGTAGACTTGCTCTTGCCCAAACTTCACCATATCAGGGAGGATTATCAGACTCAGAGGCGGGTGCCCAGGAAGGACTCCTTCCTTTGTTCATTCAATCATGGAGCGTGTGGGTCTCGACCTGACAGACGTAGCTGATCACTCATCACCCAGTGCTATTTTGTCTTTGGGAAGGTTCAGAGATGTGCTTCAGCCACAGAAAGGGATTTGCTGATGAGAGGACAGTCTTCTTCAAGGTGGGGAGAGTGGAAAAGTGACAATCTGGACCAGAACTAACAAGGCTCGCAGGGGGAGAACAGGTTGAGGAATTTGGCTAATGCATACAAGCCTTGATGGGAAGTAGGGGGCTAACATGGTGGAAGGCAAGGGGCCAGAGATGGTTGATGGGGGACTTGTGTTCAAATGTGGATTTTATTCTTTGGGTCACAAGGAGCTGTTAATATTCCTTGGCCTAGGGGCAAAATGAACCCAGTTCTGTATGAGGATGATCAGTTTATCAGCTATCTGGCCCAAAAAGAATGAGTTTGGAAGCGGGGACGTGAGGCTGATGGTGAAAACTAGGTAAGAGTTTGTAGCTCGGAGTGTGGGGATGGGAGAAAGATATGCTTAAGAATGGAGGGGTTTAACTGCAGGGGCACCACGGATCTCCAGGCAGAGTGAACAGCTATCAGGCCCCCAGGCCATGCTGACCTTACTCAGCATCATCCGATCATCAGCCTCATTAGAACACCTAAACCCACGTGGATGTCTGTGATTGTGTTGTCCTAATTAATTTATACTCATCAGAAGACGCTATTCAAATGCTCAGCCCATCCCCCTCCTTTGAGTGTGGGGACCAGGGGTGGGTAAAGCAGAGTCCAAACTTTTCCAAACTTCAGTGGCATTGCAGGAAGGAGGATGCGGCAGGATCATTTGTTGTGGTGAATCACGGCTGTGTCTTCTGCAGCTGCCCTGTGCAGGAAGGTTGGATATCACAGATATATTTTTTAGACTGCTTTATAACAACCCGTGAGAATCTCCTTTGTTTTACGCTTCCCTGAAGTGGAGCTGCTGAACCACAACTGCTTCCCAAACAGCAGCTTTGGCTGCAAATCAAGGCAGTCTCACACCTGCAGGCCGCAGGTGGCCAGAGGTGGCTCTGGATGATCATCAGTCTTTCTCTGCCACACCTTGGGGCCCCGAGTCAGCAGCTGCCGCCGCCTGTCTTTGGGTCCGTTTTGGCCACAAAGCCAGAATAGGCCTACCCCAGAAAAGCAGGTTCCCCCCGCCCGAAGCCTTCTGTTGCTTTTTCTGTTCATCCAGTTGCCACCCAGTTGGGTACCCTCCTCTGCAAAGCCTTCCATTCCATTCTGGAAGACCTCTTCCTCTGACCCCATGTAGACTAGACTCACTTGGTGTTTTTTAGCTTTTGCTTCCTGTTTCTTCTCTTAGATTTATTTTCTTTTTTCTTTCTTTCAGGCTCAAGCCTATTCTTAGCCTCCTCCAATAAATTAATTCTTTGAAAGGAAGGACTGTGTCTTATACGTAAGGAGACATATAATCTTCCATCTAAATCCAGAGGCTTCCAGCAGTGGCATAGATGTCGCTGATGCCTGCTCGTATTTTCTTGACACTCACAGTTCTCATGTGTACGTGCATGTTAAGTTGCTTCAGTTGTGTTCAACTCTATGTGACACTATGGACTGTATCCCGCCCGGCTCCTCTGTCCACTGGATTCTCCAGGCAAGAATACTGGAGTGGGTTGCCATGCCCTCCTCCAGGGGATCTTCCCGACCCAGGGATCGAACCTACATCTCTTATGTCTCCTGTGTTGGCAGGCAGGTTCTTTACCACTGGTGACCCCTGGGAAACCCCACTGTTCTTACACATGCCCGCATTTTCTGACTGCAGATCTGAGGCCTTTGTTCACTGGAGCATGCTGGAAAGGTCAGGGTTTGTGCTCAACCCAGGAGCAGCCCACAGCCAGTGATGGCATATGGGTACCCAGCTTTCCTTGTTGGGATGAGTCTGTTTTACATAGTCTCCCAGAGGCCCCTGGTGAGATTGTCCACAGAGGTAATCTGTTCCTTAATAAACCCTGGATTGACTTCTTCCCTTCTTGGGTCATTTTCCCATGCTCCTACCCCCACCTCTCAAACAAACTATTTGCATTCAAGTCTTTCAGGAACAACCCTGGCCATTAGCAAAGTGTGGTGGTCCTCTTTAAAGACTTCCTGTTCTGGCCCTGCCTAACCTGTTGCTAGCCAAGAGCACTCACCTTTTGCCAATTGACTGTATGAACGGATTAAAAAAATGCTCCATTGTACCCTTCCAATGGCATTTGAACCAGCTTCTCATAGCACAAAAAGGATTATGTTTCGCTTGTCCATACTTGTTTCTCCCTCGCATATAAATACTTCATAGCTTCACTCCTCTCCTCCAGCCACTAACATCTCCATCCTCATCTTTACGCTCAGCTGATAACCTCACTTCTTGTTTTACTGTGAACACAGAAATCATGGGAAGAGGAGCTTTCATGGATTCCTAGCATGCCTGCCTGCCTGCCACCTGTATCCTCGTTCTGCCTCTCCACCCGGCTTCCTATTATGGCTGGTCAATTGTCCACACTTCTCTCTCTCTCCTCCTCCTGTTCTTCACCCATCTGCTGCCTCTGGAGAAGACATTTCTCAGTTAAAATAGCACCCCCTTTCACTCCCCA